>JAHRHJ020003272.1:0-212360 GCA_019776745.2 Taxus chinensis
CGCATCACTGCGCCAACTGACGCGCGTCACTGCTCCAACCTGACGCACGTCACTGCTCCTACTGACACGCGTCACTGCTTCTAGTGACGCGCTCAAGAGGATCTATTGGCAACACGTCATATCACCATGACCGCGTTCACTGGCTCCAATTGCGCGCGTCAACTGGCTCCCAATACACGCCTCCTCTGGCCCGATTACGCGCGTCACTGGCTTCCAATGGACGCGCAGTCACAGCTCCCAGATTGACATGATGCGTCATTGGATGATTTAGCCTATAAATAACTTCAAACGGTCATTCTCGTTTTCATCACCCTCCCGCTCTTGAATTGTTTCAGGTCTCAACGTTGTCAAAGATGCAATACAACTAAATGTCGAATCACCTGCTTCCAGCTACAAGTTCAACAAACAATCAGAAGCCAATTCAATCGATTTCCCAAGATCACTAAGGAATCCCTTATGGTCCCTCACATCCATACGTTTTAAAGATGGCTTCAGATATAAGTATTTGATGATGCGTGTGGATTTACCGGGGCTCGTAATATGCCCCCCTTTCGAAACAGATCCGGATATTTTCAATTACGCTTCTGTCTCCTACAATTCATCAGGAGCGGCATTTTTTTATTGTGACTCGAACGATGGCCCTGAATTTCCAATTCATATCGAGCAAAGACCTCCTCGGTTTACTGGCCCTTCCGTATCAAAAATTACAAATTGTTACAACAAGGCAACAACTGCTCGTGGAAGAAGACAAGAAATTTCTCGAATCAACGTTCGGTTTCCATGTTTAATTGTACGTATAAATTCGTTTCAATCATAATTTTTTATTCTGTTTTTTATTTGATACATTTGCTGTTTATAAAAATTTATAGGGATTTTCATTTCCACTGTTTCCGCATTTGCAGAAAAGCCACATTTCAATAATCCGGCGGGTTGTGACACATCATTGCACACCACTTTCTTTCTTGCTGCCTTATTTCATTTTTTCAATCCTAATTGTTTTGCAAGGTCGCCACTAATATACAAATTGGGCCATTGCATACCTTGTTGCCACTATCTCAAAACAAAAATCGATTGGTGGGGGCACTATCTAATCCAAAAAATAAGAACTGACATAACAAATTCCAAAACTTTTCAGAAAACCTTTCATTATTCAACAAACTATCCTCCCGTCCTTTATTATGAGCAATTTTAAATTTATTAAACGATTAAAAAAATTCCTACTTGCACGTGACGGTTGTGAAGAAGTTTGTCAATATTCCCGTTGAAGAACAACAGGTATAACTATTTAGTTTTGTAATTGTATTTCATTTTCGACTTACATGACAGTTATTAAACTTAAATTTTTAATGTTTTTTGCAGAGAATATTCTTGAAGCCCTTCCCCGAAAAAAGGCGTATCGAGAGGCAGAGTCCAACAACATGCTGAGGCTTTCGGGGACTCCAATCTGAATGGAAGTCTCACTGTCCTCTCCAAACCCTCAACAGTTGAAACTCTTTTAAACGCCAGAGAAGTATACTTTCATATATTATTTACAAATTACAAAGTTGCATATTTATTTTCAATTTAAATTTTTTAACCAAATATTGACAACATTTAATATTGATATTGCAGGACTTTGGCACCTGCACTTGTTTCAAAAACTCAACCTTCTTCCCCAACTCACTCATACAGTCCGCATGCATTCATATCTTCCTGAACATACTGAGTACAACTCCTACAAGGCCACCCACAAGCACCCGAGAAAAACAACCCCGCGACACAGGTAAAACTCTTCGCTAGTACTTTTACTTTCGAATTTTTTGACTTTATGAATTGTTTTTCCTATTTTTCATTTTTTTCTTGTACGTTTCAGCACATGTCAGTCCGTATAAAACCGCGGCATCCGACAACCCCACTTTAACCAATAATTTTTAAATGCCAGCCGAGGAACATGAAAAGAACATTGTAAACGCATGCCTTTTGTCTCCGGCCCCCTAGTGGACAACTCAACATGCCTCTCCTTTCGAATTCCACTCTCCTCATTGGTGGCTTGCCCAGTGCAACGTGCAATATCTGTTTTAACAATATACATTTAGGTAGAACGAAGATATTGCAATTGATAGCAATGACCCACTGGTTTTTTTTCGATCCCGCGATATGATTCAAGGCCCAGCAGTTATACTTCAATTGTGCAATTTAAATATGCTTTACAAGTTGAATTCTTTCGATTTAAAATTTTACTATCTAATCTGATTAATTTTTTTTTCACGAAACGGATCAGCCCCCCACCCAAGGCAGAAAAAAGTAGCAATGATCTTATGAAGAAAGCCCCCATACTTCCTCTTAAATCGTCTCATCAATTAAGATATTGAACATTTTGCCACCTTTTTCCTTTGGAGAAATTAATTGGTTATGATGGATTGTCAACTCCCATGTTAAGTTATTTTATTCTTCCCATAGCAACATTATAGAATGGAAGAAGAAGGCTAACGTTTTCTATCAATGAAATTATTAGTTCGTTATGAAAATTTATTGGCAACGGATAGTTTATACGCTGGGCAGTCCCAATCAACCTTCGAAGATGGATTCCTTACTTACCCACCACGTAAGAGTGGGAACCTCACGTCTAACGACCCACTATAAAGACGACATTTTAGATAAGGCTAAACAATTTGGGGAAATATTAGTGCCGAGGGGCACCAGACATTTTTAACAAATGGTCCAAGGACAAGGATTTGGTAAATCATAGCAAATGCCGAAAGAGATAGAGGGTTGAATCTATTACATTCAAACAATCATTCTTGTAAATTTGAAATTTTCAATTTTTTAGTAATATTTTGAATTGACTTACTCTTTTTGTGCAATTGAAATATGGAAATGTGAAGAGTCATGCAAAGGTTTTGCAAGTTTGACCTGGAAACAAAAGACAACACCTTATCCACATCCAAAAAATTGAGCAAAATATTGTTTTCTTGGTTTAACAAACAAACAATACTAAAGCGGATAATTAAAGAGCATGGTTTCGACCATGACATATTATTCAAAGCGAAAGCCACAGCTGATCCAAATTTGTTGTCGCATGGAGATGCAAAAATCCAAGAAGAAGAATTTTTTAAAAATCTAGATATTTGCTGTAGAAGATCTTATAATTTTAGGGGTTATTTCTGGTGTGGGAAAGAGGTACAGCCACAGTGAAGAATTCGTGGGGAAGAGAGTAGAGGAGTAAGAATTGGTAAAGAAAAATAGGGTTTGAAAACTAGAAACTTTTATTATTGAGGAAACTTTAATATTGGAATTTGAAACTTGCTACTATTTAGTATACTATGGTATTTGAATTAATTAGATGGATTTATATACAGTCTTTAAATTTAATTGATTAGATGGTGATTATCATGACTTATATGTAGGTTTCTTGTTTACTTGCATTGTCATGAATTGTACGTGACGTGATGATGAAATGATGAATAATTGGATAATTAAGATAGATGATGCTGAAGACGATGATGACGATAATGATATGATATAATATGGATGATGATCATTTAATGTGGACGTATATTTATAATCATCACATACTTGTTCTTCTTATGACTTTTGTAACTTGTTTTAAGATATTATTATCTATACTTGTAACACTATGAGCATAATTTCATTAAGAAATGTAATTATAGTGATAAATACATGGAATGTTTTAATGGATATAGTTACATTCATTATTAGAAAATTGATATAGATGACATTAGAATAATAGAATTTGTAATGATTGATAATGAATTATTTAAACATTGATTGGTTTTAATCAATTTTAAATTAATAAATAATTTTTTTTATAATAATTTGTCATTGTTAGAGTCATGATATGATAAGATATGGTGTATGATCTGGATATATATGTATGATGAAGGAATTTTAATGTGGACTTATATTTTAAAAATTGTATCATGTAATTGTTTTATCCCCCGTTAAAAAAATATATCAATGGATTTTGGCACATAATAAAAAATAAATTCAATATAATTCTTAAAGAAATAAGAAGAATCATAAATGACAATGCACGGAAAACCCTTTCATCCTCCACAGACCCCAAATCATTGTTTGGCATAACTCATATAATCTGAATCTTCACTGATATCTTCGGTAAGATAGAAACTTTGTATAGATTCTCACCACCCGCCTTGTAAGAACACACTTTCGAAGGTTGATCTAAATCTTATATTGGTTCCCTCATTGTTGTTTCAAAATTTGTTGACTGAAACCTTAATAAACACCATCAGTATACCTTTGATTTCCATATACCCTTGAGCTCTGACGTCTTTGTAAATTGTTCCATTATTGTACCCATTGATTTATGGTAAATGCTTTCTGACAAAGTCTACCGGCCACCTTCATATTCCCAAAATTCAGATTCATCACACCCATTGGCTTACAGAATTTTATCTTACAGAAACGTTCCCTAATTTCTGATGACAAGGTTTTGGCTGAATTTTTTTAAGCTTTATTCTTTTTTTCAATCAACTATAACATACTCAAACAATTACGTGTCACGGGAACACTCTCGTTCCGATCCTGTAATAATCTTGACGTTTTTTTTTGCAAAAATGTGCATTAGTATTTCCCTCCCATTAACATGATGCAGAGGTGATCGTGGCTATTAATCTCAAAAGGTGTTTTTTTGTTTTAGTATTTTAAGACTATCCATCTTTCAATTTCAAAAACCGGTGCAAATTCAAAACATCCTGGGAACACTACAATATATCAAGACTTTGAGATACATTTTTCTCTCCGTATAAAATCCATCCACCATTAGATTAATCTTTCCCTGTGCTCTTCATCAGTGTATTGCTCTCCTTTAACATTGGAAATACCAACCAATGTAAGCAATGTCTCCAATCGTTAAACGAACAACAAGTCCCTTGCCCTATCAACTTCATGACTGTATTTTTGTGCATGAAACCAACCCATGAGGATACTCCTCACTTTGACACCAAGACGTCAAATAATCACTCCTAAGCCATCCGGGGAATGGAATGTCAATAGTCTTGACCAACGCGCGTCACTGGCTCCTATTTGACACGCGGGTCACTGCTCCTATTGACGCGTGTCACTTGCTCCTGAAGTTCTCTTATGATGTCTTCTAATTTAGCAACATTTTCATGGTTGCTTACCATTTTATATGCTAAATTCATTCTGTGAGCCATACAGTGAATTGGTAGCATATATGGGGCCACTGTTGTTTGTAATCTAACACACAGCCCTGTTCGGTGACCCTGCATGATAGATGTAGCATCTGCTCCAATGCATACCAACTTCGTAGCAATTTCATAATCAGTCATACCAGCAACATCTTTCAAATGAGAAACAACTATTTTATATAGGTTTTCAGCATTGCAGTTTTCAACCATTTTCATAACACCCAACAGATGAGGTGTCCTTATATGATTTTCTAATGTATAGATGTGGATACATACCCATGCGGTGTTGTCGACTGCTGTCACTTCATCAATTGAAAGAGAGATAAAGTTTGCTTTTTTTACATTCTCTTTCAAATCTTCCTTCTCTATCATCAAGAGGCATTTTGCCATTTCCCATCCACTACTCTCAAACCAATGAGACTGAGGTACATTCAACATTCCATTAAATTGATACAAAACTTTGAAATCGAGGAAATCCGACATCGCTCTTGCTTTTTTAAGTATTTGAAAAAGAGTAGAGAATTGTATGAATTTTGCATGTAGATTTGTTTCTTTCATCTTACCAATATGCGATGTGATCGTTCCTCCCTTTTCCAACAGATGTCTATGTTTTTTCTGCTCTTCCTCATATTCCGCTGCGTATCTAACATGCATGCACTCCTTTTTAGTTTTCCACCTATGTGTTTTGATTTTCTGGCCATCTGCCCCCGTTACAGTTAAATATTGTTTACCACAATGTTTTTCTATAGTGTCCAGCTTCAGTTGCATTTTTTGTTGCTTTCCCAATTTCCACGTACATATTGTACATGTACATTCACATGGGATTTCTTCAAAATTAGATGATTGTACAGGCTCAATAAATGGAAATTTAGCTGCCCAATCAAACTTGTATGTCCTACCAATGGTCCACATATTCTTGTTCGTTTTCAATGCTTTACTTTTTTGAGTAGAATTTTGAGCAATATCACAATCACCTGGTTTCCTCTTTCTTGGACCAGAGTTTGATTTTGATTTCTGTCTTCCATTTTGCTGAGTGTTTATATCTGTGATATCTAGCTGCACTTCTGGTTACACCCCAACAGGAACAATATCTTCAAGATCTGGCATATTATCGTAGGTTTCATTTGTTTGACTGTGATACTGTGCATAATGCATGTCCACCTCAATAATACCTTCCACATAGTCAGTATTCTGATTCTTTTTGGTGGCATCTATATGATTGGTATTTACAATATATGTATCCGCAGAGTTTCCAAAATACTTGAAGAGTGATTTCTGATATTTCTTCGTATTCTTTGAGCTGGAACCTTCCATTATTCTGAAAAGAGTCCTGCGTCAGCAAAAGAACCAAGAAGCGACTCTGTCTAGTCTCTGAGGTGTTGTCGCGTGTGAACTGTCTGAGGTCGCGCGTCAACTCTGCCCAAGTCACGCATCAACACTTCTTTCTGTCGCGCGTCAACCCTTTCTTTGTCGCGCGTCACTTCCTAGCCCAAGTCGCGCGTCAGTAAATCTCTTGTCGCGCGTCAATACAGCTCTTGTCACGCGTCAGTACAGCTCTTGTCGCGCGTCAGTACAGTTCTTGTCGCGCGTTAGTATAGCTCTTGTCGCGCGTCAGTACAGCTCTTGTCGCGCGTCAATAATGCCCTTGTCGCGCATCAACACTACATTTGTCGCGCGTCAACAATCACAGGCTAACAGTAATATGAATCTCTGGTGCTCAAGGGTATGCGAGTTCAAATTTCACAGTATTGGTAATTTGGTAAGCTACTTGAGGTATACTACCCGGCGAATCACATAGGTTTTTATAGGAGATGTTTTCAAATGAAGGCACATGATTAAGCAATTCTTCAAGGTTTGCATGTGGGGAGGAGGATAGTATTTGTGTTGTATCTAGAAAACAAGGGTCGTCTAGCAGTGACCTACGAACAAAATCCAAGTGGTTGCAAGCCGGATGGGGGTTCCAGGCAGACACAAACTTATCAAAGTATTGTTTTGTTGCCTCAATAACAGTTGTATCCTCCCAGTCCATTGCGTCAACTTTAGGTGTGTTCTCGAGCCATAATAAACCGTGGACGTGTGTGGAGCCTCTATGTTGCCATTCATACCTGCGAGACGAGAGAACATAAATATTAGTTATGTAGTCTGGAAAAAACTTATTAAATAATAGATTTTATTACCTGTACCAATAGTCTACTGCTCCAAGTTCCTTCTGCAATATTTCTTCACGAAATATTGTGAATCTGTGATGCAGGTATGCTGATACTCGATGAGGGTTTGAGACAATGTTAAGTGTTCTCCAATGTTGTGTGGCTCGAGGATCAGTAGGGCATTCACCATACATAATACTGTGGAGATCTGGCCATTTAGTGTCTGCAGCACTTAGAGTGAAGAATAAGGTTGGTGTCCCCAATTGTTCCACCATATCTGAAAGCTCGCTTCTGTTTTTTTCCCAAAAATGAACGTGTCCCTCGAAGGCTCGATCCAAACCGCATTAAACTGTCTGGGAGGTTATCTTTGGGGCATTCCAATAGTTGTCTTCGCAGATCTCCAATTGTTGTAGGGATTCCTGATTCGATGTTTTGTTTCATGAAAACTGCAGCTGTGGACTGACTTCTGTGCTGCATTATGAGGTTTAGAAGGAAGTAGTGAAATCGTGGGTGTGAACCGAAATGACCATCATGGTAGCGCATCAAATGAAGAGCATATTCATGCATTGGAACTTCTTTTATGCGGGGTTGTTGCCACATTGCTTTTCCAGCCGGAAACAAAGTTGGGAAGGCCATTGAGAACAGGCCCTCTGTATTGTATTCATTTATAGGTGAGAGGCCAAGCTCTGGCCATGGCATGGTAAATGGGGTGTTACCATCGTGGTTGAGCAAGAAATTTTTGATTTCCTCTTCTTCTGTTCCTGAATTATGGGGTGTTGGCACGAAAGACGATGAGTGGTCATACGTTTCGTCAGAGTCAGTGGAAGCATCAATACCATGAGTTGTAGAGGCAATTTGCATTTGGGGAAATTCAACTGTGACTGCATAAGAGATGAGAAAACATTTGACGACTCAGATGGTAGGGAGGAAAGGGTGTCATGGTCGATTAAGACATCTTTGTAGTATGGATCGTGTTGGATTTTATATTGCAAGGCTGCCCAAACACGAGATCTACTGACGTAGAAATCATACTTTTGTAAATTATATCCTTCCCTTTGTATGAGTACTATGTCCAAATCTCCAAGGCGGTGTGGTAGGTACTTTGCTATTGAAGTAATGTTTTGTGGGAAACTTATGGTGTGTCCTGAGTATTTGTATTGTCCTCCACGTACTTGGGTGACCTGTAGTAATGGATTGACCCGTGCGATAAGCATCTCCTCTATTTGGGTTAAAGATGCAAGAATGGTTGGTTGTTTTTTAGGGTCCATGTTGTTCCAAAAAGAGAAGCGATGGCCATGTTTTTCAGATTTGCATCTGCTACAGGAGGGAAAGCCTTCAAAGGAAATTGTTTTAATTCCAGGGTAATTTTCCAAACAGATTGAGCAAGTTTGGATTTTTGCCAACAAATCTATTCTTTTGTGAAACCGGCATTGGGCTTCAATAGTCTGCGACGAGTGCGGCAATATAGGAAGTCTATTTATATGGGGAGGGGTGGCGTGTTCTGTTTGGGTGGATTGTGGATTGCAAGGTGGAAAGCAAACATAAGGAAAGGATGAATTGGTTGTACATGTGTGAGGAACTGAAGCAAAGTCGGTACTTGAGACACTTTCTTGTGGTGGCACAAGAAAATG
The DNA here is from genome assembly GCA_019776745.2 of Taxus chinensis. NCBI lineage: Eukaryota > Viridiplantae > Streptophyta > Pinopsida > Cupressales > Taxaceae > Taxus > Taxus chinensis. Next base: position 8,950 of record JAHRHJ020003272.1, read on the forward strand.
GGGAGGCATGGCAGTAGTTAGCAAATATGGGTTCGTACGGAAGGAATTGGTATGGGCGTGTAAATTTGTTTCCATGGAAGTTACTTGCGGAATGTTGGCTGGAAATCCTTCAGTAGTTGTATTTGTTGGTAAGTTTTGAATGATAGGGAATGGTAGGTTGTTGGTCGATGTAAGTTGACAGATATTTGAGATTTCCGTTGTTCTACACTCTAGGTGACGACGTCTTTGCTCAGAATTTATGTGAACTTTATTTTTTGTGTAGTTCTCTCTTCATCGTGCTCATTTTGCAGGAGTTGACATGATTGTGAAGTGACACACCTATGGAGAACCACCTGTTGGGAAAAAAATGTTTCGGTCAGTAATGAACGTTACATTATACAATAAACTATATACAATTGTAATGCATGTGGAGTTCAAATGGGAACTATGTGTAAGAGGTATCATTTCGAGGATTAAAAATTTGCATTTGTTGCTTAAGGAAATTAATATTAATTATATGGATCCAATAATATACAATGATGCAAATACGTACATAATATAAGTGCAAGTAATTATCATTTATTTTCTTAAAAGATATTTCAATCCAAATAGTAGTAGGAGGCAATAGTATGTCAGAATCAATAAACTATATACATTTGAAATGCATGTGGAGTTCTAATGGGAACTAATCATAAGAGGTAACAATTTGAGGATAAAAAACTTTTATGTGTTGCCTAAGGAAAATATTTTTTGTTATATGGAAAGATACAATACGTTCTAATACTATACAAGGATGAAAATACGTACATAATAAAAGTGCAAGTTAAATGCATTTATTTTCTTAAAATTACTTACAATCCACATAGTAGTAGGTGACAATAGTATGTCAATTTATAAGGAACTACAAAAGTTTTCTTTTGAAGCATGGGAAAAGGGCGAAACATAGATATGAAATATGCAACATAGCGGTGATAGTTCAAAGTATAGAATGGGATGGGTGAGGGTGTTAAGTTTGAAGGCATGGATACATTAGAAGTATTTGCGTAAAGAAGGTTATGGAGGAGTTGCAATGTTATCCACTTTCTTAGAACTGAGGATGACACATTTCAATCTGTTGTTTCTGCAGTATGTCTCTTTTTTCAGGGAAAGTGTGAAGCAGTATTCGTTGCTGATGACATTGCTTGTAATTTCACTGGTTGTGTCTTCATCTATAGACAATAGGTGGAGATCGCTAGCTTCAACACCCATGATTGACTCAGTTGTCTCATCAAAAGCAGTAACTGACTGGAGTTCTCCTGTTGGGTCCTTTAGATCGATCCTGAGTGCATATCTATAATCATAGTTCTGAACTTGTACGTTGCAACTCGAACAGAACCATGAACCATTACCATTCTCTCTCACCTTTTTCCTGCATTTTTTTTCACCTTTTTGAAGAGGACATGCCTTGTAAAAAAAATGTCCATGTTGATATTTGTGATTTCTGCAGTAACCATGGCCCATTCATTTCTCTCTGTGTTCCCCATATGTAGTACCTCTGAAATCATTGTTACAGAGGTCAAGCTCTTTGGAGGGCCCATAAATTGGCTTGTGATAGAGGGTGCTGGAAGGGAGTAGTCATCGGAATCTACCCAGTTATGAAGTGTATTGGTTTCTGAAATTAGAGGGTTGACGTAACATTTGGTACTTGAAACAGTGTCAATTGAGTTCCCATTGAAACTAGAGACGCGAGCAGCTTTCAAGGCAAGGACCGGAAGAGGTGGTATAGAAAGCATGTCTTCAAGTTCGTTGCTTATATCATCTAAGTGTTGTCCCCACAATGTGACACTTACACTGAATCCCGACATGTCCTTTAATTGTAGTGTTCTTCTCTTTGTTTCAGACTTGTCATGCTGATGAATTGTTGAGCATGGTGACATCGTAACAACAATGCCAATCAAATCAACTGTAGAACCTTCAACGCTTGCAGGTAAGTCCTTGATTTTGGTGAAGTGAAAGTGATGGGAAGGTATTGTATCCTCATTTTCTATGAGTGGAGATATGGTTGAGGAAGGTTGCAGGAAAATCTCCAAAGCATTGTTCAAATGGTTGTAACATAGCTTTGCATCAGCAATCCTCGCAATCCTCCCATTGGAAATTGTATATAGCTTCCCATTTTCAATCTGCTCATAGAATGCTTTGGTGGCCTCATTGAAACAGGTGATGTGGATTTCCCCTCCTTCCTGATCCACAAAATCAAACCCAAACACGGAACCATCTCCCCTTGCATTGTGATATTGGCGAAGGGTTGTTTTTGCTAGGGCACGACCCTCTACGGACCACATGCGCATAGATGTATTCAATCCACTTATTTTAGTTGGTGTTCTCGCAAAATATTTGTTAACCTGATTGGCACTTGCATCTGTTTGAGGAAACTGACTGTCTTGGAGAGAATTTGTTGGTAGTCGGGTTGGAGCACCGATTATCAAATGTTTTTCGACAACAACATCCATTTCAATGATAAGAAAAGTCTTGCAGTGGAAAATAAAATCATGATAGAATTAGAATTGAGCAACGGATGAAAAAAAACATAAAGAAATTATAATTAATATAGGGAGTTTATATACATTGGTAATCGAGCAGGAGATGAAGCTTACAGTTCACTTTTGATCATTCTAACGAGGGATTTGTGTAAGCACACAATGGAGCCTTCTTGTATTGATTTTTCGGTTACACGACTTGCAAATTTGGAGGGTAGAAGTGTTGTCTGAAAATGTATCCCATCTGAAAGGTCAACACGATGTTGGGAAGCCGTGTTGAGAATGGACCTTAGGGAGGACAAGTGCAGTATCTGAAATGTGGGGTCAACAATGGAGCCACCCTCAATCAATTGAGAAATGCCTTCGTGTGTCAAAGTTATTTCCATGGCAACTAAAAGATGCTCGAGATAGTGGGAGTTCTGCAAATGTATGGTGGAAAATGTAAACTTGTAGTGCAGTCAAAGATGAAATGAAGGATGTGTTCTGGAAAGCATGCATTTGTAAGCAATGAGAACCTTTAAATTTTAATTCCTTTTTCATTTATATTTTCTGAAAATCGCAAACATGAGGTCTAACCCTTTAACAATTCAATATGCAAAAAAGTGATATAATGTACAAAGCTTTGCATGAAAATAACTAAAATTTGCATGATTCTTTCTCAGCATTTTAAAACTATATGTATTTGTGTGCAGATATAATGAGGAACACACCAAAAATGCGTTGTTGTTGGTTTACATAAAAAAGCGAGCAATTGTATAAAGGAAAGACATAATGAAGAACACATTAAAAATGCATTGTTGTTGGTTTACATAAAGTAGCTTGCAATTGTATAAAGGAAAAATTGAACACGTTTGTTGAAAAGTTAGATTTGTGTTCCATATGTTCCGCCGCAATATATACATGCATTTATTTGAAACAAATTACAGATTATTATGTTAAGCAAATAGATTGGAAAACAATAAGAACAATATGTACACTTGAAGTGAGAAAACTATAGGTATTTGTATGGAGACACAATGATAAAGAAATTAGGAATGCATAGTTGTTGGATAACAAAAAATGAACATGTGTTTGATAAGTTTGATTCTCTGTCAGATATATACTGCCACAATACATACATGGAATTATTTGGAACGAGTTACAGTTTGTTTCAAAAACACTTATAGACAAACACTTATAAACTAACCACTACAAGCTATTTTTTAAAATCATTTTTTTTGCTTTTTGCTTGTGCAATTTTTTTTGCACGTTTCTTGTATTTTTGTCCAGTTGCAGATGCCTCGATTGGAATTCCCATTCTCCTCAATTTGTGGGGTGGTTCATATTTCAGTGCATCTTCGTTAGAATCATAAATCAAGCAGAAGCCTCGTGAATGATCTCCAATCGTTCGGATTTTGGAGAGAAAAATTGGGGATGTTGGCATCAGGTGCAGGCGATCTCTGATCATTTCGGCTATCACTGTTTTAGGTGGTTTTGGTTGCCTGCAATGCAAAACATTAACAACACATTGAAGACGTTTAAAATCTTCTTCCCTCTGCAAGCGAGGCGTAGTTAATGTCAGCCCCGTTGTAGGGAGGGGAATTGTGTTTCTAGTCTGCATCATATTAAACTGGAGAGGGAAAAGAAGTATGTTAGTTATAGAAGATGTTTTTAGGTATGACGGGCAACTTAAAAATCCTTGTCAATGATCAGTCTAACGTCCAACTTGGGACGCTTCGAAATGGCCTCATTGGGGAACAAGCCCCTCAGCACATAACGAATCCTATCATTGACGAAGGCACATGCCCCCACATGTCACTTCGGAAAAAGGATTGGAGTCTAAATATAAATGTAACAATCAAAAGAAAATAACATGAAAGCACTCTACAACAATCCATAACATGTAATAAAAGAAAACAAATGAATAAATACCAATCAGCACCCACCTGTTTGTTTAGAGATGACACTCTTTTCTTTAATGGGAGAATGAGAATCAAAAAAAAATGTTAATAAAACTAAATTTCAATTCATTACATTGCCCCCACAGTGTAACTTATGTGTTAAAAACATGTAGTTAAGAGGATTGGAATACTCTACAGACATTTAAAATTCCAAACAAAATACATAGTTATACTTCTTTGATGATTTTAAAATTACCCGCATTAGACAATGACAAATTCACATTGTCATTGTATGAAATATATTAACTATACGACATAAAAGCAAATTATTTAGATGAAATTTACTTACAATAATTTTTTAATCCATAGCATGCAATAAACAAAACAAATGAATAAATACTTCAATCAATATTGAAACCCACCTGAGGTTCATTTAGAGACGACACTCTTTTCTTTACCGCGGGAGAATGAGAATCACAAATACCCTACAAAAAAGTGAAAAAAGAAGTTAATAAAACTAAATCTCCTCCATTACATGATGGGAACTAAACTTGAATTCTGGAATCATTCTACATCAGTATAATATATGTGGTTCATGGATATACATACTTCAAACATGTAGTTAAGAGTCAAAACCCAAATCAAATTCCATGAATACTCTTTTCCAAATACAGACATTATATTAAAACTATTTCCAAACAAAATACATAGTTTCTGCTTTTATGTATATAACTTACCCGCAATAGATTATTTTAATATTTAATTTGGAGAGAGTGGATTGCTATTTATGAGTTTCAAATTTGACGATGAACTTGTCAAGCTTGTAGTCCAAGATGTTTTCAAGCCCTTAGAACAAAAGGTAATGAAGTTCGGCCCAAGCCCTCATAAGAGGATTCCTCAAAAGCAATACTCCAAGAGATCATAAATGAGCTCCTTAGAATTTCAAAGTGTCTTCATCGATATGGAAGAGCACATGCATAAAGTTATTAAGATGCTCAATATAGATTTTGATGCCAATGTCCTCACTATTTGCATTTATGGCAAGGGTGGAGTGGGAAAAACATCCCTAGCAAAAGCCATCCACAATCACATTTACCTCAAATAATTTGATGCTACCAATTTTGTATATGATGTTTGTCATAAAACTAGCATACTAATGGTGTAACTAAGATGCATCGGTAGATATTGAAAGACCTAGTAAAGTTCAAGGGTAAAGTTAATGACAAAGCTCATGAAAATATATTAATGAAGGGACATTTGAGGTCCATCAAGGCCTTTGTATTATTGAATAAAATATTTCATTCAGCTGCAAAATATGACACCTACACGAACTTCAGGTAAAGTTTGCCAAACTCACATAACACCCACATGAATCTAAAAAATACCAAGAAAACATGGCAAATATACTTTAATGTGAAAAATAGAACACAAAACAGAGAAGCCTACATCTAGTTGAACAAACTTGATATATTAGAACAAAAGGCGACAGGAAAGGGCACCAACATAAATATGAAAACCCCTTACCAACATATGAAGGAAAATATTAATGTAATTACTTTCCCTGATATCCAACCTTCTTCAATCATGCCCACAATAAAAAAATGCATTAAGTATAGCACCAAAGTATAGTATAGTGATTCACGAATTTACTGTGCTGAAAATGTCAAAAATACGCAGTTTACAGGGGTGTCTACTTTTCAAGTAACTGTCAATATACTTTTCAATGAATGGTTGATATTGCCATTATGTGTTATCATGATAAATTATTTCACTATATAATGTACCAGTATTGTCAATGTCTGGAGCGAAGAGGGTCCCTTTAGCTCACGAACAGGAGTTAGCAAAACTTAGCAGGGGTTGCTACGATCACAACCTCAAAATATTGAGTGATCATATAAATATTTGCATGACAACATATGCTAGATGGATTTGTGTTTTCCTTTCAAATTGGGCTTGCAATAATTGTGAGCCTTATGTGTTTTTGTTGTAAGCAGTTTTTTAATGAGTTTTCTTAAGATTGAAGCAAACTACTCTACCAATGAGTTTTTCAACTCCACCTGAAAAATGTGGAATAGTCAGGATTCAACATCAACATACAATCCATGTTATTTTAGGCTATAAGCAATATTCAATTATCAGAACAACTCCTAAGCTCTGTTTTATGGAACAAATTCTATATTTTAGAATCTTTCAAATTTCACATAAAAGCCAGGCAACAATATGGTAGAAAAACATTGTAGGTTTTCCAGCTAGAAAATGACATTACTAATAGTTCTGCTATGAAATTAATCCATAGTTTTTGAAAAGCTTACTAAGCACAAGAAAAATAAATTATGAAAGAAAGATTCTTTGGTAAAGGTGTGAGTACCTATAAGGAATGTGGGATATTTGAAATGCACTGGAAACATCTGCAGAAAAATCTAATTTGAAACTATAAACCCACAAATTCAATGATAAAGTTAAAATTGCAATCCACTCCTAATCGACTGTATATGGAAAGCGAAATTAAACCATGTAGTTTTAGCTATCAATGCAAGTATGCACACTAAATTTTAGAAGACTACAAACCAAAAAGAAATTAATTACATTAAACAGATGCCATTTTCCTCTGTGAAATACACAGAATATTTCACATGATTTGAATGGAACAACTCCGGTTGGTATGATAAAATGGGGATTTCATAACAATAGATTTCACTTGCACCAATGCCTGGAGCGGTGGAAGAGTATATTCGGTGTGCTGGATTTTGAGATCATGCGCCCACCACTAATGAATACCATCTGAAGAATTTGTTGGCCCAAACACTAGTGTCTGTAGTGTCTCCAGTTTGAAATAAAATGACAATAAGTTTCAGAGTTGAGCTTTTCCAGCTTTCCAAAATTTTCAATTTCATGATCTCAATAAAACTGAGAATGAGACCATCAAACTGAAAATTTAGAAATATTTTATTTCATTTCCAGTTTAAATTTTTGAAGTTTCCTGACCCACAGTTAATAGCATAAAAACTTTGTCATCTATTTTAAGACCTGGGGTTTCAACCTAGGGTTTGCTGCAAGAGCCAGCTACAATTACAAATTATTCACAACAAGGACCAACCAATTCAGAATCTGCAGAGAGAAGGAAAACACATTTTGTTAAAGAAAGTTTGACCTAAATTTTGGAAACTTGTTATTGTCTAAAAATCACAAAAGCCAAGGAGATTGGCAGCAAGATAACTGTACAATCAAATTGAACCAAGATCTTCAAAGCTATATAACTTTCTAGTATGACAATGCAAATTAAAACATTGCAAGAATATGCAGAACAAACAACTAGTTCTAAATTTGCATAGAAGAAAAAATAATGCATTCAGGCACAAAAGTATATAATCTTCCAAAAATCTGGCTCAATGCTACTTCGAAGGTGAAACCTTCGTAAAAGAAACTAGAGGTCAAATCTATGGATTGAAATCTGCGCAGATGAAAGCAAAAACCCAAATTGGAATTGTTAAAGAATGAAATTATAGTATTAGCAAACCCAGTATTTAAAATTAATGCATGTAAAAGCTATTAAAAATAAAACAAAATAGCAAAATAAAAATTGTTGTTAAAAAGCAAAATTGTTTAAAAAAGCAAAATTGTTAAAAATAGCAAAACTGTCATTTAAAGGCCGTCAAATTTGACACAGTCCCATGAATGTCCGCAAAGCCTTTTCCCATAAATTATATCCTTGGATATTTATTAATGTACTAATAATACATCAATAAATATTATCTAAAAATAAAAAAGATAAGTAGGTATTATTCTCTTAATAGATTTGTCTATTATGTACAAATCAATTTCTTCTTCATCCCTTCCGCCATTCTCCACATATGCATGTCCTAGCTTAGTGTCCAAGGGAACCACTACTCTTTTCTCTTCATTCTTAAAACTCATATACCTCTATTTAAATGGCATATTTGCCCGTAAATCATAACCCCAAGGTCTCCCAAGAATAGTGAGGTATTTTTCCTTTCCATATGTCTCAATCGCCTCAAAATCCCCATAAAATAACATACCCATGATATTGATCTCAACATCACATAGATCTCCCATTGATCTGGAAGTAGTCTTATTGGCTATGTAGAGTGTTTTTCAATTTGATTACGATGTAGTCTTCCCATCTTAGCCCCCACATTTTTTGTTAAGAGGTTTACTTCAGACCATGTGTCTATGAGAACTTTGCGCAACTCATACCCATTCAATCTTGCATTAACATAGAGATATTGATCAAAAGGAGTCCTTAGGTCCACTTTGTTCATAATTCTTGTCAAAGATACTATTGGTTTTACATACCTCTCACTTGTTTCTTTGGGGATCCCTATACTTTCCTTAAGCCGCACTCGCCCTTCTTTTTTTAACAATGCAAAAAGTATGGTTATTTCCTTTGGATTTTTGGGTCATTTTCCAATGTGGTTCTTCAAATTTTGGGACTATCATGAATCTCAAGTGGTCATTAACTCCTTTTGTAACTCATTTAAAACTTTCTTAGCCTCACTCACAATGGCCTTTTGTATTGAAGCGTCCAAGTAGTTTACAACTCTCTCAACATTATTTGCCTATCCCTTTTTTCATAGCTTTGTTTGATGTGCCCATGACTCAGTCCTTAATTAGAGAATCCTCCTAACAATGTATTCATGTGCATTCCCTAGCCCTTTCCTCAGTATACATTATCCTCGAGGTCAGCAATACTATTCTTGCGCAATAGTCACTATCCTAGTTGTTTTTACACAATCACTGTGTAAAATCTTCTACCACAACTAAGGACACTCTTATGTCCTATGTTCCTCCCCACAACTCACACAAGTTAGGATTTTCAGGCATTATCGTTTATAATGGTCAAGAGCCCACACTTATAGCAAGTTCTCCAAGTACATCCTCCATTTCACATACTCCGCCTCTTTGACAGAAGTAACCTAGACCAAATCCTTTCCCTTGATTCGATGAAAGATAATCTTGTGCAAGTCCTTAAGACTTCATCTCGTTCACTTCCCTAAGAGAGTGAATTTAATATTTTATATCTTCAATAAAAACATTTTACAGCATGCACCATAGGTTCGAACACTCTCACTAGCATCCTGCTTAATCTCCTTTAGTGCAGAAATACTCTCTTACTCAAGTTTAGGAATATGAAGCTCCTTAAGGAATGTAACTTTTAACGCATCAAAATCAGTCACCTTCTAATTCAAATCTAACTTCACATACCAAATATGTGTTTTCTCTTGCAACATCGTCACAAAAAGGCTTGCCTTTGTCTCTAACGAAGTAATACACTCAGTGCTTTACACAAGATCAAATTTATACATGTTTTCTACAACATCCTTTATGCCTTTGTACTTGGGAAAATTTAGGTTAATCGGATAAATAACTTGTTTTTGCACATGACTATGCACATTTATCACTATGTTTCTCGGTAGGGGTATTTCCACCACTTGGTACCACAAATTTATGCACAGTACTCCTTATGAACTATTCTTCATGTCCCAATGGCATCAAGACATAATGTGTCACCAACACAAAAATTAAACCAATAGGCACACGGGTCATTTGCCCTGGACTTGAAATCCTAGCTCTAAACATTGCAACACCTTTACCTACTCTCCTACTAGAAGAATCATGTTGTGCGTCAGTATGAGTTGGTCGGCAATCCCATTCAAGGCCTTGTTCTAGATTTGTGTACTCCTCGCCTTTAACATGAACTTCCTCGACTTTTGACTCAAAAAGACACACTTCCCACTACACAAAGTGTTCATCATCCCCATGCCTTCCCTATCTATCACAGGTCGACATGCTCCAGGAAGGACTTCCCCACACTCTTAGGGTCTCTTTTCATGACCTCTCTTTTTGGATTTCTGCATGTAACGTTAACCCTAATTCTCTCTCATTTATATTCTCCATTTTACTTACTCCACACTCCAAACCTTAAGTTTTGCCTCTAAATGCTTTAGCCACCACATATCGTAGATTTACTGCTCCATGCTCGCTCATTCAAACCCTAGGTTAACAAGGAAAATTTTAATCCAAAAAGGGATCTCAACAAGAAACGAACCTCTAAGTTCTCACAAAAACTCAAACTCTACTTGCTCAAGACAAGAGTAGGTTTGTCACCACAAATTTTAGAACATAACTATGTAAAGTTTTATGCCACCACACATCCACTGCTTTAGTCCATTCTCCATCAATGTGTTTCAACTTAGCAAGTCTCGTATCAATTCAACCCTTAAGTTTTGCAAGATTCCACCTCTTTCCAACAATCAAATTGGCAGTCCACACATAAATATGCTAAGGGAACTCTTAAAAAAAACTTCATACAATTCATCCTCTAACCACTTCATAGGCCTACGATTGTCATGGCCCTTCACTCTAACTATAAATTATATACCCTTGTTATGAAACAATGCCTCAATATATTCTTGTGTGATCCAATCGACCAATCCACAAGACATATGCTTGGTCACTCTTCATGGCACAATTGAACGAGGTCCCAACACAATCAAAAATGTTATCCTAGTGTTTGTTGTCGAAGGTTTTGCATTACAATTTGTACACTCTATCTACACCGACACTTTCAATTAATTTTTCGCTCGTAGGTCTCGCCCAAAGCGCAATAAAGAAGACATGGTGAGCTCATATTTGTAGAGTGACACAAAATAAATAGCCATGTACACAACCTTGAAGGATATTGACATTACCACTCAAACATTAACCCTTACAGCATCATAAACACACATTCACACACAATCCATAGTCGATCTAGGCATGTTTACATATTAATTGTATGAATTATACAAACATTACAAAAAAAACCTTTAATCTTCATTGTATTCCTCAAAGAAAACCAACTATTACATCAAGTACACGATCATACGCAAATTCACACAGTACAGTGCTTTACATATTCTTACAATGCATTGCTCATTATAGGCATGAGCTAATAAAATCCTTACAAAACATGTGGTTCCCTTCCCAAAGCACATAGAATGACAAGTACGAATCGTTTTTCCGATAACAATGAACACAATAATGACACCTCCTCTAGTTTTACACTAAACATACCCCGGCATAAATCTTGGACATTCCCTACAATTCTCTTTCCACAAACTTCCTTTGGCTCAACTAATGCTTAATTGTCACACACATTCTCCTTATGTTAATGGTGCAGTGTTGGATTATCCACTCCATGGTCTCCTTTTTGCACGACGTCCCCTTGGGATATTATATGAATATTTTTGTCTGATCTTGTGGTTTATCTTGTGAACACTTATGTCTCATTTATGCGGCTCAAGGATTAAACCCGCAAAATGTCTTGTCAACATCCATCTTTATGTCTTTTATAACTTGACAAGCTTCACAATATGTACAAGGAAAAATATTGAATTCGGGTAATAAATTATCGAATAGTAAGTTACAAAATTGAAAGAACATATGAATAAAATTTAAGCACAATTATATTGAAACTTTTCAATAATTTATACAATAATTAGAAATAAATACCTTAAAAGTTGGGTGAAAATGTATTTGAAACACATCATTTACAATTTTTTGGTTTATTAACAAAAAGAAATAGCCAAGAAAAGACTTTGAATCTAAACCTTGAACAAGGATTTATATGGTTTTTCAATAATTAGTATTTTACAACCCATCATATTCTCATGCTAAAATGAATGCATGTCAATTATAAGCTTTCTAAAGAAAGTGTAGATTATAAAATTTATTCCGCCCTCAAAAACAATTTTATCATTAACACCACCCTTGTTACAAAATCCACCAATTCAACGTGAACATCATTAACTACATGTTCCTTTTCTTTATTACTCTCATCTACAAGCATAGTTTCTTTATTGCTCTAATCTACAAGCCCAGTGTCATCATCTCTATGCTAATACAATAAACATTTTTTTTAAATTAACCGTACTAAACTTTCAATTTAATTTTTAGAAACTACAGTAATTTGTTTAGATTGCCTTACCAAAATCTATACAAATGAATGCAATCCTCCATTCATGTGGCTTTGCTTATAATGTTCTTCAATTGTAAAATATTTAACCAATTTTTTACCTAGACCCTTATAATTATAGCATGAACAGTTGCATTTTTTAATATGCCATACTTTAATATCATATTTGTCCTCGTCATAATTTGAATGTTGCAATGTTTGAAGCAATCGCCATATTGCAATGGAATTCATTATTGTAATCCACCAAATCATAAATTCACATTTTATTTTAAATACATAACATCGAATTTACATTTAAAATAACATCACATTTTACCTTAAGTTTGGTTGAAAAACATCAATACAGTCTTGTCTTATATTTTGAAAATCTAGAGTTGTAAATGTTGCAACTTCCCTTCTCGTTGCAATCTCTCTAATTTTCAATAGCTCCATTAAAGTTTCAATTAACAATGTGTATATGAGTCACAATTGGCAATTGTATATTGCACCTAAAAACTTTTGAGGATGAAAAGTAGCAAATAAGCCACATTACGCATGTAATAAACCACTTTTAACTTGCAAAATTATCGGAAACAAATGTTACCATTTGGCTCAAATGTTGTTATCCTAAATGCTCGCCATTATCCTCAATTCATCCATGAAGTCAATTTGAATTGAGAAAAATTTTGTAAGTGTGCCATCGAAGGCAAAATCAAACTCTCGTCTAAGATCGATCAAGCAAACTGTAAAATCCATTAATCAAGGCCGATTGCACCCGTGATGTTTCTCAATCACAATTTGACGAACTAATGTGAGATAAGAAGTGACTTAATGCACTTAAGCCCAATTACGCTGCATTTCACCCTTTTTATGCTTGTTTCTAGCTCAAATGCATTGTGATGTCCCCATTTCATTTATGATGTTGATTTGAATTGGAGAAAATAGGGCGTGAGTCATAGTTACCTAAGTCTCGGGGACGGGGTGGACGGGGGAGACGGAGGGACGGGGTTTCCGGGACGGAAAAAAATTCCCAAATTTTGGGGACGGCAAGGGGACGGCTATTAAAATAATATATAAAATATTAATATTTAAATATTTTAACTTTATTCAATGAAATTTAGGGATTTAAACTCTATTCAAGTACTTTCAAGATTATAGTTTAATGTTCTTTGTAAAAATAACAACTTTTTAAAAGTAAAAACATCAAAAGTTTTTTGGAAGATTTTTAAAAAATAGGGGACGTCCCCTCCAAGTCCCCAAGTCCCCAAAACGTTCGGGACGTCCAGAGACATCACCAAAATCTAGGGGACGCGTGCCCACGTAACACTGGCACGAGTGTATAATCAACCCTTAAATCATGCTTCCTTTTTTGAATTTGATCAACTATATGGTAAATTTGGTAGATCCAAACCAATTGCCCTCACTAACTAGCCCTTACTCCCCAATTTGAACCAACAAATTTGCAACTTATGCAAGATAAAGGGCAATTATAAAATCAGGTCACAAAGTCAGAATTCAACACGCCATTTATGAGTTTTTCCAAAATCAAACATCCAGCTTAAACTCCCTGATATCGAAAATTCGATCATTCTAATAAAAACTTCTGAAAACATAAGCAATGTGACAAAAGGAATCCGAATCTGAACTCATAAGTGGCAGTGCATGAATATTTAAGTCATATCAAGCTTTCTCAAAGAACCTTCCAGCTTGCTAACCTTCCAGTTTGCTAACCTTCATCCTTCTTCAAAACACTCAGAACACTGTCTTCAGTGGCAAACAAGCATTGAGGTTTTGCATCTACTTCCCAATTATTGACATTTTTTGAGCTTGATGAAACAGAAACCACATTATACCATTCATCATCAGATTCAACAACTACAATCCTTATTTCATTCCAAAATTAAACGATAAGAGCATAGAATAAATGGTAAAAATAAAACTGAAAACTCATTGCAACTTGCATACAGTTTAACCATCTTCACCACTGATTTTCCCACAGATTCGAGATTTTAAATACATCTCAACAGCCTTGTTGAAAACTTTAACTACCCTAAGAATTTCAAACAACTGAAAAGTGAATGGAATATGAGAATTCAAACAAAATACCACTTGCCAAATTCATCATTTCACTATCAACCTGCCGCAAATCCCTTCAAACAATTCAAGAGAACAATTTGGTAAGACAGTGTAATTCACCCGTTTCAAAAGACAATCATCCTTCAAAACTGAAAATGGAAGCCACATTTTTTAATCTTTCTTTCCCCTTCTTTTCCCCACTATTGAGAAAAAGAAATCTTATTTTATGCCTTTCAAAATATTAATCCTAAATGGGCTCTTGATTTCTAAAATATATCATTCACTCTTTAACAATTTCCAACTTGCCTAAAACATTCATCATTCCTTTGAATGGAGAAAAACTGAAATTACATCTACAAAATTCTGAGGAAACACACCAAACCATTCTCATCTAAGACAATTAAAAAGATTTCATTTCAATTAAAGAAGCTTCACGAAAGAGACCCCTCTACAGTGCATCCCATGTGTTTCTCACTTCCCATTTAACCATGAAACCCCAAATTATGAGGAACAAAACAAAGAAAATAAAACAGTCTACTTTTCACCAAAGACTCGGACAATGTATTCCCATGCCCTTTTTTCACATCAAAAGCCCTCTTAAACCCCATATTTATTAAAAAATTGAATAGCAAAGAGAACAGTTGAAGTGAACCACATTATTCGTTTTCAAAACATTGTATATCAGCATTTGCATTTTCTTCCATTTTATACACCTAATTATGAAAATTTTAAAGTGAAACAAGTCTTAAAAAACCACGAGTGTAACAAGCGAACCTGTGAATCATTTTATTTTGATGAAACAATCTTACTCTTTCTTTACTTTATTTCCCTCATACAAATCAATCACCAAATTTTAAAAGGTTCGATAATAGTTTCCAAAAATTTTGCTGAAGCAAAACCCACAAAGACATAAGTCTGCATTTTCGATATTTTTCAAACCATATATATGGAAAGAAGGAACCAAAATGGCATGCTTCAAAAAATTCAGGGTTTAAGACTTATCTAAAAGCAAAAGAAATGAAACCCTAAAAGCACAAAGAGAAATTCAAGTATAGACACCCCAAAAAAGCAGAAATTTAGAGGAAGGCAAGTCAATACCTTATGTGAAGATAAAATTACGCAATAAAATTTCAATTGAATGATAGAGGAAGTAAAAGAAGATTTTACAAGAGATTTAATGCCTTGACATCTCTTCAACATATTCTCTACATCTCAAAAATTTAACTACCAAAGTTTGGCTTCCACCCAAAACTTTGCAAAAATGATTCAATAAAGTGTGAAAATGTAGAAGCTAGGGAATAAAACCAAAAGGAAGACGAGGACGGCAGTCAATACCACCCACCTCTACATTGAATGCAGAGGTGAGTCATTTACACCACTATTCAAAAAATAAATTTAAAATTGTATTTATATAAAATTAAATAGATTAGCCTCTATTAATGGGACGTGAAATCAGGAGGGAGAGGAAAGATGTTACACAGGACTGAGTGGGTCACCCAGAAAACTATCATTATGTTGTGACTGCAGAGTTTAGGTTCAATTCTGTCCTAACAGCATATAAGCTTTATTTATGACAAGAAGCAATAAAACGAAAAAAGCATAGAAAATCAAAAAACTACGATTCATTTACACTTCACCCCACTTTATTTCACCACTATCTCTGCATTTACCGTTATTTACCCCCTTTACACTTTCAAAACTTAAAACAAACGTCAATAGTTTTAACTTTTATATTGGAAAAAGCCAGGAAGAAATTAGGACCCCCTCACATATTATTCCACAACACCTTATATTATGCAACTCTAGCAATTGGCCGATTTCGTGTTAAATCAATGCAATGCATCCTAGCACAGGCTTAAAATCACTTCAAAGTATCAACGCTTCCATCGTGGGAATGGCACATCTATCATCTATCACTATTCAATACAAACTTCAATGCAAGATTCCCCTGTGCCCCTAACATTATGCCAAAATTAAAAAACTCACCTTCATAGCCTGTGTTGTGCAAACAATGACTGCAAGAATACTGAAGAGCTGTGTGAATCGAATTGTAAAGGGTTTATCAAACATCTATGAAATCAAATTTGAATATCAAATAATGAACTAGTAGAAAAGCTGAAGAATTTACTTCAAGATGCATAATGTTAATGCAATCCAATGATGAGTGTTAAAAGCATGTTTGCATTTTTCACTTAAGAGGCAACTGGGCAAAAGCAAACTCAACAAGCATTCCAAGCAACAATTAACTCAACGTTTAAGTGGTAGGACCTTAACAAATCAAAGTACAAGTAAGAGCAAAGAGAAGCAAACCTCCATTGTTTGAATTGTTCTGATTTCTGAAAAACAGATGGAATGGGCCTGCTGCAGCAAACAAAAAAAGTTGAGGTTGCAGATTTTTGCACCAAACCTCCTTGGGAAACAGCATCGTTTTCAGCCTTTTAGGCAAAAGGTTAATCATGAAATGCCCTTAAGACGTGATCAATGTGTCAATTGAGCCAGATGGCTTCCTGTTTTCATATACCCAAAGCTAATCATGAAATGCCCTTAAGACGTGATCAGTGTGTCAATGGAGTCAGATGGCTTCCTATTTTCATTTACCCAAAGCTTCTAACATTATGGGCCCTTAATATCCTGCAATCAACCTACAGATGAGTGCTCTTCTCTTGAGACTTGCTCAACTTCTTCTAAAAGAAAGTGATTTTTTTCAACAGTGTCCACCCTTAGAACCCAATTGCCATTCCGGGAAAAGTGAATTTTCACTCCAGAATTTACTTGGGAAATGGGAGCCTAACCCAGACAGCAACAGTACTGGGAGCTCATCCGCACGGTTGAAATCTGGGGGGACCGTTGCCTCATAAATAGGCCTGATTTATTTGAAAACAGTGTGCTCCTTGGAAAACAGCATCCTTCAGCATTGGAGGCAAAGATACCATAAACCACCCTTGCATAGTAGTTTATGGCCCTCTTTAGATATAATCTAAGATACCGGTACGGCACCCCCAGGGTGCTGGAAACGTACCAGGAGCAGCGCAGGAGCGGGAGTGGTGCAGGAGCGGCGAGGGAGCACGGAAAGGACTGTGGAAACGTCCGGGTACAGCACAGGCCGTACCCGGGTGTTTCCACAATGTTTTCGCTGCTCCCAAGCCAAAATACTTAAATATATTCTATGCTTAAAAATTGAACACCAGAATAAGTTCAGCTTTTTGAAATTTGCAACTCCCAATCTGAATATTGAAGTACATTATTGATTCTGAACTGTTTTAGAATATTGAGAGAAGTAAAATTGTAAATCCTGAATTATTTTCAAAGAAATGAAGGTAAGGAAATTTAAAGTATACAGAGCATGACTTGAAAGAGTTGACATGTAAATGCATATGCAACAAAAATACATGTAGATGCCAGGGCGTGTTGTTTAATCATAATGCTATGGATTGAAATGAAGCTTGGGAATGCAAGTCTTATGGAGTAAAAACCTTTTTGGTGGTCTTGAGTAAATCATTTTTTCAGATGCCACCTTCAACGTCATGTCCTAGCCAATTTTCGCAGACCATGCAAGAGAATGGGCAGTTAATCAAGGCAAAAATAAACACTAGTACACGACAGGATGCGAATCAGCTGCAAGAAGATGCTCGAAACAATTTGCTTATAACTTGTCTTTCATATGCATAATATGTGGTTAATAATTAAATTCCTATTTAGGAGGTTGAAATTTATATATATTTTTTAATTTTTATATAGTGTTTGTACTGCCGTATCCTACGCCGCATCCGGGGTCAAAAAAAATTTGCCGTTTCCGCATATCGGATACTCCGTACCCGCTTCCGTATCCAAAACGTTTCAGCTACTTAGGATATAATCAATGGAGCTAAATAGCTCCCTGTTTTCATATACCCAATCTTTTAACATATTGGGTCCTCCATATACTCCCACGAACCTAAAGATAAGTGTTCTTTTGATGAGGAACCAGAGATTTTGCTCAACTTTTTCCGAAGTAAAGTGAATTTTTTGGGGAGCAAACACCTTTAAATGGAACCCAATTGCGACTCTGGCCAGGAAATTAGCCTACAGGTAAGTGCTCTTTTGCTGAGGAGATGGCCTTTGCTCAGCTTCTTCTAAAGGAAAGTGAAATTTTTGGGGGAATGAACTTCTTTAGATGGAATCCAATTGCCATTCAGGCCAGGAAGTTTTGTTTGACCAACATTTTCTCAGCATGACATTGCCAGAACTTCCACAGATCATTTCTGGAAACCTAACTACCATCCTCTGTACCAGCTGCATTGAAGAATGGCATAGGCTTTGTGGACAAGGCCATGGCCTCTCTACACCTAGGATCAGTTAATGGGAAGCTCAATATCAGCAGATCTGAGAAGATGCTAGTCTAGAGAATGGGGAAATTGCAGAAGAAACTAATTAGTATTTTAAAACATACAAAATGCTCTTTGATCAAGGATGTGCCACTAATATATATGCTATAGTTATCATTTGTTATGCCAGTAAAAGGCTCTTTGATAAAGGATGTGACACCACCCTCTAGCAGGCTCCACTATAAATTTTAAACAGCATAAACCTAAGATGCAAAGTCGTTTCTGAATTATGATCTTTACAAGTATGACCATAGTTACCTGAGTCTTGAGGATGGGGGGACAAGGGGATGTTAGGGACGGGGCTTCCTAGACAGCAAAAAAGTACCCACATTTTTGGGGTTGGCACGGGGACGGCTGTTAAAATAGTTTATAAAATATAATATTTATATACTTTTAACTTTATTGAATGAAATTTAGGGGTTTAAACTATATTTAATGTTTGAAAGGGTACACTTTCGAGATTAGAATTTAAGTTTTTGGTAAAAATAACAACTTTTTTAAAGTGAAGGCATTACAAAAAAAAAATTAAAATTTAAAAAAAATGGAGAAGCCCCCTCCAAGTCCCCAAAACATTCAAGACGTCCAGGACATCATCAATATCTAGGGGATGCCTCCCCATGTGACAGAGTATTACTAGTACAAATATCTTGAATACATATATTTGAAAAATGCCGATAGATACCAATCTCAAGGCTCTTATATCTTGGATTTTACGCATACACATTAGTTAATAATTTATACATTACATGCTTCATATTCCTTATTAGTTAGTGACAAAAAAATTCTTTTAAAAAAAGAGCTTCTCAATGTATCATATGGGCAAGATATTACTATTTTTTATTGACTTCTCCAAGTTGGGAAAAAAAAATTAAGTGACAGTCACAATAAATATCAAATTTAATATCCTAGAATAAAATTTACAGCTCACAACATTAGATCTCACCCCTTGCTGCCATTGTAGAATAATAAACTAGTACTGAGGTGTTTCCTTAAACACGTTACACTGAGATATCAATCTCAAGGCCCTTATCATACATTTTTTCATACCACAATTCTTATATGTACTTTAAACCTTCATCAAAAATTTCCCAGGATGGTAAATCAAATGGTGTCAATTAAATGTCACTATGTGTGTAAGGCTCAAATCGTAAACTATGTAAATGTGAAAAAAAGTCGGGGCTCCAAACTCATATGGCCGAGATATTAAGATTTTTCAATTGACTTTTCCAAGAAAAAAGGAAAAACTTCTTAGTGATTGTCAAGTGAATGTCAAAATTGAAGACAGACATTGGGGGTGAGACACATCATTGTCCTTAGTGGAGGGAAACTCCCGGGTTGCCATTGTAGAACAAGGAATAAGGTGTAAATATGTTGTTACATCTGGAAAACCAAAATGCGTGGCAATCTTAGTGAAGTGAACAGGGATGGCTTTAACTAGACGGAAAATATGTTGTAATTCCTTTGATATGCACTTGCAAGGAACCAGAAGGCAATGGCACTTGATTCCCACATTACAGAAGGAAATAAAGGGGTAAATGTGCACATAGTAAAAGACTCAACAATCCCTTTGTAAGCCTTATTTGTTGGCTTTGTAGTGTCCTACTTTTACATCATTGGAAAAAGTTAGAGTCTTTACTCTTCACTTGGGCTTTCTGTTCCAAGCTAAAAGTTAAATACCCACCATGAGTACAGATCGTATTTGTGCTATAACATTTCACTGCATGTCAATGTGATTGTTGACAGGCCCAACAAATATGTTGTACCAAAAAAATGACTTGATTACAGCCATCAGTTTGATATTAATTGTGGGCATTACAGATTGGATACCATTTGACAAATCCGTAATGTCCCCTTTGCGACCATAGATCTCATTGAGAGAAGCCTCAGGATCCTTGTTTGAATTCTTTCGACTTCCACAAGGACACGTCAAGGGTGACTAAGTTTTAATTTTATTACATTGTGCAAACATTAAATCTACTGATTACAACTGCACATATAATACATAATAAGCTTTGCCATAAAATGGAAAGAGTCAAATGTAAAGATGGGCAATTATTTTAATGGTGCATTTACCTGGAGGTACGACTTGTACATGTAATGGGACAAATGGGAAATGTGACAAGCTCGAAATAATTCATCCAATTGTTCAAATGAAAGCAAAGATCTTAGATCAGAAATTAAAAACAAAGAGTCACAGTTCCCATGAAAATGCGACCTAGTCTAAGCGGAAAATCATGATGGCACATGTCTAGAAGAAATCACCTTTGTGATTGGTTGAGTTGGAAGGTCCCATGGGCCACATTTTTCAAGTTTAAAAGGAAGTCTTCAACTTACAGAAGCAAACAGGGCATATGATTTTCCCTATCATTCCAGATTTTTGGCATCAAATTTGCAATCCCTGTTAATAGCTATTTGCTTTTATCAGAGATTCCATGCCCAGCTTTACCCTTGTGAATCTATCTGCTACCTTGAATGGACGAAAATATGAATTCTACCTCTTGTGGACAAGGATAATTTCTGCCTCAAGGGATTAATCAGTCTTTTAACTCCATGACAAATTACATCAAAGCGTTGTTGATCAGATTTCCAGGTTCATTTCATCCATGTGTGAAGAGTTCCCCTTTAAGGTATTTTCAGTGATGTTTTTGAGCATGAAGTAGTATCAATCCATTATGGGATTGTAGCAGCTTTCTCAGGTATCTTCCCTCAAAAATATTGGACCAAATATTTTAATATGGTAAAAAGTGCTGCTTTTCAAATAAAATGTAAGTCTTAGTCTTCTGTTCCAAAGATCTTAAGAAGCTGGAGCCCTTCTGGGTCGAGCTAATAAAGCAGCTGTATGGCTGCAGGATTAAGCCTAATCATCTCCTACAACAGTTAACTTTTAGTAGTCATCTTCCAATGAAGATCTACACTTTACAACTGCTTCCATCGTGTTTGACAATATTTTCAATTTGTAGGATCCATACTCAGTCTTGGTCAAGATTAGCTTCAAACCTATAAGAGCAAATTGTTAGATGTCACTGACTATTGTGGAGAAAAGAAATAATAGTGAAAAAAATGCCTGGAAAATGATATTTAAATGATCGATGGGCATTACAATCAGCTAATACAAAGACAGCATTCACATTTCACATTTAGCACTTATATATCATGCAAGCAAGCATACAAAACACCAATATGATTTCGTTAAAACTTGAAATTTATCAAATCTTTGCTTACAAGAGAATGACAGTGTTTGTGCAGAGGATGAATAATCCAGAAGTAGACAGCCCCTAGAACTCTTTACCTGGATTGGATCTAGTGAGTCCTAAGCTACGAAACATTGATTTATGAACCATCTCATACAGTTTGGAAAGCCTTAGTTTGCATCTTTATTCTCATTATTTGGAGATTTCTCAGCCTACGGATACAAAAGATCTAATACAACACATTGGGTGCAGATGCCATTGCAGTTGTTAAGTAACAAGATTTTCCTTCCCTTATTTAACAGTTACCAGACAAGGAGTTGTCCCAACTACTTAAAGTCAAGTAATGATGGGTGCTTGCTACAAATCATAGTTGGCAAGGGTGGAACTAATTTTGTAATTTCTTACTTAAGTATCAAGGGGGCTTATGAAATACTTGTGGAAAAAAATTTAGATGAATTGAAAAATGTCATATAGATTAAGAAGGATCAAATGATTCTATGGGTCTAAGAACAAATATTGGCTGTGATATACACATGCTAAACTCAGATATTGGTGTACGGTTAGATCCTTTTTTTCAAGTGAAAGAAACTAAATACTAGCAGAGATTCTGAAACTGAATCGGGAAAATGCAAAACTAGAGGGAATTGGTTTCCACAGATATTTTAAACCATAGTTACCAGGTTTGGAAATCCAAATGTGGTTTTCTTTGCGGTAACAAGGTAATCCTAATCTGGGATGTTCTCCGAAAAAGATTGGAACAAACATGGCCCAGTATGTATATACATATATTATTATATGTATACATAAACAACTACATGCACATAACATAAATCATGTAAAACCTGCAAAAAAAATATCCATCTACCTAATAATGAGCATAAAAGTAAAGCTTGTAGAATTGAGAAATACATAAGAGTTTGAGATTTTAATAACATTAAAAAAGAGCCATGGTTTTGAGCCTAGGGTCTAGGCTCAATACTGAAATGAAACTTAAAAGTTTCAAACATCTGCAACATCAAAACATGCTTCAACATCAAAACCTTCTTCAAAATCAAAACTAGCACTAGCACCATCATCTAATCCATGCTCATCATCACTATCAATATTTTCTTGAAGTTCTTTGAAGGATGGTTCTCCAAGGTGAGAATCACCATCTTCTTTTGCAAGATTGTTCTCAAGCAAATGCAAATTGTTGTGGACAAACACGAGATCTGAAAGTGTTTTAGCTCCTAGACGATTCCTCTTGTTGGTGTGGATCAAATCATACATACTCCAGTTTTTTTCACATGCAGAAGCACTAGCACACAGACTGTGGACACGCACGGCAAGTTTTTGTAGCTTTGAAGTAGAAGACCCATAAGTTTGCCACCATAAATGGAGATCCATGCAATGGATGTCTTCTTGTGCCTCCTTTCGAGCAAACATGCACTCTTGGTTCTTGAATGTAGTGAGTTGCCTTCTCACTTTGGCCTTCTCATCATCATCACGAACCAACTTGTTTATTGTTTCCAATATACCATTCTTTACCTCCTCATTTGCATCATGGTCCACCTCTCTAAGCTTAGGATTTAAATAACACCCTACTGCATGGATAGGATGTAACATATCCCATCATATGTCCACAATGTCCCATATTCACCTAACTTCTTCAGCATCATTTGCAAGTACTTTTTTTATTTGGTCCTTTGCTGACTCCATGCCTTCATGCACAAAGCTAATGCAAGGTTTCATGCCATCGACCAATCTCAACAATTGGACAAGTTCAAACACCTTTAGAGCCTTCTCAGAGCCCTCCCAAAATGAGCTTCCTAAGATAATTTTATCGACATCTTTTGCAAGGCTTTCCTTAGAAAGCTTAGATTATTCTTCACTAACCACAACTTTTCTCAGAGTTGTCCTCTCCTCCACCTCCCTCTGCAAAGTAATAAAATTAGATGCAAATCTTGTCTCAGCAAGGGAAAGAAGTTCTCGCTTTGCAAATGAGCGATACAAGCTCAAGGTTAAGCGGTGATTAAGTATGAACGTGGAAATTTGTTTCCCTTCTCTTACAACACTATTTACCCATTCCAACTTTGCTAGATCTTCAAGCAAAAGATCTAAAACATGAGTTGCACATGGGGTCCAAAACAGGATGAGGAAAATTGTCCATAAGAAGTTCGCCTGCTACTTTACAATTTGTTACATTATCTATAATAACCTGGACTACATAATCTTCTCCAATTTCTAGAATAGCAAATTCAATGCATTTGAAAATGAAATTTGCAGTCTTCACCTCTTTGCTCATATCAAATTTTAGTGTTACGCAGGGATGCGTCCCCTAGATTTTGGTGACATCTCGAACGTTTCAGGGACTTGGGGACTTTAAGGGGGTGTCCCCAATTTTTTTTTAAATCTTTCAAAAGTTTTATGATGTTTTTACTTTACAAAGATGTTATTTTTACCCAGAACATCAAATTATAATCTTGAATGTACCTAAAATACATTAAATACAGTTTAAATCCCTAAATGTCATTGAAAATAGTTAAAATATTGAAATATTAATTTTAATATATTATTTTGAAAGCCCTCCCCCCGCCGTCCCCAAAATTTGGGAATTTTTTTGTCGTCTCGAAAACCCCAAACATCAAATTATAATCCAAAACATCAAATTATAATCTTGAATGTACCTAAAATACATTAAATACAGTTTAAATCCCTAAATGTCATTGAAAATAGTTAAAATATTGAAATATTAATTTTAATATATTATTTTGAAAGCCCTCCCCCTGCCGTCCCCAAAATTTGGGAATTTTTTTGTCGTCTCGAAAACCCCGTCCCTTTGTATCCCCATCCCCCAGTCCCCAAGACTTAGGTAACTATGGTATCAATCGACTTGATAAACATAACACCTTTTGGACATTGTGTCAAAATGTTTAGGAGGGGCCTTCGCTTTGTATCAGACCACCCATCACTTACCACAGTATAACCTGATTTTCTCCAATTAGATATTGATGACACCTCTTCTAGTAGATTAGTTCTCAAGCATTCAAACGATGGCATTTTGTAACCTTTACCGAAATTCGCAATCCCCTCTGTCATAGCTTTTGTATGCAGATTTTGAACAACATTGAAAGGGGTGGTGTTTGCATGAAAACCGACCCACTAATTTGTCAATCTCATGCTTGTTTTGTGGCTTCCACATCAATTTCAATGAAGCCTAAGACATCCCCTGTGCACTTTTACTTTCTTGGGCAAACATTGATGGAGCCGAGCTACTTAAAGAGCAAATTTGTGTCAAACTGCATTGGATTTTAACCTTTTTGTGAAGTTGTTGACGTTGTTGCAAGTGCCTTCAATTCATATCTGCTTCGAATTCGTGCAATGAATTTTGCATACTTCTCTTGCTCTTTCGTTAATGGGCAAATCTTCACATCCTTATCCCTAATATAATGGGATCGAGCCCTTGTTAGAGTTCCCGTGATATTACTATTACATAGAGTGCATTTCATATTTCTGGGATTGTCATCTCGCTGGACAATGCATTTCATCTCCAACGCACGACTTGTCATGGTGTTGCTGATAGGGACTCCCTGCAAAAAAAAAAAAAAATTTCAATACATATGGTTATAATTATGATGAACATAAAAATTATAAAAACATATACATAAACTTTTATTCTTTAATATATAATAATTTATTAAAGTAAAGATTTTGTAAATATATATAAACTAAAAATAAATAAATAAATTTAAATTTGATTTTATTGTTCATATTTTAAAAACAATATTTACCTTAATACATTATAATTAAAATGTTAAAACATTATACGAAATTAAAAAATTACCTAAATTAACAAATATTATTTAATAATTAAGAACATTACTATTATAAAAAATAAAAATTCAACATTCTAAATTAAAAAATAAACAAAAATATATAAATTCATAACTAAATAATAATATTTAGTTCTTAATGTTACGTTAAGAACTAAATATTATTGTTTAGTTATTACTTATTAACATTATATTAATAATATATTATTAACAATATATTATAATGCATTATACGTTAACGCATTATATGTATTATTAATATAGTATATTATTAACATAATATATTATGAACAATATTTTATGTCGATAAACCCAATACAATATGTTAATAACATATTATTAATAATGTTATACACTATAGATTGTTAATGACATATTATTAGTAGCATTATACATTATTAACATGATATATCATGTCAATAACATTATTAATATATTAGGTTAATAAGGTGTATTAATAAGATAATATATTATGAACAATATCTTATGTTAATAAACCTAATATAATATGTTAATAACATATTATTAATAATGTTATACACTATAAATTGTTAATGACATATTATTAGTAGCATTATACGTTATATACATGTTAATAACAATATTAATATATTATGTTAGCGTAACATTTTATTAACATAATATATTCATAATACATTATTAACATGTATATTAATAAACATACAAACATTTAAATTTAAAAAAACAATTAAAAAAATAAAAACTAGTTAATATTTCATACACGTATAAAAACAAAACATAAACCTAAAGTAACGAGACTTACCTTTCACGACTATACTCCCATCGACCACTGATCTTGCCTTCTACCTCCTGCAACCTGTTCTGATGACCAAATGCTTTTGCCTTAGAGTAACTCCTTTGAACACTGTGTACAAGTCACAAGGTTCAAGTTCGTGTTTATGTTCGACGAGGATAAAGGGGTTCAAGTTGCCAAGGGATAAAGTTTGAGAAAAAAAAATGCCTTTAAGTTCAAACAATTTTTTTCTATCATTTTTATTTTTGAAAAAAATGCATAAATATGTCAGAGGGACAAAGTGGAGAGAGCTTTTTGTCCACTACTTTCAGTCAGTATATGTATATATACACACATTTGTAAAATAATGCAAAATCGTGTCAAAAACTTCCCATGCAAAAATAATGGATAAAGTTCGAGTTCATGTTCAACGAGAATAAAGTTCGGCAAAATTCAAACTTTTTCAATAAAATTCAGAGAACCTTGTGACATATGCAAGCTTCACTATTTCCCAAGCTCGTAAATTGATCTTTCTGAAGCCATACTGCAAAATTGTAGGACTCGACCCTTATGTTCAAATAAGGAAGTTTTCATTTGAAGAGACTCAGATCCAGTCACTTTTGATGGCTGCTGCTTGAAATTCCTCCCATTCTCTTTCGTTTTAGGCATTCTTTGTGACTCTGAGCAACTATTTTTGATAATTCAGATCCTAGAGTCTAACAAGCGAGGATGTTGCATTTTTTGAGAACATTTAGCATTTTTTTTCACTTGTGTGCATAAATCAAGCATTTAGTTGTTACGCTTATTGTGTTGGACTTTTCATCCTCCACTTTATTCATGCAATTGGATGGTTAATAGGGCATTTCAGAACTCCTCTTTATGCATCAATGGCATTTGTACTTCGCTAGATCAATATTGCTTCTTCATGTGGCACTTGCTAAAAATTGTGAGCGAGTTACTATGAAGATTGTATTCGTCTTGATAAAAAAGCATTAGATAGATCTAATGAAAGATCAAAATGTGTGAATTTCAATCTGCCACCAATGTTTTGCCTCTTTACAACCTCATTATCCGTGACTTCAGGTTCTTGCATATCATTGATGCTGATGTTGCACAACCACCAGCTTCAAAGCCCCCTATGTCCTTTGCATCAAGGTGTTGGTCATCTATGTACTCTACTTTCAGCCCACATGGTGATACCTTGCCTAACCTGTTGTTGTAAACATATGCCCATCCAAACTACATGCTGGTTTTAAAAAGTTCATTTTTTGCTGAAAACTGCTTCTTGTTTCAACTCATCTACAGCCAATTATTATTGTCCCGCAGTGCCACCTTTGTGCTTCTACCTAGCCGACACCTACATTGGAGCAATTCATATTGCACCATGCATGTCTCTTGCATTTTGCCACCAAGTTTCTAATACATTGTCACATGCATGTCATCCTGCATTGCTCCTGATGGACTGTCAATGTTAGGACACTTACCGCTAGGGTTAGTGGTCACATAGCTAGCATCTTTTTCATGCGCTTGGACACTGATAATTTGAATCTATTTGTACCCGTGACAGGTTATTCTATAAAACAACTCCATGATATGAGATGGCATATATGTTAGGGTATCGTATAATCTAGTGAATGCACGTTAGTTACGAGTACTATTGATTTCCTATAAAAATATAACCATTGCTCATATCAATTACAAGAATATTGATAGTGTGATTCATTTTATTTGAGATATCAAAGCGATGAATATAGGAACGACATTTCCTATAGTATCTATGTAATGGGCCAAATGACAAATTGATCTCTAATTGCCCCAACTCATGAATATTATCCTTGATCAATTTATCAAGCTGTGAGAATTGGTTCATATTTCACATTTGTTTAAATCTACAGACTCATGAAATTTCCTTGATCAATTTATCGATGCTCTGAAAATCTGGTTATATTTCATTTGTTTAAATCTGCAGACCTGTATGTGGAGGAAGAAGCACTGCATCAATTCTACAGCCAGCCATTTCCCATTGACCGACATCTACAGCAAAATCTGCCAGCTGTATATTAGTGAGTCGGTTCTTTGTCAAAAGTTCTGATATATTTTATTTATTAAAGTCAAGTGTCCCTGCAGTATAAAGGGTTTATATTATCTGGTTCAAGTTAGATTTTATGGAGTTTCATAATGGAAAAGATAAATTTAATTGAAAGATTTGATGGGAAAGACTTTCACACATGGCAAGTATGAACCCAACTTCAACTGATCGACAAAGACTTATGGTATATTGTCGATGGAAAAATTAAAAAACCGAATGATGCAGATGAAGCAGCGAAGTGGGAAAGTAGGATCGGAAAGCAATAGCAATTATCGGCCTTGGTCTATCAGATGCTTATTTGCATCATATTGATCTAACCAAGTCATCTAATAACATTTGGGTGACATTGAACAAGTTATTTGGATCTCAAGCAGGTAGTGCAGCAATGGCGCTACAACAAAAACGTTTTGGACTAAATATGGGAGAAAACGACAAAATGGTTCAACATATCAGTAAGTTTCGATCCATTTTAAATCATTTGCAAGAATAAAAGCAGAGGTGGATAAAGAAGATGCTAAAGCAATCTTACTAAATAGTTTGCCAAAAGAGTATTCAAATATTGTTTTTACTCTTAGTAAGATAAATCCTAGTTTGGAAAACTTAATTTCCTCTTTGCTTGATGAAGAAGAAAAAATCAAAAGGTCTGTACCAAAAGAAGAAACAGTAATGGTTGCAAAAATTAAGTCACCCTTCAAGAAAAATACACATCAATTGAAATCATAAAAAAAAACACCTTCTATGTCATTACTGTAAACAACCAGGACATGGTTTTGTGAATTGTAAGAAAAGAGCTCAAGATCTCTTAGATGATAAATTGGATCAAAAGGCTTTAGCTGCTGAAGAAGATGATTGGGACGATTATTCTAACCCTGCAAGTGATAATGAACTTATTAATTATCCAAGTGATGAAGATTATTTGTACTAAACATCTATTCTCTTATTGGAGGATGGAAGCAGGAGGACAATCAACATCCTCGAGTTCATCACTACCTCAGAGGTCGCATACTGCTTTAGTGACATTTGTTTGCTTTGTGTGTGATGAATAAGAATAGATGAGTATCCATGTTCCTGTGTGCCGTGCAATGATTGTTTCCCCTGTGATGATGATGATGATGTGGAGATTTGTACAATTGACACTATAGCAGGAAGTGTTCTTGATCAAATTGACTTGATGGTTGATGTGAATTGGTGGAACCGTCCCAATTCATGTATTCATCTAATAGGTTGATCGGTCCTTGGATGATGTAGTTCCCACAGTCAGTGTTGAGGATTGAGACCATGTGTAGGTTACGGAGTAGCATGTTGTTTGGTTTAAGATGGTGTATCTTCTCCCATGTTCACACTAAGGGGGGGAATGTTAGGGTATCCTTAATTAGTGTGCACGTTATTATGGTGCGTTGATTTGTTAAAACCATATACATTGTTATATCAATTACGGGAATATTGTTAGTGTGATAATATTGGAGATATGATCTCCATGAATATAGGAACGACATTTCCTATATATCTATGTAATGGTTCGAATGAAAACGACACAGCAGAATAGAATATTATCATTGTTATTTTCTATGTGCAATTTGTTCATTTCTCCCAATGTAAGCATTGGAGGAAGCAATGAAACAACACAACATTACAGTTCCTACTTCCAAGGATGAAGGCAAACACTTTCTTGCTCGTGCATTTGTTGCATGTAAAGAAAATTGGATTCTAGATTCAGGTGCTTGTCATCACATGACACACTCATGTGAGCATCTCACTTCACATATTCATAGCAGCACTTAACAAAATACACTTAGGGATTCTACACATCTCAATGTTTTGTGTCCAGCCACTATTGGAATGCAAGATGGGTGTATCAATGTTATACTTTTGGTTCCTAAGATCTACAACAATCTTCCTTCCATCTATCAGAATTGTCATTCTGGAAGTGGGAAGGCTGCAGAGTTCTCTTCGCATAATGTTTTGATCAAAGAGTTGCAAAATCCACAGGTAGTGATTGCTTCAGGTGGTGTTTATCATAGTTCATGCTTGTATATGTTTGACGATTTTGAGTCTTTTTCAAGGACATCACTCATCGCTCATGCTAACTCCTTGAGCAAACTTTGGCATGAACATTTTGGACATGAACTACAAATATTTGCAGCAGATTAAATCATAGAATTTGGTACATGGCCTTCCTAAGGTGTCTTGCATGGATGGTTTGTAGAGGCTGTGTAATTGGAAAAAAACATTGAGACCCTTTTCCCAAATGCAAAGCTTCTTGAGCTTCAGCTTCCCTTGAGTTGGTGCATAGTTACCTCGCGTCCTTTCCCACTCTATTTTTTGGGGCCCAAGTATGTTCTCACTTTCATTGATGACTTATCACATTGTACATGGATGTACTTTTTTAAGTACAAGAGTGAAGTCTTTGACCACTTCAAGGACTTCAAGGCATTTTTAAAGAAGCGATCCTCGCTTCCTATCAAGAAGTTGCGCACAAATAATGGGAGTATGTTAATAATGCATTTCAAAACTTTTGTATAGAGCATAGTATTTAGCATCAGTACACAATCCCCTACAATTCTCAACAAAATGGCATTGCTGAGTAGAAAACAATACCTTGAGAGAGATGGCCAATTGTATGAGCCATTCCATGAACATGGCACCTGCATTTTAGGATGAGGCATTCAATTATGTCAACTTCATTCAGAACCGCATACCCCACAAGGTAGTGCGACACATGGTACCTGAGAAGGCTTGGTCTCATACCAAGTCTGATGTTTCCATATTCTGAGTTTTTTTGGTAGCAAGGCTTGGACATTTATACGTAATGAAAAATAAAACGGCATGAAGAAGAAAAGTCAACCACATGATTTTGTTGGCTACTGTGAGAATGTGAAGAATTGTCGCTTAATTGACCCAACAACTCACGATATTACGTTTCAACAAGATGTTCAGTTTGATGAGCATTTCACCCCTCGAGTCTTCACCTACATTATCTCCTTCACTCGCTTCCCATATTGATGATTCTAGCCTTCTTGATGGTGGTGGCGGCACCGGCACCGGCACCGGCACCGGCGTCGGTGATGATGTTGATGATGATGATGTTGTTGATGACGATGATGATGATGATGACGACGACGCTAACGGTGATGGTGACGGTGACGATGACAATGATGAATCCTCCACCTACCCAAGTGGAATCGCAGTACTTAACAGGAGGCTAGTTCTTTGGCAAGGGATCCACAAACATCTAGGGTTGCTCTTGTGAGTCGTGTTATTTCAAAGGATAAATAGAAGTTTTCAAATGCGACAGGCACACTAGAATGGGATACAACTATGGCAGAGGAGTATTCTTCTTTTATGAAGAATCACACTTGGGATTTGGTTTCTCTTCATAAGGGAATAAAGATGGTCTCATTGTAATTGAGCTCTATAATGACAAAATATGTAATAAGATGGTTCTATTGATAAGTATAAGGCTCTGCCTTCTAGCAAAGGGTTTTTTGCACATGTTGAAGATAATTAATTACTCTAATACCTTTGCCCCTACCGTCAAGGATAGATTTTGTTTGTCTTGTGCTTTCTCTAATAGTTGCATCAGAAGGGATGGTTAGTGAATCAAATGGATGTTAAGAGTGCATTTATTCACAGTGTCAGATTTTTGTGAGGTAAGATACAGACATGGCAGGAGCATTCTTCTTTACATAAAGATTTGTACTTGGGATTCTTCAGTTTCTGTTCCTAAAGAAATAAAGATGGTTCTATTGATAAGTATAAGGTCTACAAGACCAAATATACAGCAAAGGGTTCTTTTGACAAGTCACAAGTTGAAAGAATTAACTACTCTAAGACCTTTTTGCCCCTTGTTGCCAAGATAGTTTTGTTTGTCTTGTGCTTTCTCTAATAGTTGCATCAAAGGGATGGTTAGTGCATCAAATGGATGTGAAGAGTGCATTTCTTCATGAGTGACCTTTCGTGAGGAAATCTACATGGAGCATCCACGACAGATTTTTACAAGAATTATTCACTTGTTTGTAGGATTTTTCATTCAATTTATGATATCAAACAAACTCCCTGAGCTTGGTATGAGAAGATGGACAGCTTTCTTGTTTTCACATATGGTTTCACTCGTCATTCCAGACCCGACAATATACATCAAGAGACACATAGAAGACATATTGATACTTTTTCTCTATGTTGATGACTTTGATCCTCATAGGTTAGTTCAATTCTTCCATGATCCATGATGTATGGCAAAAAAGCTTGATGGAGTAGTTTGATATGACAAATTTTGGACTTCTGCACTATTTTTTTGGACTACAAATGTCACTCAATCTTTTAACGAGGATCTCCATTTGTCCAAGCAAAAATATGCTTGAGATACTTACTTCATCACTTTGGCATGCTTGATTGCAACCATGTCCGTACATCATGTTCAGTTAGGAGTCACATTGATAACCACATGCACTACACCTAGCATTGATCCTACCTTGTACATGGCAAGTTGGTTGGCAATTATTTTGTATTTGACACATACCCGTCCTGATATTTCCTTTGTAGTTGGTCTTGTTTCCCATTTCTCATAAGATCCGCATGACAACCATTGACAGGTAACCTAAACATATTTTGATATACATTAAAAGGCTCTACACACTTTGGTATTTCACTACACATCAAGGGATTTCTTCACAACTTGTTAGCTTCATTAACTCTAATTAGGTCGGTGATGTTGCTGATTGGAATTCTACTTCTGGATTTTTCTATCATCGTGGTTCAAGTCCCGTATTACTTGGTCTTGCAAGAAGCAATACTGCATTGTTGCAATATCATTGATAGAGGTCGGGTAATCAAGGTGTTATTCAAGCCAACCATAGAGGTTTTATGGCTTCGATTAGTTGTTGACAAATTTTTGTTTTTTCCACAAACTCCAGCCCACTACTCTTTGGTATGACAACCAGGGTGCCATATTGATTTCACGCAACCCAGTGGAACATCAACATACCAAACAAATTGAGATCCAAATGCACTTCATTTGACATCTCATCCAAGATAGTATCCTTAGCTTGGAGTTTGTGCATTTAGAGGAACAAGTTGTTGACATCTTCATTAAACTTTTAGCATTGCCTCATGCTATTTTCAATTGTGCAATTGATGTTCGGAGTGAGGGAAGTTTTCCTTTTAGGGGATTCATCTCTGAGTCCTTCATTCCTAATCATTGTTTCAGATTATACATGGGTATTTGATCATGCCTTAGTTATCTGGGACTTATATTTTGAGGATTTTGATCCTCTTAGTTGTCTTTTCTATAGACATCCCATAAGTTACACTTAAGGGGGGGTGTTGGTGCAACATACTATATGCACCTAATTTTTAAAGTAACTTAGCTAAATATTATAGTTAGTGCATTATTTCTAGGCTTAGAATAAATAAAGATAAGCATCTAGTTAATTTTTATCCTATATCACAAGGTTCGAGTTCGTGTTCGAGTTCGACTAGGATAAAAATCGGTTCAAGTTTGACAACTTGAATAAAGTTCAAAAAAAAAAAATCGCCTTAATATTCGGCCAATACATAAAATAATAATAAAAATATAAGATAAAATTTAAAAAATGTAATTAAATTTTAAAACATTAAAAAAGAAATAGTATAATTATTTTTTAAAAACTTGAAATTTTTATTGTATTAAATAGATTATTAATAATTTGAAAATAATAATTAACAAATCAAATCATAATACATTCTAAATTCTTAAAAAATAAAAAATATATAATACAACTAATAATAAAAACATACATAGAAAAGTTTTAAAAAAACATATATAAATAGCATCTAACTTAAATCAATTAATATTTTTATTAGTTCAACATGCAATCGACTTTAGGTATATAATTTTATTTAATAAACATAAAATAAAAAACCTAACCTAAAACCTAAAATTCAATATAATAAAAACATATAAGACAGCTAAAACGAAAAGCAAAGAATGAGAAAATTATTCTTGACCCTTCTGTGACGGGCTTCACGCAGGTGATAGGGCTTCACGCAAGCTTTGAGTGCTTCGAGCAAGCTAAAGGACACGGGCTTTGGGGGCTTCACGCAGGTTAAAGGATGCTCGTTACCACCACCAACACTCCAGCGACCCTGACAAAAACCCTATAAAAAGGACTGCGAACATGGACGAATTTTGGTGAATTTTTGGTAACTGTATAAAAATCGACGAATTTCGAATTTTTTCAAAAAAAAAAGGCGAACCTTGTGACATAGATTGTATCTATTAGTGGGCCACCTTTAGTGCGACCAATAAGAAAAGGGGAGATGTCTCTTGTTGTAGCTATATGTACCCTCACCTATGCATGTTGTACTATACTTTTTGTGATTTATTCTCAAGGCAATACATATTGTTGGCTCTCTGAATACAATGTTTCAACTTGGTGTGAGCCATAGTTAGGAATTCTATAATCCTATGGTTTCAGCCATTCTTTCAACCCACCAGAAGAACTGTAATGCAAGAAGGAAACATAAATTCCATTGAAACTTCCATACATTCGCAATACTATCCTCATGAAAACTTCCTTGCATCCACAATATCACGATTTCCTTCATCATGAAGAAAAATTATCCCTTAATAAAAGACATCACAACGAATAGTAACTACGTTCTTCCCAAATCCTAAATTGTCATTTTACTTGCATGCATGTCAACTGATTGTAATTACCTCAAACAGCAGCTATATCTATGCAATGTCATTTGCATGAATACTACAATAATAGCTCAACAGAAGGTTTGTCAAATTTCAGAATTTCAAAAAAGATTAGGAAGGTTTTGGAAGCTGCATATGTACACAATTATGCATAATTACCAACATAGAATATGAAAATAAACACAAGAAATATTTCCATTCCCAATGTTCACAATATTTCAAAATTTGATATATCACACTACCATACAATATTTAGAATGACATTTGATCTCAAGTCTCCATAGTCTAGGCCCTAGGACAACTAGGCCATAAAAAGACAATTTAAACATCTTCAAAATAAAAATATTTTATCTAAGTCGTCATCAATGATACAATGAGTACACTACCACTACAATATTCACCAAGTCCAGCACGGTTTAAAAGAACATAGTTTGTGTGACAAAAAAGAGCATTGATGTTATGGCCAATGTGTTGACCTGCCATTGGCAGGTTGGGTTCACTAGGCTTGGCCCTCTGAAAAAGTTTAAGGTTCTGTGAAAATCCTTGAGGTTTGGTCAATCTTTGTTACTATGTTTCTAACTACTGATGGCAACACATTAGGTTTTAGAACAAGCAAGAAGCCATGCAATCTTAGATCAGGCTTGTATGTGAAAAAAAGCTGATGCTCTAAACTTTGTCAAGCTGACAATTTATGACACGCTATGGAAATCCATACTTGTCAGGTAATTCCTGATTTCTTGAATTAGGGATGCCCGAATTTTCACTGCAGAGAGGATATGGAATTGATGCTCAGACTTGACAACTTAAGAGCAGCAGTAAAATCTATCCCTAACTAAAATTTCTGTGTTATTAAACCGGCCATTCATAGTTTGTACTTCCCCAAAACAATCAGTCAAGCAAAACCTTCATCTTCTCTTCATGGTTAAGAGAATAATGATACCTAGCAGTCCCTCTACAAGTAGCAAAAGGTCCTCCATGTCTAGCAACTGAGTAGAAACTCTTAAGAACTTCAATTGCTAGATAGTTACTCTTAAAAAAATGCTTCTGCTATCACATAGACATCGAGACATGACCAGTGATGTAAGGAACAAATAGGAACAGGAGTAGGTGGAAAAATGTATCTTCGGAGAGGGGACATAGATTGGTTGAAAATTTTGGAATTTCCTAGGGTTCTCTCAAATACAGATGAAAAATCTTTGTGTGCCAGTTTAGTCCATTATTAAGTTTGCAGGGAGTGAAGCGTGCAGATTTATATAAATTACAACAGTTAATTTTCACTTTATATAAATATCAGCTTACAATCATTACGAGTCTAACAAACAATCAAGAGTCGTTGGCTTAGTTTTCATTTTCTTTATTGATCTCTGTAAGAAACAATGCTGCCCCAAGTTTCTAGCATATGGGGATGCAGGGGAACATGGATGCGTATCAAGGATTTGTCCAAAGGAACATGATTCTCAGAGACATATCTATAATTAAAAATAGTATATAATAATAGGTTCTACTAGAAGGTTGGTAGATGTACGTAGAGAGTGTGAGAGGGAGAGAGGGATAGAAAGGGAAAGAGAGGGAGAGAGGGAGTGGAAGAAAAACACAAAATAGTATAAGTGGCAATCAAGAATGCTAGCAAACATTACACCATTTAAAGTCAATTTATAATACAGTCCGACAGCTGAAACTGCTCGTTTCAACAGGTTAGGTACAGTTAGTGTTGTGAGAGGGACGTACTGAACCTGTGGGAAAATCATGCAAATTTGAGGAAGGTAATGGAATAAAAGTAGATAGATTTTAATCCTAGCTAGCATCAAAGCCTAAAGTTAAGATCTATTGCTAGAGTCAAAAGCAACAAGCAAATTCACGAGCCAATTTCAAAGTCTTGCCAAGTACCTGCATTTTGCTTTTGAAAAGACTCAATCAGACTCTGTAATTCCATTTTTAGTACAGAATAGATTGGAGCAGAGCAGAGAATGGTGCTGTAAAATGTTTGTTCACAATTTATCTTTTGCCAAGTCATACAGACGGAAAGAACTTTTCCTTGGAGATGAGACAATGCCATTGCTGCCCTCAGATGTATGCTGCCATCAAATGTAACTAGAGCGCGAGTATTGAAATCTTTTGGATCAGAATTGTATACAATAACCTGGCACTTGTCTTGAGGCACAAACTTTGCGAGCTCATGTGACAAAGCTGTCTCACAGTCAGCACTTGAAGGCTGCAGACCAGCAGCTTGCCGAATAAGAAAAACCTCCAGAATTTGACGATCTGTGACATATCTTAAAGTCTGCAATATTTGGCTTTCAGTAACATCTGTGTCTAGACCAGTCATAAAAACAGATCCATCTGTTTTCCCACGTCTACAACGCACAAAAGATCTTCCAATGACTATGCCAGAGCAGGACAATGCAATGCGATCAACATCTACATGTTCACACCGAATGACAGCCATTCCCTTACTCTGCCGCCGAGGCCATGTAACCATTGCTTTGACAGCTGGAAATCCAGGTCTCTTATGATCCATTACAGGAGATGCATTGAAAGGACAGACAGTTAGGCATGAACCTCCTACCCTTAGATTATTAGCATGGCAAACTGCTGTCTGAGCTGCTTCTGGGCTGAAAAAAGTTAGTATACCCCACTTTCCAGTACCTATTCCTTCTTTTCCTGCCCCTGGGTGCTTTTGGAAACCAGCAATACCACCAGCACAATTTTCAAACAGTAATAGTACTTCCCTATCATCAAGAATTTGTGCATTCGGATGACAAACCTCAACACTTAGGTATTTATCCTCCAGTTCAAGATGCTTAATTTCTGCACCAGCACCAAAAAGTGCCACAGGAGAGTGCTTTCCACGGGTTGCATAGAACAAAGATTTTTCCATGCAGTCATTATACATCCACCTCCGTTCGCATTTTAACACATCTTCCAGCAAGCCATACGCCTGGCCCATTTTCTCCATCACACCAAACAGTTGTATTTCTTGTTTATCATGGTCAATCTCTATACCAAACCTATGGCTGTTGCATCTTTGCTGAATGTGATCAACAAGTGAATGCAGATTGTAATTAGCCTTCCCACTGAATCTTTTTAAAAGACATTTTCCAAGTCCAGTAACTATTTTTTTCTCCATTGCCAGTTTTTTCAAAAGAAGAATATCATAAGGAGGAAGAGGTTGAATTGCAGAGACCCAGTCCTGCTCTATAACTGTCACACAAACCAAAAACTGCCTTGTCGTACATAGAAGCTCACCAAAAACAACCCAGGTAGGTTTGCTACCAAAAACTAACAATGAGCACGAAGGATGCAGATATGCTTGCTGTCCTGTAGCGGCTATGTCATAGCCTAGGCGATCATACCCAGAAAACATGGCTACATTTTCCACCATTGCAGACAATATAATTCTTCTCAACACTAAGTCATGTTCCTTTGGAACAAGTGGTGACCAAGACCAGTTTCTTGGAACAATTACATTCATCTCATACTTGAGACACAATTCCATTTCTGTAATAGCATCTTTACACCGCACCATGGACTTAGCATTGATACTGTTTTCCCAGCACCATCTGTTTCTCCTTCCAGGGGGTTCATTCTCCCATGCCTTGTAAACTGCAAGACAAGTAAAAAGGTCTCCGTCTGGGTGACAGAAACGGAGTTTCAGTCGATCAGACTTCGATTTTTCTCCTTCTGTACCCACCCTACAAAAGATACTACCTGCATTTGCCATCACAGCAGCCAGCACAAGGCCTTCCCTACCCAAACCCTGAGAAATACTCTCTAGGATAATCTTCCCCAATCGTGGTTCTACTCCTAACTTTACAATATTCAAACCAGATTCAGTTAATTTTAAATGTCCCTGGCTAGAAACTACCGCACCTAGGTGGAATAAATTCTTTACCGCTATGTCAATTGCATCCTGACTGGGGGCTTGAACAAAATCGAAAGATTTAAGGTCCTGAATACCCAAAGCTAGAAGCTTTAATATAGCTATGCCAACATGAACTCGCAAGATTTCTGGATCTCTATAGGGTGCCATAACATTAAATTCCTCTTCAGTGTAGAGGCGATAGCACACTCCAGGCCGAGTGCGCCCAGCACGACCAGATCGTTGAGCAGCTGCACTTTGACTGATTCGACACACCCTCAGCACATTAATACCCGTTTTAGGATCAAACCTGCTCTCTTTCACCATGCCAGAGTCCACAACAAATTTGACACCAGGAATTGTTAGAGATGTCTCTGCTATATTTGTTGCAAAAATAACTTTCCTTTTCCCTAAAGGTGCATTCTCAAATACAGAATTTTGTTCTTCAATTGAGAGTTTTCCATGCAGCGCAAGTACCATTACTGATGGTTCCTGAAACTGATCTCGAGCCCACTCTACTTCAATCTGAGAAGTCAAAAAAGTAAGAATTGCCCCCTCTTCTTCTTTTGCATGAATATCAGCAACTATTCTTATTACTTGGGTGACATATGAAGGAACACTTAATCGACCATATTTCATATTAGAGCTTTCTGAAACTTCTGCATCCTCGTTTGGAACATAAATAATGTCCACAGGAAAATTCCTTCCTGGCACATGAAAAATCATGCAACCACAGAAAAAATCTGATAATGTCTTTGCATCTGCCGTTGCAGACATTATAATAAGCCTCAACTCTGGTCTCTTTAACAAACATTTTTTGAGGAGTGCCAAAAGAAGGTCTGTACTCAAGCTACGTTCATGAGCCTCATCTACTATAATACAGCTGATATGTGCCAACTCTGAGTCTGACATACATAGTTGAAGTAGCCTGTGGTCAGTCATATAGGTAATCTTGGCTAAGCTTCCTTGTTGCACTATATATGTGGTGCAACAAGAGACAGAGCATGTGCCTTTATAGCAACCCCTGCATTCTCCTGCAACACGTTGGGCAAGAGACATTGCAGCAACTTTCCTGGGTTGCGTGCATACCAAGGAACCTTTCAAGGCAAATCCCGAATCTGCAAGAAACTGCACCAATTGGGTACTTTTCCCAGATCCAGTTTCTCCAATTAGTACCATTACCTGTCATTGGCCATTATTGAACTAAAATAAATCAGACGTGAAAATGATTACTGATTTATTTTTTAAAGAATCCATCTTCTATGACATCAATAAACAATAAGCAGGATAGAGGATCCATTTTAAGATGTAAAGCATACCACCCAAAACTCACAACAACCCTCTAAAACGCAAATTAGAAAGCAATGATAAAGAGTGTCTTAGATAAAAAGTGGTAGAAAAGATTAAGAAAATTTATATTTTTGAAACAAATCAAAGAAATATAGTTAAAGGTACAGGGGAGAAACATCAGATAAAACATAATTATTTTGATGTCCCTAACTAGCTAAAAGCAATGGAACCAATGCACGATTGAACAAGTAAATCATTAAAAGGTCCATAAGCATCTCCAATGAGAAATGTCTACAATAACTAAAGATATTGAAGATGGCAGTCAGTTTCAAGTAAAACAGCAGAATGAAGGCTGGAAGTCTTATCTGAGCTTGAATAAAGAGGTGCACAGAAATCTTGTATAAGTGTAACATTTTGGAGTGTACTACAAGAAAAGCAAAGCCAAGGCACACAACTCCAGAAGAAATTGACCCCAGCATACACAGCAGCAAGGACAAAAGAGACTGAATGCAGGTTTTAAAAAAAAGCACGGTGCCGCACTGTCAAAGTACTGTAGCAGACACTTTTGCACTGACTGGAATTGGCAATGGAATGCAAGCTCATCTGAATTGACCGTGCACGAATAAGCAAGGAGGAGGTTGCATCCTTAAACAACATTTCTAATAGTTTGAAATGATTTTGTTTAATAATATTAAAATTGGTTTCCACACCCTTAGGTATGGTTAAACTTAAAATAGAGAGCAGTCCATCTATATTTGGTTGCATAATTTACTTAAAACCCATAAGAAATAGACTGATCTACATACATTTCTTTCATAAGTGCCCAATTTCACCCATCTCCTAATAGGGTCTGCTTCTTAAATAAATTTTCAGGAAATTCCTTGAAACTTCCACATATACAACAGTAAGGCTCTAAGATAAAATTAGACAATTAGTCCTAACACTAAATTTTTTCATCTTTTTACACAAATAATATCTTTTATGCGCATCATTCCAACAGATCCTCAAATCGGTGTGCACAATGGATAGAAGCAGGGGTTCAAGAGCAGTAGATGCAGAGGGGACATGAGAATATAGATGGAGAGAAATTTCAACGGTGCAAGGATGGGAAGGAAGGAGAAGACATCAAATTCAGTGTCCCTTGAAAACCCTACCGAACCAAGGAGGTGCTCTGCT
The DNA here is from genome assembly GCA_019776745.2 of Taxus chinensis. Taxonomy (NCBI): domain Eukaryota; kingdom Viridiplantae; phylum Streptophyta; class Pinopsida; order Cupressales; family Taxaceae; genus Taxus; species Taxus chinensis. The sequence continues at coordinate 50,572 of JAHRHJ020003272.1, forward strand.
ATCTCAAGCGATTATTCCGGAATCTGTTTCAATTCCAGATCTCTTTAAAGGATGAAGGCTAGATCTGGAAGTCAGCATCCTCAAAGAGAGAACCTTAATATCGAAATTCAAAGAGTACTGGCCAAGCACTTCGGATTTGGAAAAATGGTTTTATTGTTCATGGAAAATCTACTTCACAAGCCAAGATTGACTTCTTCCATAGGATTTTAATGGTAATTTTTTATTCAGCCAAACATAGGGATGAAGGTTTTAACCCTAAAATGGAAGTTTTATCCAAAGGTTCAGGGATGGATCCATTTGTATGGGCACACAGAAAAAATATTGGAAGCCATCTGTTAAACCAGATAAAAAAATATCACTGGAGAGGACATTTGTATGGCTAAGTCTATTGAAAGTTGAAACATGGATACCGTCAATTTATGTCTGCATCTGTGTTAGGGCAGACCTAACACAACCCCTCCCTCAAGCTGTTCTCCTAAAATCAGAAACTGGGGAGAGGAAACAGGAAATTGATTATGAAGCATCCCACTTAAGTGTTGGTTATACCCTGCTCTTAGTCATCTAGGAAGGGAACGTCCAACTTTAGCTATTGAATACATTAAGAAGACAAGTGATAACCAAAGAGGAAGAATTTCAAGCCCCAAGACGGAGGGAAGGAGAACTATGGTGTGGAACCCTAAGGCTCCAATTTATATAGAAACACTTTTGTATCCTCTCAAAGGAAGAGAAAGATTACCCAACGTCTCCTAACACTGCTGCCAGAAATAGCTCAAGTACAAAGTCTGCAACTTTGTGTCAGAAACTATTTCCGATACTCAACTGAATGTTCAGGTCTTTTTGAAAAGAGTAGAAGAGTAGCCTTGAATCTTGGAAAATTCACCTCAAGATCCTGTGGAAGAGCCCATAGCTTCAATGGATCATGTGGATTTTACAGCACAGTTTTTTCAAGAAACCTCATTCTAATGTTAGGGACCATGGAGGCCTAAAACATCTGGAAAGAAAAGACACCATAAGAAGAAGACCCTCAGGATTTGAGTGATTTAATGGAAGATGTGAAACTAGAAAAGCTGTCATCCTCAAACTTGGCATAGAAATCAGCCCAATCAGGCAAGAAAAAAGCAGGTAAGCCTCCAACCTCCAACTCAAGAAATCAAAAACCCCAGCCGAGTATTATGAAGGGTGATCATAGAAAGATTTCAGATATGCTGCATAAAAGTTGGGAAAATACAGGTAAGATAAAGGAACCCTTGGAGCCACTGGATACTATCCTAGAAGATAATGATAACAAGGAAATAGAGGAGGAAAAGAAATATCGGGTACTAAACCCAAAAGGACTCAAAAAGGTTAAGTCTTTCCCTGCAGCCTTTGATGGGTGTAAACCGACCACTAGAAGTAAATCTTCACCATGATTGTTAAATGTGAGATGCTTTAATGCTCCTCATAAACATAGGCTGTTAAGGCAGCTATTTTTTGGTATAAAACAAGATATTAATATCTTCTAAGAAATCAAAGTGGATCATGGTTCCTTTAACAACATCATGAGAGACATGTAGAAAAATTGTAATTTTGTAGGATTACTTCCCAAATGAAATTTTTGAGAAGCGGACACCGGTTGGAATGGAACGAGATGATGGGAATGTCTCTCCTTCTTGAGATATGGAAGATCATTGCCTTCTTTCCTTTCCTGGCTCCAAAATTTGTTTATACACCTCTTGTTCACATGTTTCTCATGGGAAGGTTTCCGCCATTGAGAGAGATACACTTGGATGCTCTTGAAGAGAAGGAGGATGTGATTGATCACTCTTTCTTGAGTCAAGAGGCTTTATGGATCTACAATGAATCTTACCTTCTTATGAATCCTTTGGAATATGGAACCATTGTGCTCTCTTTTCATTATCTTCCTTTTGAAGGATTCATGTTCAATGGATCTTTGGTGAAGTTTCAATTTCAATGTTTCATCCTTTGAGGATTGACCACACTACCAGGTGTTTGATTGAGTGTTTAAGAACACTATGACATCAAATGAAATTGGGATGATTTCTTGTTCTTGCATTCATGATGCCACACATGAAGATCACCTATTTAGCCTTCACTACTCTAGAGTACTTGAATGAAATCAGACTTGGGATGCTTGCATACCTTCATGCTCAGATGCTTTTGATGAGAAAGGAGGATCCTTTGATTCTTCACATATGATGGCTTGAATACTTTCATGACTTGACTAGCTCACTTCAACTTGCTTCTCGGAGAGATGACAATGGATTCAAGGCACGATGTTTCTCAATTTATCTGATGAGTTTCTCATTTCACTTATGATCATGATGACATCATTTGATGAATTTGAATTCCAATGGGGCTCTTGACTCTTTTCAAATTCTTTTCCAACCACACAATGTTACTGATTTTCACCTGTTGCGCCTCGATATGCTTTGTCTTGCTCCTTGACACAATTGTGATCAGAATGATGCTTTAGGATCCTTGTGGAGAGTTAATTTTCTTGTTTGAGATGTGAGACAACTTTACAACCATGTGAGGATGGAAAAAAGTAGTGAGATGAGTGAAAATGGAGCCAACAACAACTTTCTGCACTGAAAATTGAAACTTTCTATTTTTGGCAGGTGGGACCAGGAGCTGCTATTTTGGGATTTTTGCCTTTTTGCTCAAATTTTGTCTTTTGAAGCTCCTAGCACACTTAATTCACCTCCATTGATGATGCTTTACCATTTTTAGGAAGTTTCTATTTTTAGCAGGTTGTTTTTTTGGAAACTGTTATTTTGGGAAAAATTTGCTTGTTTTACCTTGTTTGTTGTTTTGCACTGAATTTGAATGTTCTGAGTGATTGGAGCTTGATGTTTTGAGAGACTTATTATTTTTAGTAAGTCATTGTATAGAGCACATTCTATTTTTAAAATTTCATACTAGTGTCAGTTTGCAATGAAAAACACCATTGTTGGATTCGGCTCTATGCACCGGATCTTGTGCTCCAATTTTCATTGTGATCCTTCCGCTGGAACTCTTGCAAATCAAAAAAGAAACTTTTAGGGTAGGGTTTTAGGTTTATTATTGTAAATAACTAGGGAATCATCTAATATGGAAAAGTGTTCACAAAGGCACCTGAGAGTAGAGTCTTCAGTCAAAACCTTGGTGCAATCAGTTTTCTAGTTGGAAAGTTATGAGAAAATCTTCATTTTTGAAGTCATGGCTGGTCTGGAACGATTTTTGGGAGAATATGTTGTTAATTTTTGATGTTTTTTCAGGTTTTAGCATCAAAAATGGTGGATAGGTGGTCAACCTATGCAAAGAAACCACTTTAAACAAGTTAAGTTTGTTTTTATGTCTTCCTTGTAACCGCAATTTAACCATGGTTGAGTGGACAACTGAGTGTGGTTAAGAACTAGGGTTTAATGGCTTGCACATGGGTGCTCATTTTTCCCCCATTGTCCCCTTGGAAAAGGGATAAGAGGACAAAAATGGGTGCCTTAGAAAGATCTTGAGACAGGGAGTGTCATTGAGTGATGCAATGGCAGATTGATAGGGGTTATATGGAGAAAACCCGAGAGGTTGCTGAAAAATGTCATGTGAGAGAACCACAAAAAGGGGGCTTGCATGGGGTGCTCCTTTGTGTCCCCTCTGTCCCCCTTGGTGCAAAGGGACAAGAGGACACAAATTTGCACTTGGAGCAAGATGCTGCCAAGTGGCACGATCTGGTGCAGTGCAGAGGGTGAGGAGTTTAGCCAGTTAAGCCCCCACGGAGCTGGAGAGGGTCATATGAGGACTAGAGAGGGCTTGTGGGGGTACTCATTTTTTTCCCCTTTGTCCCCTTGGGAAAGGGACAAGAGGGACAAAAAGGAGTTCCAGGAGAAAAATCATGACATGTGGCAGGAAAAAAATTGGCTAAGTATGGGATCAACACACTTAGCTCTATAGAAGACTTGAAAAACATGTTCCTGGAGCTTGGAAAGTATTTTTAGGTGAAATTTTATATGATTTAACTCCAAGAACCATTATAAAGATCAACGGAATAGGTTTTAGAACCTAATTCTACCTGAAACTCCAAAAAATTCCCCATTTTGATCAGGACAACGAGGTGTGTCTGCAAAAGTTGAGTTGCCTTGAGAAATTCTTAGGTCTTGTGTAAAATATGATTCTTCCACCATGAAGAGGATTCTATAAGATTTCCATTTCCTATTTGTTTGCCTTATAACTCCTTACAGAGCTCCCAGAATCATCTGGAGAAGTTCAGGTTCATATTTTGACCATTCATTCCTTACACCTGAAAAACCCACTTTTGCACAGATTGTCCCTAAACCACCAAATCTTCCCTAAATATTCCTAAACCACTTCCAACACCTTCTTATCTCTCCAATACCACCTCTGGATGATTATGAGCTTTTGGAACCTTCCCGGAGGATGCACACCTGCCTTGAAATGGCCAAAATTGGCCTTTCTAAGCCTACAGGAGAACTAGTCTTCAGTTGTACTTTACTGAATGAAAGAATGACCTTTTACATAATTTAAAACACTTACACATTTTTCAACATATTGGGAGGACCTACAAGGTTGGGATGATCATGACACAGAAGACAAACTGACCAGGAGAGGGGTTTAGGGAGGATTTTGAAGCAAATTTTCACATTTGGCTTAGTTGTCATGGCTCAAGTTTTGAATTTTTGGACTTGCAAAGATTCATGACAAAAAGATGGCACATAAAAATGCTTTTTTGTACTCATCCCTCCTAAATAGTGCATCAACGACCACATTTTCCTTCCCTTTCTTATAAATAATCTCAAATTCATAACCCAACATCTTTGTGACCCATTTTTGTTTCTCTTCAGAAGATATTCGTTCTCTAAGAAGTATTTCAAACTATCATGATCAGTTTTTACCTTGAAGTGTCTACCCATCAAGTATGGTCTCCATTGTTTGACTGCATGCAAAATTGCCATCATTTCTTCTCATAGGTGGGCTTCAACAAATTCTTTCCTTTTAGTTAATGGCTCTCAAATGCTATGGGATGTCCTTCTTGCATGAGTATTGTTCCCTATCCCCTTTCCTGAAGCATCACATTCAACTATGAAGGTCTTGGAGAAATCTAGGGTTGCCAACACTAGGGGTGGTGCACATCGCCTCCTTCAATTTTTCAAATGCCCTAGAAGCTTCCTCATTCCAATGAAAGGAGTCTTTCTTCAATAATGTTGTGAGTGGTGCTGCTATATTGCCATAGTTCTTTACAAATCTGTGATAGTACCCTGTGAGCCCTAAGAAACCTTGTAAATTCTTGAGGGTTTTGGGAACTTCCCATTCCACCATGGCCTTGATCTTGCGAGGGTCCACCTTAACACCTTCATGAGAGACAATATGGCCCAAGTATTCTACTTTCTTGTACCCAAAAGAACACTTCGAAGGTTTGGCATATAGTTGATGTTTCTCCAGGGCTTCCAAGACTATATTTACATGATGTAAATGTTCCTCCCATGATTTGTTGTAGATTAGAATATCATCAAAAAATACCAAGACAAACTTCTGAAGGAATGGTCAAAATACAAAATTCATCAAACTTTAAAATGTGGATGGTGCATTAGTAAGGCCAAAAGGCATCACTAGAAATTCATAATGGATTTGATGAGTTCTGAAGGTTGTCTTATGAATATCCTCTTTCTTTACTCTAATTTGGTGATACCCAGAATGAAGATCTAGTTTTGTAAAATAAATTGCACCATGCAACTCATCTAACAAATCATCAATGACAGGAATAGGAAACTTATCTTTGATAGTGTACTTGTTAAGTTCTCTGTAGTCTGGACACATGCACTACCTTCCATCTTTGCGACACACCATCACCATTGGAGCAAAATAAGCACTCTGACTATGATGAATAATACCCATTTCCAACATTTCCTCAACCATCTTCTCAATCTCACTCTTTTGCACATATGGGTATCTATAAGGCCTTGATGTTGGGGGGTTGGCTTCCTCGAACTAACTGAATGGCATGATCATGATCTCTTTTGGGAGGCAATCCTCTAGGCTCCTCGAATACAACTGCATGTTTATCAATAACCTTTTGAAGATTAGGATGTGCAACTGTATTTGGTGGTTGAACTTCCATGGAGAACAATCATGCTACGAATCCTTCTACCACCTTTTTAAGAATCTTCTGCATTTGGTGAGAGCTAACCAATTGTGGAGTTTTTGCCTGTAGTCCTCGAAGTTCAAATTGTCCTTCCTTAAAATGAAAGAGCATGAACAATTCTTGGAAATTCAGCTCTATGGTGCCTAAAAGTTGTGAGCCACTAAACACCTAAGACAATATCAGCTCTCCTACCCATGGGAATAGCTGAACATAGGGGACTCCATTTTGTAGTCACCCATCATAAGTCTGATTTTATGGCATTTCCCTTGAACATTGGATTGTGCCACCATCTACAATCATTACTTGAAATTTATGTGTTGGGTAGATGAAACAATTTAGCCTTATTGCCAACTTATTATTGATGAAATTATGTGTACTCCCCAGAGTCAATCAATACTGTCACCTTCTGCTTCTTAAGGTAACCCACAACCTAAAGGTTTGAGAGTGCTAATACCAGATAGACATGACATGAGATAGTCGGTTGGGGCTCTTCACATTCTTCCTCTAGTTGTTCCACTTCATCACTTGATGTTTCCTCATCTTCTTCCTCCTCACCCGTCCCTTCAATGTAAAACAATTTCTTCTATGCACATTTATGATCCTGGTCCATATTTATTATCATAGTTGAAACATAACCCTTTTGCTCTATTTTCTTCAATTTGTTGAGGTGTCAATCTATTGGTTGGGTAAATGATGGTGTCAAGATTCACTACGGTCTTTGATGATTAGTGAGTATCCCTTTTATTTTAAGAAAATTTTCCTCTACCCTACATGACATGATAATGAATCATGGATTCTGAGATTGAGTGGATTAAACATGTGAAACATCAAGTTGGATGTGGTCCTTAAGTCCACCCAAGAAATAGGTCATTTAGATGATCCTTCTAATATTGTCATTCACTCGTAAGGATAGATTTCTAGGAATTGATGCGACATAATTTTGACTGATCTTGAAATTTGTCGTACTTTGTCTAATTGGCTGAAGTAATTCTTTAACACACTAGAACTATAGTGCAATTGGTAGCTCATTGCAGTAAAACTGTTAGGTGACATTAAGACCATTTCTTCTGCCTTTGAGCACATAACCAACCACATACCCAACGAATTGGTAAAGTTCAAGATATCAAAGGATGTGAGGTCACCTTTTATCCCTTATGATATCTAATGTAGATCAAAGAAATTCTCCATTTGGTTAATCCAATTGAGTGGATCCTTTCCATGAATTTACACATTCCCCTTTCGAAATAATTTCCACTATCCATTAGTTAGAAGATCCACAAGTTTGTGTAAAGGTCTATCCTTGGCATTAATAGATTGGATCATGTTGTGCATTGCTTCAAGAACCCATGTGACTAGAATGTAGAATTCATGCTAGTATTCAACTTGAAAGATTTGAGTCATGTCTCCTTCCTACATTGACTTGTGAACCCCATTTCATTTCACCCTTAGGCTCACCTTATTTTTATGTTTACGTGTTTTAGTGTTTAATTTTTTTTTAATTTAAAATTTTATCTGGAGGGGTTGAGTATGAATCATTACAACTGACCCGAAGGGCCAAAGGAAAAATTAAGGGTAACTTTCAGTTTTAATAAATTTATTTGCCTTAAAAAATAAATTAATTATTAAACATTATATTGTTTATTTTTATTTATTATTATTTAAATTTAATGTAACCTTTAAAAAATGACATGAATTTTTTCTATGTATTGATCATTACAGTATGGAGTTATAGGGATTATTCATTTTTAGATGTACTTATTACCCCATTTTAAATTTTATCCTCCCTATGAGTGAATTATGTTTTCCTACTTTATTAAAATTAACTGAACTTACATTTTAATTTTATTGAGGATTGTCAAACTCGAGGTTCGATGGTGGCTTGTGACTTCTCCTATGATAAGGATACAATTTTTGAACTGCTGGATCATACTCCATTTGATCAAACACCTATTGTCGTAGCTTTGTTTGAAAAAATGTCAATTGAGGATTAAAACCCTCTGAGAAAAAGAGTACTATCATTTTCCACCACAGGAAATCTTATGATGATCTCTACAAATAGTATTTTAGAATTTTGAGACATAATCCTTGAGCTTTTCGGATTTATAATTGGACTGAAGTAATTATTACTGTGTGAACTTTTACCTGTATAGACTCAGTGAACATTTCCAGTAATATTTGAGACCATTCTACTTCCTTCTACTCACACATCCATCCTTTAAATACCAAATGAATTGGTTGGTTCAAGATACAAGGATGCCATTTTCACCTTTTGTCCACTTGGGATTTTGATGTAGATCAAAAAATTCTCCATTTGGTTAATCCAATTCTGAGTTGGATCATGGTCCATTGAACTTTGCACATTTCCAGTTTTGGAATTATGTTACGCCATGGCTAGAAGCCATTGGTTAGTCTAAGGATCTACTTGGTTGCTTTGAGATTTATGCATTGCTGAGGATTGTGATTGAAGGGCTTGTCATTGTCATGCTTACTACTTTGGAATAAGAAATCATGCATAATTGAAAGATGGGCATCATTTTCTCCTTATTTTGATTCACTTTTCAACACCCAATGCATTTCACTGATTCCTTGCTTTGTGTATCTTCCATATTTCATTTCAACCTTCAGTGTTTGAAGATCATTCCATTGTTTGAAGTTTCCTCATTATTACCATATGATTAACCCTTTCCTAAAGTTGGTTAACTACCTTCCAATACTCCAGAACCTGAAGATTCCAAATCCATATCTTCCTTATTTGGAGTCATTCTTGGAGTGGCTTGACCTTTCCCTTGGTCTCTAGTTGATATGTCGGTCATGATGTAGGTTTGGGTCACAGGATACAAGGATTAGGGTAGAAATTTAGGGTTTGGGGTTTCAATAAATTTATTGATCGAATAGAAAGAAACATAGAGAAAAAACCCTAGCTAATTTTTGGCAAGAATTTCCAAAAATATAAGAAACTTAGAAAAATTCCCAAAATTGCAGCCTAGGTAGCAAATTTATGAAGAAACCTAAAACTGATACAACTTGTGCAAAACAAGTCAAAAAATCTTGAAATGTGGAGAGGATCTTACTTGACTTATTTCGCAACATTACAAAAAAATTGCAGAAAAATTGCTACTGTTTTGGAGATATAGACAAATCTTCACAATTAGGGTTTTGACCAAGTTTTGGGCAAGATCAAGCTCTGATAGCACTTGTAATGAAATTATTTAGATAAATCTGAATATCAATAACACCAAAGAACACCAAATTATAGAGAAATGATCACAATATGCAAGTAGAATGACTTAGCCACTTCGAGGGGGCAACCTCCAAACCATACAATAAGACTCAAGTGCTCAATATGATGATTAACTACTCCTTACTACCACCTATATATACCATTTCCTATACTATGGCCAACACCAAGGCTGGCCTACTAAACATATGAAAGCATAAATGAATGCCATATGACATTAAAATAGATTATGTAAGCCACAAGTTGGCACTACATATCCAATATAAATTAAAGGGAGCCTAATGGCATGAACTCTAGATTACACCTCCCCAACATAGTTGAGTTTAACAAAGAAATAGTCAACTTAGTTTGGAAACACGTACCTAACGCATGAAAGATTATTCCTTTGAGAACAACAACATTCATCTATTTCTTGGTTTCAACCCCTTCGCTACAATATGTTACATCCATACTTCATTTTCTATGCACCACTTTCAAATGGACCTTTTATGATGCACAATGAATAGTCCTCTTACTTGTCCAAATCCTCCATATTCTCCTCTCCTTCAATCTTGAACCAGGCTAACAGTCTCTCTAACTACCAGACATTTTTTACCATTCTCGATCTACACCATGGCAATTGGACATACTTTTCTTTCATCCATTATCTCACCATAACACATTACTCAAAAGGTCACTTGAGAGATATCAAGCGTCGCCACAATTCTCCTTGCTCTACTTTCGCCCAAACCAAGAGTTCTCCAGGATAAGTACCTATAGCCCATCCAGTAGACACTTTAAACCTTCTCGCCTTCATCCTTAGAATACATGTCCCCCCATGCTTGAAGTAAACCCCATTAGGAGACTTCTCCATATCTTCATAAGAAGCTCTCGATCAGCCCTAGCTTGTCACTTTCCCACACTTTCACCCTCTCACTGTCACTCTTCTTGACACATCCATACACTATTAGTTCACAACCTAGTCCCTCACATCGACCTAGTCCTCCAGAACAACTTGGGTGCTTTCCAAATAATCCACCATACCATTTCCCTAGATGTTGAAACTCATTCCCAAGCCCTGACCCAATTGAAATTCTCTCGAATACACTTCCACCAACCCCAAAATTACTTCTACATCTCCATCTATACAATCGTGTTCTCCACTCACTGCCATCTCTTAGCACAATTTTCACCTCATTTTTCTGCAATCTCGTACGAATCACATTTCATTCCAATTCTTCGTTCCCTACCACATCCTTAATTAAATTGGATATCACCAATACCAACTTCTTGCCTTCCTCTCTTAGTACGGTTCATCTTATTCACATTTTTTCATTTTACCTCATTTTCTTCCTAATTGGTCTCATCATATTCTTCACAACCTTCACTTGCATGGTTCTTCATCCACTAATGTTATTTCTACACATAAATTTCCTCTAGTATTTTGCAATCTTGGATCATCCATCAAGGTATAGTCACCAATATTGTACCACCCCTACATGCATCTCCATTTGATTGTTCCATATTCCAGGACTTGCATATAGATTTTGACACCCAACCACCTCTACTTACATCTCAATGTTTATTGCCTTATTGGTTAATAACAATATATTTGTGCAATTGAGATCATCTTCTCCAAAGGATCATTTTATTAAATAAATGTGAAGCCTATCTTTACTCCTAACATCAAAATTTTCCATCACCACTATGTTTTGCCGAGTTGGGGCATTCTCCTATCCATTTTCCCACTTAATGTGTTACATCACATTTTTAGTATATGTTCTTAATCCTTCAATGCACTCACTCTCACCAAACACCCATTTTGTTATCCCTCCATACTTCATCACAACATCATTCCCAAACTCATCCCATCCTATGGTATCTAGCTCCATCTTCACCATTTTCTCTTCTTTTTAGAGGCCCTTTGTATCTTTCATACCCCTACATGCCCTCTCGAGGGAGCATCATATCAATATCAATCACTGAATCAATTTCTTTCTCTACTCAATTGGCAAATTTTTGTTTTTGAGGAGACCTTCCTAACTCAACTTCCTACCAATTATGCCACTAGGGGCATCTCTTTATGAAATAGTCATACACCTTGCAAAAGCAGTCCATCAATCCCTTCACAAAAACTGCTTAAGTGGCCCATCAATCAACATTTACAAATGTCATCTATCTTGTAAAAGCAGCCTATTAATCCCTTCACAATCCTTAAAGTGGCCCATCGATCAACATTTCCAAGTCTCTATCTATTTCTATCAACCCTGCCACTAGGAGGACATCTCCTTTCATCTATCTCTTTTGTCTACTTTCTTTGAAAGGGTGTTGCTAACCCAAAAACCTTCCAAAGAGGGACAAATGTAGACACCCTAATTACACTACCACATTAATAAATTAAATCATTCACTCTCATTTAATTCCATTCTCAGGTTGCATTAATTAGGCTAATCAAATCTACCTAATCAAATTTTAATTAGTCCTATTTTATTTATCAAAGTATCCTCACCTAATTTATCCTACACCAACTATTCATAAAAGTTTAATTTAATAATCCACCTCAAATCCCATGTGTATCTCCATTTTCCACCTCCACTGGTGATCTCTAAAGTCTTCACCCACCTCATACCAGGATGGCATAATTTAGGGTTCAAATCTTCCAATTTCAAAAGATCCTCCACTAATTTCTCTAAATTCTTCAACCACCTCCATTACCAAATAAAATAATTCATTCAATCCTTCATTTTCAAAGATCCTCCACTAACTTCTAAAAAGTTTGCACCCACTAAATTCCGCACTATCTCCATGAAATTAATTTAATATTCCACCTCCAAACCAACTAATTCATTTTAAAAAACTTTGTAAATAGCTCTCACCTCATTACATCCTAACATTATTTAGTAAGGTCCTTCAATCTTGGAATTTAATATAAAGTTATTCTGGAGGTCCACTCTTTGAATCATTCAACTAAGAAAGCATTTAAATAATTAGTAAAAAATCATTTTTTTTATTATTTAAATGCATTGTTCAATGTTAAGGAAATTTATTTTTTTAGTTTCTTAAATCCACATGTGTATGCTCTCACCTCACGCCTTTATGACAGATCTTGGTGATCAAAAACTTAGTTAGGATGACATAACTAATTTATTTATGTTAAGGTAAAATATTTTTAATTTTTTAAACATCCTAACTCTGTGAATGCTCTCACCTCACATCGTTTATGGTGATCTTGGTGATCAAAAACTAATTAAGATGGCATCAAGTTCTGCTTCAGTTGGAGTGCAAGGCCAAGAAGCTTCTTAAAACACATCAGTTCCTGTGAGACATGATCCTAATTCCCCTCTTTGGAGACATGTGACAGTGATAGACAAGCTTGTTGGTGGTGGGGGTCAGATTTGGATATGTCATGGTTGTCATACTCAGTTACACCATCCTCATTAATAGCCAACTGAAAATCCATTTGACTGGTGTTGGAGGTGTGGGGATAAAATTCACAGTGCCCAATTAAATTAATCAAATGAAAAAATGGATAGAGTCACCTAAGAGAGCAAGAGGAGGTCCTAATAGACAAGCTGAAAGAAATAGAACTAGAACAATTCCATTGCATCCTAGGCCTTCATCACGACCACCCACACCTCAAATCCTACTTCTCATCCTTTCATCCAAACTCAAAGTCAACCACTTGAGTCTTCCCCACCTTGATGAAGAGAGTCCAGAGAGCTCACAAAAAAGGCCATTCAAAGGAGCATTGGAAAAAGCATTTACTTATTGAAAAGAGGGAGATCTGTTGATGACCTTTGTTGCTTAAATAAAATAATTCATGCATGTCCTGCTATTTTCAATGTACCTTCACTAGGTCTCCATATTGGCATCAATGGTGAAGGCTATCAATGAAACTCCACATAGGGTATTCAAATCCCCAAGTTACGAAAAGGTTCAAACCACACTCTTGGAAAAGAAAGCGGAACACATTCACAACACTTTGCAGCCAATCAGAGAATCATGGAAGGAAACAGAGGTTTTCCATCATTTCAGATGGATGGAAAGATGCTAGAAATAGACCCCCTCATAAATGTTGTTGCAATATACCCTAAAGGGGCAATGTTCCTTAAAGCCATTGACTATGAAGGGGAAGTCAAAAAAGCAAAATTTATTGCCGACATTTTGATAGAGGCAATTGAGTCGGTGGGCCCCCATAATGTTGTTCAAGTCTTCACGAACAATGCTAAAAACTGTAAAGCAATAGGAATGATCATAGAGGGCAGATATGAGCACATTTTTTGGACCCCTTGTGCTGTCCACTCCCTTAATTTGATGCTCTAAAAGATTGGGAAAATCCCATGGATTGAGCAAATTTATACTGAGGCAGATGACATTCAGATGTTTATCACAAACCATCATGTCACAAGCCATTTTCAGGAGATTCTCAAGGTTGGAGTTGTTGAATAGTTGTAGAAACCAGATTTGCCTCTCACACGCTTGTTTTGAGATGACTTGCGAAAGTGAGAGAGGCTTTAAGTAGTATGGTGATCAACAATGTTTGGACAGTGTCGAGGCAGTCAAATACAGAGAAAGCTTCAAGGGTAAAATCATGGGTCCTTGATGATGATTGGTGGGCCAAGGTTGAGTACTTGTTAAGTTTTACAGAGCCCATTCTCTCCATGATCAGATTCGTAGATATTGATGCAACATGTTTGGGAGAGATATATGATGGAATATATTTTATGCTTAAACGTGTCAGAGATGTAATACAAACAAAAGAGCCAGATCCTGAAGAGACCTGCTACAATGAGGTCGAGAGTGTTGACATGAAGAGGTGGAATAAAATGATCAGCTCATTACATCTTGCTTATGCATTGAAATCCAAAGTATTATAGCTCTGATGTACTTGGGCTACCTAATAGGCAACCACCATATAATGACCAAGAAGTTGTGAACTAGAATTAGGGCAGCATTCCAAAGGATTTTTGTTAATCCATCTATACCTAGTGTGGTCCACTATGAAATGAGGATCTTTGTCTTTAAGTCTAATGGTAACATGGGCGAAATTGAGGCACTATGTGACAAGTACACCATGACCCCAATCATGTGGTGGTATGTACATGGCCATGATGCCAAGTACCTACGACCTGTTGCCATCAAAATTCTCTCACAGGTATAATGAAATCAAAAAAATGTTTATCAATTAAAAATTTACGTTATTAGTATATTATTACTAATTTTCTAACAACCTTTTTTTGTAACAGGTGGCTAGTAATTCTTCAATAGAGTAGAATTGGAGTACACATACCTTCATTCACTCAGTCAAACAAACCAAGTTAGCATCCAAGAAGGTTGAGGATTTGGTATATGTATATTCCAATTTGTGCATCTTATCAAGTAAGACTGAAGGCTATACTAGAAGTCCCAATAAACTTTGGGATATTCATCCTGACGCAAGTGACTTTGATGCTTCTACTGCTACTCTCGCCCAATTTTCAGTGTTTGGTATTGATGATGACAATCTAGGAACTTCTACACAAGGGATGGACAATGGACCTAGTGGGAGTGGAGTTGTCAATGGCATTCATGGAGATGATTATGAGGAAAACCCATATGATATATTCTAGAATCTAGATTATAATCATGTAACGGGGACGTGTCCCCTAAATCTTGGCGACATCGTTGAACATTTTGGGGACTTGAAGGTGACGCCCATAATTTTTTAAAAATCTTTAAAAGTTTTATAATGTTTTTACTTTTTTAAGTTGTTAATTTTAGCAAAAACATTGAATTATAATCTTGAAAGTACCTAAAATACATTAAATACAGTTTAAATGAAAATCCCTAAATCTCATTGAGTAAAGTTAAAATATTTAAATATTAATTTATATATATATTCTACACAAGGGATGGACAGGATAGCTAGTGGGAGTGGAGTTGTCAATGGCATCCCAGCATTCATGGAGATGATTGTGAGGAAAACCCATATGATATATTCTAGACTCTAGATTATAATCATGTAAATATGAAATCGTAACCATGTTGAATCTTTTGAACTTCAATGAATACAAAATATTTTGAGTCTTTATCTCTATGTACTAAAATTTTGAAAATGAGTACCATGCATATATATATATATATATATATATATATATATATACACACACTATTTTCTTATAATATATTGTATGGATGATTCCATAACATTTTGTACGCAAGGTTTTTTTGAAAATAGTCCACATTTCGGACTCGTACTCATACATGTACCCATTTTTCGTTTCTTGGCAACATAAAGTATCTATCACTCCAACAAGGAAGTATTGCATCTTCTCAAAACTTCCTACTTCCATGTAGGACACTACAAATTCCTTGAGTGCTTGAATTTCACTCTCAACCTTAGATACCCAAAAAGGCCAACCAGAGTAGTGTACCAACATACTAATGTACCGGGTACTAGTACTTGCCTAAAACAATTCTGAAACTCCAAAACAATCCTAGCTATGGCTCTGCCATACATAGGCAACCAGGACGATTTTGTACCGTTTCAGCCTAAGTCACAAGTGAATGTTTGGATTCAAGTTTGATGAAGATAAAATTCGGATTAAGTTCGACAATGATGAAATTCGAAAAAAATATGATTAAATTCAACTACTATAATTTACAATTTTTTAATATACAATATAAATTAACAAAATTGTCAAAATAGGTAAATATTACTACATAAATTTGAAATCTATATCAAAAAGATGTCACTATCACATTTACAAACCATGTGAAATGATCAAAAAGTTACAATTAGGAGTCAAGACTCAAACTTCAAAAAAGTTCCAAGTTATCAAGAGCACTTGGTTGAATTGATTAAGTATCATCATCACTAGATGTACCACTCGATTCATCATCAAAAAAATAGGCTCTTTTGCTTCGTCCTTTTGTTGGCATATAAAATTCAACGTGGCATATAAAATTGAAACTTTTTCCCCTTTTTGGTCAAATTGTCAAAATTATCAAACTTGCCAAAATTGCCCGCTTTCAAAGTTCAACTTCTGGGGAAGGTTTTAGGAGCCTCAGAGCATTTCATAAGTCCTGGTTACAGTCAACGGAAAGGTCTTGGAGTTTTCTCCACGATGGTATGATTTAGCAAGCATTTTGGGAGCTTCTAGATCATTTTGGAAAAGATTTCTTCCTAGGCGCTTTTTGGGAAAAAGGTGTGCATGCTTCATTAAAGATTTAACTTCGGCAAAAGGTTTCAGGAACCTCATGTGGTGTTGGGAGCTCATATCCTAAGCATTTGAAATATTTTGGAGCCTACTACACGGAAAAATAAGTTGGAGTTCTAAGAGAATAAAAAGCGGAAACTTTTCTGACACTGGCGCACGATGGCCTTTTTGTTCATGAATTTTGCACTGAAGGTTTTGGGCACCTCAGACAAAGTTGGGAGCCTAACAAAATCTCAAGTGAGAGTGCATTCAATCCTCTTCATGACCCATATGTTGGTTAGGTTTGTGTTTGTTAAAAACCCTTCTTGCAACTCAACTCACTGGCACACCGCCCTAAAGCAAAAATGGAGGTACGATATAAAACTGTTGAAGCACTCATTTCTAAACTTCCTAAATATACTCATTGGATTCACAGGCCCGTTTCTATGCGTAAATCATTATTATCCAACCAAATTTCATCAAGTATGGACCCCAGGGCGAAGGAAAGTCTCCTAGAGCAAAAGGCAGTGCAAATGAAGTTTCAAAGTGTGCTTTGGCGCACTAACGCACTTTGCTTGCACCATTGCACCTTGGGCACACTTTTGAGGTGCAATTGCACCCCAAAAGTGTGCTTCTATATGATTGATGGAGAGATAAAACAAAAAAGTCAAAAAATAAAGCAAAAACATGAAATATGAAGGTAAAGTCAAGTGTGCATGGCATGTGAGCCCCCAACTTACCCAAATCGCACATCTAAACCCCATTTGCACCTTGGGCACACTTTTGAGGTGCAATTGCACCCCAAAAGTGCTGCCTAAGGTTGGTGGAAGCGCACTTCTCATGTGCATTTGCACCATGCACTTCCACTTCCCATCTCCACCACTCAACTTGCAAATAATTTGTTTTCCCTCCAACTCTCCATAAAGTGCATTCAAAAATTCCTTGGCAGCCATTAAAACACATTTGGAACTGGTTTTTCATCCTTGCATGCCTTTGAAACTCTTCATGTGCCCTAGGTAGCTCAGAAGGTTTTTCGCTCATATCTCATGATCCCGTGGGCGGAATCACTCCAAATTTTGGCCATCCATTCCTCTCAAGGGCACCTTTTAGCTGATGTATGGTTCATAGCAAGTAGTTCCCCCATAAAAAAGATATTCATGACTGTTTTTTCCAGCCATCATACCTCCAATTTGCTCAAAAACACCATTTTTGCAAAGAGGATTGTCAAAAATCCCCATGAGAGAAGCATTTCAAACTTGAAGCATCCATTCCTCTCCTCAATCCCGTCATTTTGAGCCATTGGACATGATCTAAGAATAAGAGCTTGTACTTATGATCAAAACACGCATTCCTTGATAAAAAATACTTGCAAACCCCATATATAAGCAAGATCTGTTTCGTCATTTTCTCTCAAATCCCTCGAGAGAATCCTTTCAAAATCGAAGCATGGTTTGCCCTCACTGATACGGTTCTAACGAATCGAAAAACACTCAAATTGGACCATAATTGTTCCCGGAATTAGAAACTGAAATTTTTCCCTTTCCTCCACTAATGCCAATTTGCAAGCCTTTTGCACAGCCAAAACTTGTTTTTGAAATTTCCATTGATTCTGACGAGAGAATCTCACCAAATTCGGAGCATCTATTCATCTTAGGAATAGCTTTCCAACGAATTGAGTCGCGTCCAATTTGGATTTCATTTGCTCTCATTTTTTCTTACATACGAAATCAGCTGCCGTAACACTGAAATACACTCAAATTTGCGGATTTTCGAAAATGGTTGTGGAATCCATTTTCTCACAAATTACACCTATTCAATGAAATAATTATAAATAAATATCAAAATAGAGTTTCCCAAAATACATTACGTGTAGGCTATTTATAAACATAAAAAGGATCTCATCATTTGAAGGTATATTCATATAAGTCAAAAAGGGATTTGATCGTTTGATAACATATTTTTCCACAATCTATATGAACTTGAATGAAGGGCTATAGTTGAATATTAAATATTGATAAATATGCAATAAGAAGATTAAAATGCTCCTACAAATTCTATTAAATAAATTCATATCATAAAAAACTAAACTACATATAATATAATATAAGACAAACCATACCTTTTGGAGTAAGACAAAGAATCCCAACTAGGTAAGGAAGGCAGGGGACCATGGTGGTGATCAAATACTTATAAAAATTAATGGATTAATGACACCCACTTATAAAATGTAAAGGTTCAAGCATAACCATTTATGGAAATTAATGGATTAAGAACACCCATAAAGAATTCAAAGGCTCATGCCCACCCACTGTTGGGATATAAAGTCTAAGACAAACCCGTTTATGGAAATCAATTGCTCGGCGTAAACCAAATTATAAAGTTCAAATATATAGGGAGACACATTAATAATATAAGCAGGACTAGATTCATGAAATTGTACAAGTTTTATATTCTATTATAAAATCCATACAAAATAGACATTTTAGAGATTAAAAATAATAATCATCAACTTACAATAGCATTTCTTTTTCCATGAAGCTCTGAGGTCTTTTTGGATAGCCACAAGATATTAATAAAGTTTCTCTAATCAAGGGCCATCCCTATGTGCCAAGAGGCAAACCAATTCTCTTTTCTTTAAACTCTCCAACCTTGTTCCACATCATGAACATCACTGAAACAATCCCAACCACGAAAAAAATGTATGTGCTTGAACACCATCTTAACAACAACAAGATCTCATAGTAAAAGGCATCTCGACTCCCTACCCCCTATAATAATAAAGAAGTGATGACAAAAGTTTTATTCTTAAGATCGGTCCATGTAATGATATAAAACATTTTCTTTTGTAATTTATAACTTTTGTGAGATGACATTGACAAATGACCTTGGCGAGTCAAACAATCCATTACAAATTTAGACATATCGATCCAAAGCTTTAATGAGATGTGTGGAAAGAATGAACATTTATTATTCGAACTCTGACTCCCGATCTTTACGATAATTTGGTGAATGATATCATTCGTACTAAGCTTTGGTGCAAGCTACATATTTGGGAAGGTGTTAAGCGTGGATGGTAGAAGAATTGAAATTTGATAAGACTTGCAAACTACATTAGCTTAGTAGAGGATCGGGTTAAATTATTAACCAGAGTCTAGTAACCTTCCCCACCTCACTTCTCTCTATTTTCACATCACATTATTTCACATATTACATATCATTTACTGGGCCCTGAGTGCCCTATTTAAGTCTTCCCATGATGCACCCCTCCACTTTAATTGATATCAAATCAATTAAACATAAAATAAAGTTTATATTTAATAAATAAAAATATGTCCATATTTTTATTTATTAACTATAAACTAAGGTTTATAGCTTATATTTAATGTATAATTAAATATAATATTATAAGAACAATTTAAGGGGTCAAATCAACTTATTATTATTGTTCTAATATTGTTGAGACATATGCCGTGTGTAGGAATCATAATTAAACGTTGTTTTAATGTGTCACTTACTGTGTAATTGTCCTTGCTTTGCATACCTCAAATTGCAATATGATTTTTCTATTTACTTTTAATAGACTATGAGTTACAAGACATTGATTTTAGATGTGGACGGTTTGTAACTTGTACTTGTGAACCTGTAGTATATCTAATCCCACATTCTCATGTAATGATCAAACATCTATTTTGGGGTTTGTAAACTCAATGGAAAATGCCTTCTTGATATTATGAATGAACATTTTTCATTTTAACCCTTCTTTTGACACTTTTAATAATAATATAATAAGGAAATTTTAAACTACAATTCTATGACGGGTTTGAAATCCTTTAATAATCTATGAGACGCTCAATTTTGAACACCCCACCACATAATTTGTCACATTGAAAAGCATGATAGTTTTTACTTTCTCTACTCATGCTTCGTAAGAAGCATATAACAAATCAATGAAAACCTTCTCAAAACCTAAGCCACATGGGAGAGGGGCTAATAGGGCTAATAGGGACAAATCGGGTGGGGGGGGCAGAGATATGGACAGTGAAGTGCAGGCCATGGTTCAGTAGTCGGGGCAACTTCGTCACTTTCGTGTACCCATCGGCAGACAGCCCTTTCAGGGGTTCCTTAGGGACCGATTCACT
The DNA here is from genome assembly GCA_019776745.2 of Taxus chinensis. Lineage (NCBI taxonomy): Eukaryota > Viridiplantae > Streptophyta > Pinopsida > Cupressales > Taxaceae > Taxus > Taxus chinensis. The sequence continues at coordinate 71,239 of JAHRHJ020003272.1, forward strand.
CTGCGTAGATTGACCAAACGCAGAAACCCTGGAACTGGCAGGCGATCGTGTTTTTCACATGATTCTCGTTACTCATGTCAACATTCTCACTTCTGATATCTCCAGGAGCGCAAGCCCCCCTCCGGATAGAGAGCGCCAGCGAACTACATTGTTGTCCCTTCTCGGATTCATAGAACGTCCCTCTACTAACCCATAGAACGGCAACAGCGACGAGCGCATCCAGAATCGAGAGTACATCTATTCTTCCCATTCTATCAGAGAGCCGACGAGGAGAAGGAAGATATGGTGGGCGATCGATACCGCCCACTCCCTCTGTAGAGTCGAATACCCGCTGCTGGCGCCATTGGGAGAAGACCTCGGATAGAGCAGGTTTCTGTGTTGTAGCACCAAGGTAACTTGGATTTCATTTGTTGAAACTATTTTGTTTTGTTTAGTATTGTCATCGTTGATATTGTTTCTTTCCTCCCTCTAGTCGTTACAATGTTCCTCTCTTGATTAAAATTTGCTATTTCTTTCATTTATGATACAACTTTTCTAACGCTTCATTTACCTTATTTTGAAGTTGAGACTTCTAGCTTCAATCCCAAAAATATGTTGTTTATGTTCACACAAGGTTGTTTTTATTGCAGACAAGCAATCCACCCTCTAGTTCTGTGACTCCCGTGTTCTTGTGCGAACTTGGACAGCTTTAGTTTGTAGATTGAGTTCTTTAAATGTTGTTGAAGTTCCACAAATTAGAGCAAAAGAATAATTCAATACAATATATATCCTAAACAGTGTTGGCCCATAAACAGCAGCACAACACTACACCAGACTCTGGAGTAGAAGCAAAAATTAATCAGAAACTTGACATATAGCACTATGTGAAGATTTGTGCCTATCTAATGATAGCTTTTTGGAAAACAATGTGTTTGGCCAAAGCTTGGGGATGGTTTGATGGCGTTAGTTTGTGGCAAATGTAATGGGGTCAGCCACAACCCATGTTTGGAGGGCACATCAAACTTTGTTGCCCAAGACAATAGTGAATAGAAAGGTTCAAAAAACTCACCCATGAAATTGGGAACGATCTGAAAACTTTCAGTTTCCTCATTCGGAACCTGTCATTGCTCTGATACCAGTTTGTTATGTTCCTCATTGCTCAATATTTGCAAGATACAGATGCGCAGGATATGGTTGACATTATTTGAGACCAGTAAATCTTTGCATGAAACTACTTGGATTTCCAAATATAAATAATAATGAAAATTGACACTCATATTAAATCAGCCAGTAAATTAACGCTCAGAACATTCTTTACTTTGACACAGATGACCGGAATTAGTTGCAGTCGACGAAAAAAATCTCTTCCATGCCTTCGAGGGAGGACAGACACACTATCTTCAAGCAGGAATATCTTAGCATTCAAGTTGTGTTGTTTATGCAAACATCACAAAACCGTAAATGATAGTTAAAGGTGAATTTTTAGTTGAGGAGGCTGAGACAACATGTGAGGACCCATCCCAGGCCAAGAGATCTAGGGCGCATGCCATGCTTCATCCTGACAAGGATGACTAAGAGGAAGACAGGACCACTTAGTTATGAGCAAGAGCACCTCAGGCAGTATTCATACTTTACATAGGACTCAAAAGGGAAAGCAGATAGTGGCCCTGAAGACAATGCAGAATAGTGATAACAGCTATGAGAATGAATTCTTCAAAGTGCAATCCAAAGCACACAATCCTTCCCAGTGTTGCTCGAGTAGTAAAGCCATCCTCCTGCTCCTCCTGTAATTATTATTGATGACTAAGAAGAAGAGATTCTTGTTTCCACACACATTCCCACTTCAGTTATTGTTTTTGTGCATAATTCATCCATGGTGTCTGTTCCCTTGTTCATTGACTCAAGAAAAGTCACTAGCGGGGGAGATGCCATTACAGATAAGTGTCTATTTCCAGGATAGATGCACACATGGATTAAATTGCCAAAATAACCATGGGAACACTTCACAAGTATACCACAATCATAGCCAGTACCAACCGCATGAACCCCCATAAGATGTGTCTCCCTTTCATACGCAAGTAGAAACTGTCATTCATGAGCAGCCTGAACCCCATCCAAATGGGCAGACGGAAGTATAAGAGCAATAGTTAATGCGGCCTGAGGTTGATAAGCTTGAGAAAATCTGGCCCACATGATTTCCAAGGTGGATGAGCATATGCAGCTTGCCAAGCTTGAAACAACAGATAAGGAAGGAGATATGTTGCAAGCTGACTTGTACAAGACAATAAAGGCTGCAGGCCAGGTTAACAAAACATGCAAGAAAATTAACATCAAGAACGAATAACCACAAGAAACCATAGCTTGTGGATCAGTGCCAAAGTAATGTGTTCCTCAAATCAGCAAAAATTAGTTCCAGAACAGAAGATCCAACGAGTATTAGGAATTTTGACCCTATCAGTATTGCCTATGCCCATCGTTCATAAGGCTGCCCTGTAGCTTCCCCAAGCATTGCCAACAAGGATGTCCACCCATCTTAGTAGATCGATGTAGGCAGGAGATTGGTTATTTGGTTAGTGAAGTTATGAATAAATAAATAAATAAAACATTATGGCATTTTGTCTAATGAGAATGCTTGATTTTCAAGTAGTGTAGATGGGCTTACTGAGGGAGCTACCTATAATTCCATGTATATTGCATGGCCCATGTATCAGTAAGGTACTATATTATTGCCCAACATTATAATGAAGATACTGCCAATTCTGGTAATCTTCAGCCTCATTTATAATCACAGATTATTGATCTGAATGTTGTCGTGATGGTGTTTTATACATAGTTCACATTGTTTATCATTCAAAATATTTTTTTGTTCATTTGCTACACTAAACAATTGTCTAATTGATTTTTTATCGACTCCAATCATAGTGGGGAGCTAAGTCATAAGATTCAAGTTCAAGCTCATGTTCAACAAGGATAAAATTTGATTCAAGTTCGTCAGTGGGATAAAGTTCGAGAATGAGAGGTCTTTAAGTTCGAACAAAAGAAAATATTTTATCATTTTTATTTACTGAAAAAATGCATAAATATGTTAAGAATGACAGAGTGGAAAGAGCTTTACGTCTTCTGCTTTCAGTCAGTACATATACACAAAATTATAAAATAATGCAAAACATCTGAAAAACTTACCATGGACAATAATAGCTAAAGTTCAAGTTCATGTTCGACAAGGATAAAGTTCAGCAAAATTAGAACTTTTTCGATAAAGTTCGTAGCACATTGTGACATAGGTGGGGAGTATGTTGTAGATTTCTATCCTGTTTATAATCTCAGGCTAATAGTTTGCCATCTTCCCTAATGCCATGTGCATTATAATTGGGATTGGAAATCACATAGCCCGGGGCCGACAGTAGAGTGTATTGCCACTGTTATCGTAGTAATCAGATCCAAAATTGCATTTCTCAACATGGAGCCCTTAATGTTTGTAAACGGTTCAAAATTGTCTTTGTCGATTAATTCTTTTATTCCCAACAAAATTTCCTGAGTTCCTCTATAGCTCTTTCTACATATATCTATTATTAATCTACAATCTATCATTACTTCCTTTCATTCCCCCTACAATCCAGTAACACCTCACCAATCCCACTTCATTGTTCCCTCTGGCCAGCAGCGTCCCACAGCAACAACCAACTTGCCCCCACAACATCTGTAGTCACATATATTTACATATTTACCCTTCTGTCCTTTGTCAACCGTCATCATTTATTCCAACCAACAGCAATCCCTTACAACATCCCACATGTATCTTCACCAAATGTTGCATGACCCTCAACAACGTCATACTTGATAGAGAGATTTCTGGAAAAAACTGTGTGCTGGTTTTTCAATCCAGCACACGGTTTTTTCCAGAAATCACTCTCTAACATCCCACTTGTTCGTTCCCTTGGATTCTTTTGCGAGCAAGTCACCTGGAGCTCATATCTTTTAAGCTTAACAAATATGATCTTCAAATTCAGTCGCCCTCCCAATTCTCAGATAAAGAACGATCCCCCTCACACTCACGACCCACAAGGATCATTATTTTTTAATTCTTTATAGGGTAAATCTTCATGAGAAAAACATTATGTCGTGTTGCCTTGTTAAGAAACCACTATATCGAAAACAGCCTACCATAGAAAAGTTCATAGCCTCTCTACAACAGAATCCATGAGTGAAACCTGCATCATAAGCTCAAGGGAAAGAGCCAGAAATTTGCACAAGTTTGAAAACATGAACTTCGTATTTAGATAAAACCTTTAGGGGGAAACATTAAAGTCTTTAGGAAAGTCGTCTAGTGTACCTTCTGCTGCATCTACTAGCATTTTCCAGCCATACATCACGAGCAACATGGTCTGGATAGCCATACTAAATCTTGTGTGCACCATAATCATGATAAGTCAAGTTGCACAATTATAATCTCCAAACATGTCGTGCAACAAGCAAACCATCATTCCAATGTAAAAGCATACAATTTGACACATCTGGAATAGCGCATCATTGAAGTTCAATCTCTTGGCAGGTTCTTCAAATTCATTTTGCTGGTTTGTAGAGGGTTACTTGGCGATACTGAGAATGCATTCCTTTTCATTATCACATCGTGCAACATTTATGTCTTTACTATAAGATATCTTGCATTGAAATTCATCTTCCAGTCAAGTTGACAATAATTTGAAACTCGCAAGCAAATTCCTTGTTTACCATCCTCTCATAGTCATGAAAAACATAGTTCCATTCGTGCAAAAATACAATTTTATCCTCAAAATCCGACTTCATAAATTTAAGAGGCGGTACTCGAGGAGAGACTATCTTTAAAACAGCATATTTGCATGGAATAGGTGCAATAGTTGAAATTATGCAATACCATCAATCCAATTGAACTCAGCAATATTGAATTATCGCCCTTAAGTTCTAAAGTATCTTTATTCTATGCATTTTGTTATTCATACAAAATGCATATAGAATCTCACCCAAAACCTCCTCTACTTCTATCCATACAGAATGCATCTATATCTTATTTCCCATGAGGATGAGTCACCACACCTAAATTTCCTAGGGAATGTGTCTCCATGAGGATTGCAACCAAGGGACGCAATGGAGAGTCCCCAAAGCATCCTGTGACAAAGGGGCAGCTCAAGCACATCTCCATTGTGCCCTCCACTTCACTATCCTCCACTTGCGATAGTTGTCCACTTTATGATCACAGATGGATGTTGATATCATTTCTTTCTTTCTTTATCCTAGATGTCAATTTCATAATAGTCATATGAAAATGTATGTGTGGAGTCTGGACTCCTTATGTGAATATTTAGACTAGAAGAGAACACATATAAATGTGACTCAAACTTTTATTCAACCCATGTGAAATGACATAACTACTCCAGTCCTATTTTAACTTTTTAAGCGACACTAGCAAACACATTGGTATGTTGATGTGCTACCAAATAATCATGGATATTTTAGTGGAGACATTGGTAACGCTACAATGAATGAATATGCTATGTTAATGTGCTAATTGTTGTGTGTTAAACAAAATATTATTTTCCTGATAACCATTCAAAGAGGTATTAGCCATACCTAGGCAACAGTCCCGTGGAAGGGACTTCCATAAATTTTCTTGGCAGGTGCTGCTCGGTAAATTTAGGAGCTTTTCTGCAGTCAAATGGTCCTGTGGATATCATATTCAGCTCTCTTAAACTCTTCCCTGAGTGTTATCTGACACGTAGTCATAAAACTTTTGAGCAGGGGCAGTAAGCTTTCAGCACCCCCTCTTAAGCGGACCCAGAACATATTCCTACTAAGCAATAGCTGCTGAGAAATTTACAGAAATGATTCCGAATTTTGCATTTCTGAATGCATAATATTCCATGGGACCAACTGCGGCTTCAAACCAGGAACGGAAGCCCCCTCCATGGAGACTATTCCCTGAGCATGCAGGAGCATCCAGAAGACCAATCCTTCTATAAAAGGTTGTTATCAAGAGTATTAAAAAAACTTATTATTATTTAATCGATGTATAGGATATGCACATGCGTTGCTGGTTCGAGGTGATTTCCACAAAACTTTCAAAAATCAAGTTCATTAATTAAGATATTTGGAAAAATAAAATAAATTTATTATATTATAATAGATTCACCAAATAAATTACAAGAAAAAATAATATATCTGGGTTATTCCTTACATATTGACCTATATATGTTTTTACAGCTTTAATCTGCTGATCTTAATTTTCCTCACCAGATAACTGTTTTTAAGGCTTTTTGAACACACAATTATATACCATATTTCATTAGTATGTTACCATAAAAAAGAAACAAGAAACATCGACCACGACCTTACAAGAAACAGGATTCAAGAGGCTGCACATAACAAACAGATTATATGATTTATAATTTTATATAAATATTTTTATGTACATAACGGCAGACAATAATATCAACGTGGTTTTTAATCTCCATGGGACTTCGACCTGTGTATGTTTAGGTCATCTCTATGATAACTACTTTCCATGAGTAGTCATTAGAGATGACTGGTTTCCAAGAGTAAACAATACTCCAAAGACTTTTTCCTTGTGTGTGTTGATAATAATTACAAGGCAGGGGTACCCACAAAGCACACAAGCAGCTCTAAGCATTTGGTACCATGGGGGAGAAACAATAGTTATAAAATCCATAGGTAGGGGCTTTTCACCCTCTAGCCTCCTTCCTAATAGGCAAAGCTTTTGGAGTATGTACTGCCTTATAAAACCCTTGTCTCATAATTATTATCAATGTGGTACTAACTCAATATATTGTATTTTGTTAACTAATTGTAGGCTTCCACGGTCATTTTTAATCTTTGTGGGATTTTGACTCATGTATGTTTAGGTCATCTCTGCAATTAATTTCTATGAGTGGTCATTACACATATTAAGGTAATAATATGATATTTATATTATAAGGGTTACTGTGAAAAGAAAAGCTAATTTTATATGATAAAGTAGGACATACAAACAATAAACAACAGAAATAGCTAAATCCGACACAATTGTTTGGAAAAGACACACACTTCTGCAGTTATGATTTCCGTCAAGCAATGTTTCTCTATGACATTTTGTCAAACGCTTGGCATGCATATTCTAAAATCCCGCATTTAGCATAAACAACTGCAATGGCACTTCAACCAAAAAATCAGATTCAAAACCATTGCTTATCACAGAACAACGAATCCATTTACCCTTTTGTATACACCATCCGCAAGAACACTAAGAAAAAATAAACCTATCCAAGCCCACACCACTTTGCACCATCTGGTAAAACAGCCATACATCAAAGCTTCTACCTAAAAAACCATCTACAGCATACACTGCCATCAAAGCAATCCATGTGAAAAAAAACATTAAAATTTTGAGTTACTATCAAAATCCATAAGCCTCTATAACTGTAGAAATAACCAGCAACACGTGAGAAACATGGTCACTGCAAAAGCTGTCATAGCAGTCATCCTGACTAAAAAACTTGACTTGAATGACCTACAAAACGGTCATTTGACATTTCAAGCATTAAAGCGAGGAACGGGATAATCAAGTTTCATTACCAACAATCCACTAACAGGGTCTGCACATACCCCTTTTAAGAACTTATATATGCCTTATTTTACAGTTGGAAAAATTATCGAACTATTTCTAAAAGAAAAATAACTGTTTACATACAAATTTCAGTACAAAACATACGAAAACACATGCCAAACCTCGTCTAACATTAGCTCTAAGATTGTAGCTTTCATAATGGAGCCCCAAGTTCAAATCCTCCTGCTTAAATTGATTTAAATACCACCTCCTGCTTATTTTAAATAGAAAAGATATGGCATCTAAGACAGTCACAAAACAAATTTACCAAACTAAAATATAAAAATTCAACAAAAATAAGAGGGACAAACAAATCATTATACATATAACAAAAAAGCATCGGAAACCTCGGCTGAGAATAATTCAACTAAAATAAAAGGAGCAACAAATATCAAAAACCTGATGAAAATGAACAAGCTGAAGAATCTCCCGTCTGCTGGAATACATAGGCAATGACGATTCCAAACGGCTACACTCCCTAACAATAATACTATACAATTGCTCCCAAGTCCAGCCATTTCCGAGCACAAAAACAGGCCTCACATCGGCAGAAGGATCAAAAAAATCATAATCCTCCACGGGATTTTCTAAATAAAATTCTATGCACTGCAAGGCCCTCTCAAATTCACCCAATTTCTTCCTCAGAATCTTAATTTGCACAAGCAAACCCTGCTTCAGCCCCTCCAATCGATGCCATTCCATCAATCTATTACGCGCCTTTAAATAGTTACCACATCTCTTAATCTCCCTCTCCGCTACTTCAATCTCTGTTCTGCACTTGCTCGCCGCTTCGCCATGGCGCAGCTTTTTAACATAATTCAGAAAAATTGGCCGCGTCCTCTTGTCGGCCTCTTCGTTAATGTTTTCTTCTCCGGGCTCCGAGCAAATTTCAGGAGCCCACGAATGAAAACCTAGTAAACGCTGCTCCCACACAAAAACAAAACCTTCCACCGCATCTTCTAAAGAGTGAAAGAACAGCCTCGCTGCCAGGGGGCCTGACGCTGTACAAATCTGCCATTGTTTTGAACCCGGACACGCTTCGATAAAGCTTATCAGCTCGCCGTTTCTCTTGCAGCAGACGCCTCTTCCCCAAATTTTCAATTCTCTTCGGCTTTCCATTTGCATGTTTCAGAAAAACATAAAATCAAAACCATACGAGGAAAAACACGCATTTCCTTGACCGCGCCAGGTATATGTCATGCAGTGTGTATACGCAATGTATATGTCATACGGTGTGTGTGTGTGTGTGTACGTCAATCCTCGCCAAATCTTCGACTTCACATACGATTTTACTCCCTGGATGCCTGTCGCACGGCTATCACGCCGACCAGATAATGGATCCAATTAAAGCAATGCGTTGTGAAGCTAACAGGGTTGATATATATACACACTGTGTATACTCGCCTGGAACTATGCACAATTTTAAATGCAACATCACAACAAATTGCTTTAACGGGCATCAGCATGGGTGACCGTCTAATTTATCGCGGGGAAAATTAGTGGGTTTCTTCTTTTTTTTAACATTCGGTAATGTCTATGCTGAGCCCTAGGGCAACATAGTACCTATAGCGAGGACGCTATCCACGAGAAAGACGCACGAGTAAATTTCCCCTATAATTTATTAATTATTATTTTTATGGTCTCTAAAAATCATTTAATTTTTTTAATTATTGACTTTGTCATAGTACCAAGGAATGAGGCTTTTTAATCTCCATTATCTCCACCCATTAGACTCCAATTTCTTTATTAATATTATGTATTAACAAGTGTCGCAATGAGACTAGTCCCTGCCTTATAGTTAAATTGTTGAATTGTTTTAAAGGTATTAGTATTATTATTTTTTAAATATTTTATGAGGCCATAGAAAATAGGTTAAGTTTAGGGCTATTTTGTATTTTGAGTTGTTAATTTAAATCCACAAAAAAAATTATATTGTTGTTCAATTAAAAAAAAAATTGCTTAGGAATTGTTCCATTAAAATAGGGAAGTGTTGCATGGAAATAAAATGAATTATGACATCATTTTGTTGTATGGGAATAAGGAGAAAAATCTATCAACCAATCACATACATGAAAATTAGTATTTGTAAATAAATAAAAATATATATATTGTTTAAAAATATTGCATAGACCATATGAAATAAAAATAGTTGATTGTGATTAGTTGAAAAAAAATTAAATAATAAGAAAATGATTACATGGCAAGGACTAATAATAATCCTATGTTTACAATAATTGTGAGTAAGAGCTTTAAAAAATTTATTATGTTGTGTATTAATAATAATTTATGAGTAGGAGGTGGTTTGGAAGACACTATCGAGATTTGACTCTTATGGTAAATGTTTCTCAACATTTTAGATGTATTTGACATTTTTAACAATATTTAACTATTACCAATGATGTCTTCCAACTTTTATAAACCATCATTTTCATTTATATTGTATATCTACACCATTGATAATTTTTCAACATTTTAGATATATTAGACACTTTTAACAATATTTAACTATTGCCAGTGATGTCTTTTAATTTTCGTAAACCATCATTTTCATCTATATTATATACCTATGTCATTAATGTTGTGTACGTTTTAGATGGAGCTCTATGATTGATGTTGTAAAGATCATTATACAAGTAAATAAAATACATTATTACAAATCTATTATTTTATGATGTATTTTCACGATGCATGTTTGACCTTTCTTATTCATATCAATTTTTATGAATGGTTGTGAATCGCGATCTACTTTGGCTTGTTTTAATGTTGTGTATGGATATGTAACAATGAATAACTAGGTTAGTAGTAAAAATGATACATATGCAACTACACTGAGCTATGCAACTCCTTCCTCGTTCATCTCTTATGTAACTTCACAACTTGATGGGCATCTTTTGAAGTCTCCAGTGTTTTTAGAGCTCAGTAAGATTCTCCGTTGAGCTATAGCATGATAAACTTTTGGATAGCGAGCTCGAATTTTATTAACATATTATAGTCCACTATAGGAGTATACCCAAAAAGATTATGTGCACTTTAAGTTGGGTCACACCACTCAATTGGATCAACCCAAATTGGTAGCATCACGGTTAGTTTTCCTTGTTCAATGCTCTACTCAATTGGCATAACCAAAGATAGTGCAGCACATTAAGGACTCAGACACGGTTTGATTTTCACCAACCTCTCCATCACCACTCCATCATATTAGTGATTCATTAGGCATAACTTAACTCAACTAGACCACCTCGAGTTGAGATCAACATTAGGGACATGTATTACCTTTTGTACGTACTTGTGTGTCCCCACACAACTTGTGCATCACCACAACTTCACTTGTCATCTATGGTATTATACCTTTACATATACATATTTACAACAACCTTTTGTGTGCTTCCACAATGCCTTACATCATACTACACATTGATCTACCTTTTCACAAGATGATCAACACTTTACAAAATCTGTACAAATCATTTGCAACCCTGCACACTTCCTCATTATCAAGATGCATCTTTTCGCATTACAACACAACATTACATTCATCTCATATCATTCACAACTTTTAAATGTTGTGTATTACTTATCACACTATGCACAACTTTTTCAATGGTATGCACCACCTTATAACATTCAAAGCTTCATATGATGTTTATAATACACCATGGCCTAACAACACTCTTGTATGATTGCATCTTTCTTCTCAACACACCATGTGCCTAAGTAGAGTTCTACATAAAACCTTTGTGACATGTGTTTGTTTGTCACCATCTCACTAATATGTTGCACATTAGGTGGCACTCTCCATGCTTACACCATGTCAAAGTACTTGTCATTGTAACATTAATTGCTACACTTGCAAGAAATCCAACTATCACTTGCGCAAAAGATAAATTATCATCTTATGTGATTATCATTTACTTTAACTGATTTCTTGTACATGATATATTGTAAGGCATCTGATAGTAGAATGGAGACCATTAATCCCTTTCCTTGTCAATCATGTTAACAACTTCCTTGACACTTCCATGTTTTGTGTATCTTGTATCATTTGGCCATCTCTCACACATTTAACATGCCCTGAGTATCTAACATTTGATTCATCATCTCTTAGTCTTGAAAATTCAATTAAGATGTATCACCCTTACTTGGAGACATTTACTCCCTTTCCTTGTCAATTATGTTAACAACATCCTTGATACTTCCATGTTTTGTGCATCTTGTATCATTTGGCCATCTCTCACACATTTAACATGCCCTAAGTATCTATTATTTGATTGGTCATCTCTTAGTCTTAAAAATTCAATTAGGATGTATCACCCTTTCTTGTACATGATATATTGTAAGGCATCTGATAGTAGAAGGGAGACCATTACTCCCTTTCCTTGTCAATTGTGTTAACAACATCCTTGATACTTCTGTGTTTTGTGTATCTTGTATCATTTTGCCATCTCTCACACAGTTAACATGCCCTGAGTATCTAACATTTGATTAGTCATCTCTTCGTCTTGAAAATTCAATTAGGATGTATCACCCCCCTTCTTGGTCATGGGAGATTTCTCTCCTCTTCCTTTTAGTTGCTTGCAGTCTAAACAAATCAACAAGGAAGAATTCCCCTTCTAAGCATAAAGACTGCTCTTCTAGCCTTAATGTACATCTTACACGTGTATTATACCCTATTCTTTCATTTGAATATAGGTGACATTATTTTTCCAATATTAAGGGTTGAATGTGGAATGGTTGTTTTCATATTTATCTATTAGATTTGATTGCATGTTCTATGATTTGTAACTGTGTTTGAACAAGTCCACATACTTTAAATAGTTATAGCTTTATTATTTACACAACCTCCTTAAGTCAATGTGGATCAATGAGAGATTACTTACAATGGTTGTATTTTCAAATTCACAATTTACCTTAATCAACATAGGGACAATTGCTTAGGAAATTATTTTTATAAGTGACCTATATAGACATGTACACCCTTACCTATTAAGGTCATCTAGGGGATCTCATATCAAAAGTTCCTTTAAGAAGGACATTGAGTCAAGCATTGAAGCACTTATCTCTGAAAGAACACTACAACGTGGCTACGCAATTTTGAATACATCTATTAATGTTTCCATAGATCATAGTTATCCACTAAAAATAATCCAAGCATCATTGCCAAGTGTTGAGGGTAGAATTGTGACATCATCTTCATTTGTGTTTTCAAACCTCCACTCCACCACGTAGGACATAGAAAACTACGTGTGGTTTGATCTTATTTCAACACAGCGGTACATAGTGCAACGCTTATCACATCATTAGGGGTGAGATTAGGTCAATATATTTTAAATATTATTAACCCATTTTTAGGTCAAAGGAAGAGAGCTAGGGCTTGAAGATAAAACAAGACACGTGCATGTATAAAATAGTCATCTTATATATATAAAGAGAGAGGGGGGGAGAGGAAACATGCTCAAAAATACATATGAAGTAAGTGCAAGAGGAAGATTACAAGTAACAGGTGATGCATTCATTAGGCGAACCTATCCCCGTATGGATGAACTTTTCCTCCACTTAGTTCCAAGATCCCATATTTCACAAGGAGATTTATGACGCCCTACACAAAATATTCAACTAGTTACAATCCATTTTCATATTGTCTAAGCCATATTTGGCATGAATATGTTCTGAACCCTAACCCTAGTTATTTTTATCTACTTTCTAGAAGTTATGTTGAGTGAAAAAATGTCCTAGCATAATCTTGGATTGTCTTATTACAATATTTTTGGTATTTAGTGTTCTTAATTATTCTTCTAGGCATATTCTAATGTATTAATTGAATTATCTTAGTTTTGATATTACATTTCTCTAGGCCTTGGATTCATGATATCTACGAGGTCCCATCAACATTACATCATTGTTTCAAGTGCAGTCGCAATGATGTGGTTTACACTTGTTTGACTAATGATGCACCCTTTAGGTTATCCGGCCAAGAGTAACCTAAACAAACATTTATCCCACATAAGCTCAACAAAGAAGGCTTATAGAATACACATAAGCTTTGGTGGGAGAAAAAAACACCTTTGGCAATGAAAGGTTCACCTACAAAATATTTCTCAAGTCACTTCTTAGGGCCATTGATCAACTTCAGAAGTTCTCTATCATTGGATCAAGCTCAATCGGATCATTCTACTAGTCCTTTACCTAAATAGATATATCAAGAACCACATGTATTCTTTTCTAATTATATCAATATTGACAAGTGATCATGTCTAACATAGATCTCACCATTTGAATGAATGGGAGCATTTCCATATAAACATGGCATTTTGTGATATTTTGTAGTGCTTGATGGATCAATAAGTGCTTCATGGCATAGTTTTAGTATAGGTGGCATGCAAAACTTCATTGCACTAGATAGTTGTCGACAACTTAAGGTTTTACGTGTAAGATTTGGGCAATTGGGCATTGTGTTGTGTAGCTTGGGAAGGATGCAACACAAAAATATCACTTGTTTTGACCCTTTCTGTATTTGGAGACTCCACAATAGCACGACATTGGGCATGATGATGAGACATTTATAGTATTATATGGATAGGATAGGGTTCCATAAGAAATGGCTAAGGCATTTTAATTTTATACAACATGCTTAGGAGTGGTGCAACATTACGCAAGTCTTTATTCACCGAATCTATTTTTGTTTGGGTGACATAAGATTTCTTGTGAACTTGGATCCTCTTATATCAAACACCCCAAGTAAGAAAAACTTGAGCTCTTGCTCAAGTGGGTTTCTAAAAGGTTATTAATGGAATGACCAAGTCTAACAACCTATGCTTTCATAAACCAAAATTCATCTTTAACTTCTCTCCCCCTCCATTTTAAAATATATATTTTATAATCCTTCATTGTCTTTTACTACCCAAATTTCTAGAATTCATTCAATTTTTGTGTGTCTTTGCTTCGATAACTGATGATAGAGTAGTGGGTTTGAACCACCTATAAAAATATATTCTTTCATCTTCTCTACCCATGTGGCAGTATGACAGATTGGATGTTTAGTCTTACTACTTCTTCAGGCGTTACGTCCCTTGATTACCCTAAACACATTACAACATCTACTTTACGGCATCGATGATGGCATCCTCTAATGTACTTTTTTACACTTCAGACACTTCACTTGACATTAGTATTGTTTTTAATCCCCAACATCTATCAATTATTTAGTGAATGGGTAGTTACTTCAGAACACACGTGGCTTTTACATTTTTCACAATCCAACCATTCACTTATATGTATTCCACCTTCTTCAATAGTAGACTAGCCCACTCAGTGCATCCTCAGTGGTGGATCAAATGTAACGTTCTTATTTTCTAAGATTTATTTTCCTTGTATCTTGGTTTTTTTAGGGTACTTATTAGAGGATTCTTATCCTTCTCATTTTATATATGACACCCTAAGTTTCATGTAACGGGGTGTTTTGGTGCAATATTTTATTTTCAATAATATTAAGTGAACAAGAATTGGGTTATCTTAACTATAATGTCCCTTTTCCCTCAATGTTGTTTAAAATCATTACTCCAAATTTTAGATTATTAATAATTGTGGGCTATAGTGATGAGGAAGATTGATAATTGCACGAGAATGACACTATAATTAATTAGGAAAATTAATGAAAGTTGGCGAGAAAATTGATAATGGTAACATAATGTTCTTAAGGTAGATCACAGGATTTAGTCTTGTATTTGATAAAATAATCATACATATAGACTTTATATGCTAGAATACTTCCTCATTAATGTGAAATAAACAAGAGAATTGATGGTTTGTAAGACAAAATAGATTTCCTTGTATTTTAGTATAAAGTATGCAACCACAATGTAAGGAAAGAAATTTAGTGGGCTCCCATATCTTTATAGCTGGCATGTTTTAGTGCTCTCAAAGTGTTTGGAGGAGAAGAGGGGCTCTTTGAAACATAAATAAAAACATTTGTGAACAAAATTTAGAGATTACACCACATGGATTAATCTTATGGGCTCAGGCTTTGGCGATACAAGAAGACTATAAGAGTTCTGAAAAGTCTTCACAACTCGATACTCTGAGATCATGACATGTGTCTTCATCCCATAGTCTCGTGGTAAAGTTCTAATTGAATTTTTGAGTTTTAACTTTGAAGCCTCTATAAGAGTATTTCCCATCCATGTGACAAGTAGCAGGATCTAGTGGATCCATCACAAGGAGAAATATTAGAGTGTTCGATAGGATATCATGAAAGAATTGTATGATATTGGTATATGTGTATGTATCTTATATTCCCAAAGTGTTTTTTATAAAAAAAATTATAAGAAATACCGACAATATTTGGAAGCCTATAGTGCTACTAGATGTAGCCACATGTTTATTTAGTAGATACGCTAAAAGTAGTTATTGAGGAAGCGATCCAAAGAAAATAATTGATACTAATCTCCTAAATATCCTAGATCATTCTACGAGTCTCCATTATTTTCTCCTATCATCATAGAATTTCATCTTTCATGTTTTAAGTTATCAACTTCTTCGTCGTTGTGTTATACATATAAGAAACATGTGTCCTCATCTAGGGAATTCAGAGAGATATGTTTAAATTCAAAGACATAATATTATGAAGAGTTTAGTCTTAAATAAATATACCCAAATGTGATATGTGAAGGGAATTTGTTTTGTTGATAAATATTATATCTAATAGATATGTCGTTACTACAAATAGAGAGAAGTGTATTTTTTTATATATAAGAGGAATCAAGGTTTAGCCCAGCAACCTGATGTTGCAAAGCTCTAACATAGGGTGAGCCCCGTATAACCTCAAGGTGGAGAATATTGGACCACTCACCACCCCCATGGATAAATTAGGAGTTGGACCCACAACCTAGGACACATAAAGCGATGGCTGAGACCATGTGAGCCAACCCTGGTGGTCTAAAGAGAAATATATTTTATGAAAGAAAGAACAATAAGTTTATTTGCAAAGCAAATGCTATCATGTGATTATCTACATGCCCAATACAAAGAGGTGTACTTTCATATGATGACCTTTAGGTTTTAATTAGAAGTTCATAAATATTTTACCCAAAAGAATTATATGTATGCACACACACACACACACACACACACACCAAGTTTTCATTACTTATAAATTCATTCATTATTCCAATTTATATAATAATTTTATGAGTTAAATCAATATAATAAGTATTAAAGATCACAATTAGATTTAAACATGTCTTTAATCTATTCAACTTAATGTTCCCATAAGGGTAAAAAATACATTTCGTTGACCTTGATTACATAGGCCCCACTCGTTTATTGTGTGTAAAGGTCAAGGATGATTAGGTTATGGTCACCATAGATGGATGAAAAAGTATTCAATAATTTTTTAGTGTCCTGGCCAGGAACCATCTAGGGTTATACTTTGTACCCCCAATTACGACACACTTTGTGTGGTCCCTTATCTAAATCCTACCGCTTGCCTTCACCTTTCCACATGCAAGATATCTCGAGGACAATGCATCATAAGTGAATTCTCAATGTATACGTGTCTTTTTCATAGTTCTTAACTTAATATTTATAGTATATTTTACCACAAGTATATGACAACCAACATACCCATACATAATGAATACTTATATAAGTAATGATACTCCCTTTAATAGGTCGTTTAATATTACACTCCATTTTAATAGGGTCATTTCATTATACTCCCTTTTAATAAGGGTCAATTTTATCATACCCCCTTTTAATGAGGGTCTTTTATCCTACTCCCTTTTAACAAGGGTGAACTTTATTAATTATCTTCACCCAAAGAATTTTGTCACATAACATTAACTATATGAGGTTTAATTATTGCATGTATTGTTAGCTTAGAATAAGATAAGTGACATCATTTGTACAATATCACCACATCCCAAATGTTCCCAGTATATGTCTACCATTTTAGATATGTGTCGATTAAGTGGTTATTGGAAACACATATAATAAGGAAACATAACAAATCTAGACAATAACCAATATCAATTTGCACCATTAGATCTCCATATTTAGACATGTCAATGATCATAATCCAACCACAATTATCCATTATAACAAGAGTATTACATAACATAAGCTGAATACATACATAATCAATGTTACATCAAGGTGTCGTAGATCCATGCACACAATCAAACCCTATAGACCATAACTCTACATATAGCATACATCAGAACTCAGAAATGGTACCAAAACAACATACATACAGACATATATAGGGGTGGGGACTTTCCCTTCACCGCCCATGCACTCTCCTAATAATAGGCATGCCCAAAAATAGACAACATGCATTACATCCAAAAATAGCCACAAGGAGTGCATGCTTTTACAACAATTCTAATAATAGATTATCCTAAATATAACTCCTGCATTAATCCTATTATTAGATTCAACTTCATGCATGAGTCATTGATCTGCATGTGATTTTTTAGTTTCTCCTTTAAAAATCCCAAGCCATCTTGATACTTGTCTAAATTATAAACCTTATCTTGATGTCACTCTCCTTTGTTCTTCTATTTTTAGCCCATGATTACAAAATGGCTAAGTCCCAAATTAACCTACTCAGGTCCATGCACGAACCTTACTGCATATGCCATTGATCTAATTACTTGCATGCTTCCTTTACCTCCTTTGTGTGCACACATTTTTCTCCTCGTGTGCGCCTACACTGGTTTATACTTAGCCAATTTATCTGTGCAACATTACCCCACACTAACTACATTGCCGTCCTCGCCAATGGTTTTCTCCACTTATTCCTCCAAAGAATGAATAAATGAAAGAATATGAAAGAATGAGGTTCAAATAATAAAAGAATTCCCAAAAATGAATAATCCCATCTACTGCATTCATATCAGGCCAACAGGATGCTAGATAAGCTCTGGAAACTCTGAATTTACTTCTCCTCAACTTCTTCCATTCATTGAGCTCCTTTGTGGCTTTCCTTTAGGCACCGCTCCATAATCTCCTTACCTATTTTATCATATTCTTCACCCCTCCTTTGAGCTCCTGGATTCACCACAATTAACTTGAAATCACCCCTTCTAATCATATCCATGTGCTCCATCACCAAGGGTCCAAATTTTTTAATTTAGAACTCTATATGTATCCCTTCTTGGCCTTTAATGACATCCTTTCTGTTCTGCAATTTTACATTGGTGTGCTCAAGCTTTTAGTTCTGTCTTCTCCTCCTATATATTTGAATCTACTTCTTCATTAGTACCCTCATGCTCTTTGAGAATAGGGTCACACTTTTGACATCTATCAAAGGCCAAATCCCAGCTTTTTACCATCCTAGCCTCCTTGATTTGTGCGAATAGACCCTCATGGTTTCATATTCCCAATTTTCTTCATACAATCTTCTTATTTTCTTCTTTCTTCCTTGGCCATCTCCTCAGTCGATGGCCCCTGCACCACTCTTAATTTTCAGTAATAACATCCCACCAAGGTCTTGTAAGTATTCCATTTCATCATTGTATGTCACTCCTTTCTTGGCTCACCAAGGTTGGGCATTGCCTAAAATATTCTTCACAATGCACCCTTACCCTTGTCATATGCTTCCTTTGTGCCTTTTCTCTTTCTTTAGATTTCCTTTGTGCTCTCCAATTCCCTTTATCCTTATTCTTCTTATCTTCCATCATGACCCTCATGGTTGCGTCTTGATCCATATTTCTCCTTGTCACATCTACTGCCATCTTATTCAAGGCATTACATGCCTATTCATCTGTTAAAAACATTGGATTCCACATTTTTCAACTTCTTACCAGGCCTTCTTCAGCTCCTATCATGGTAAGGGATTATCATTTATTTCAAAATCAGGCTCTTCTGCATGTGTGTGCATGTTCCAAGACAACATCTTCCTGTGCATGAGACAGCCCTCCATGTTGATCCAAAAATCCCAACCAAAAAATCTTCTCTGTCACGACAGTGCTCTGGAAATTGTTCCCTTAACACCTTTGTTGGATCATCTCACAAAATCCATGTGTGGTGTGCACTCGGGGAGTCCTTTTTTTCTAACTGCCTTGGCCTTCATTCCTCAGTGTTTCCTTTGGTGTGAAAGTTCCTGTACTAGTTTCTCTTCCGCTGCCCTTATCCTCCTTGATAACATAGGCATCATCACCCCTCTCTTTCATTCTCCTCATACCTCTCTTTGCGCACCAGTGACTTATCCTCTGTGGACTTCTGGTGTTCTTCCTTCTTATTAGGAATAGGTCTCAACATTTATATTTCCCTTGGCTCATATCTTTTTCGAACTCTTGCTTTGTGGCCCACTTTGCTCCAGCTCTCTTCTACCACTTCTTCTTCTTCTTCATCACTAGAGACTCCTTGGTCCCTCCACATGCTTGTCTTTGTCTTCATTAGACTCTCCTTACTGGCTGAGAAGGTCTTGCCACCATCATCATGCTTCCTCCTTTGTATAATACATCTCCTTCTGCACATGTATGTCAAGCCCACCTTCCTCTTCTTTCCTCCTCAGGAGATTCCTTCCTCTACAAACTTTGTGTCCTTTTGGTGGTGGCACAGTATTCTTCCCTTGGCATATGTGGGAGATAAGTATCTGAAACCTCTATCTCCACCCTTGTTTTGTGCTTTTGGTTGCAAAACTAACAAAAGATTCTGCATATCATGGCCCTTAATTGTGACATTCAATTCATGGGTTCAGGTCCAAGATATCATCTGGCTCTGAAGTCTCCAAGTATGCAGGCCTGGATTATACCTGTAGGTGGTGCGCAAAGTGTGCCAATCTGAATCCACCTTATCTGCATCAAAATTTTTACACGTCATCCTTAATCTATTCACAATGCACTTGAAATAATTGGCTGTGAACGTAAATGGCAATTTGCACCATGGCCCCATTTCTCCATTGCCATCTTTAAATGTGCAAGACTAATAGTGTTGCATCACTGCAAATTTTCCTGTTCTCCAACCTCCTTAGGAAAGCTCACGTGGAATGTGCCATTCATTTTCAAACCTTGTGTGCATCCTTGTACCATTTGTCCACTCTGGCCTTGTACACATTATTGATTAGCACCATCACAAGTATAACCTGTACAAACTACTATTAAGGGGATTTGTTTACTGGTGGGTGAACCCACATGTCCTCATCTGACCCATCTGGGACACCAATCTCCCAGAAGACAATTAATAGGAGTATTGAGCCCCATGTGATTTTTTCCCCTTCTTCATTCTGTGACCTGGCCTCCTCAATGATCCATTAGCGATAAATGCTATGTTATATTGTGTCTTGTGGGCCATCTTGTTTGCAATGTAAAAAAACTTCTTGTTCACATCACCCCTTCTTCTGAGGCACCCAATTTACAACTTATGAGCCTGGCACAAATCTTGAAAATGGGGTCTGTAAGACCTTTTATATGCATCATGGCCCTTCCTCCCTTCTCATATTGTAACTTAATGGCCTCTCATCAATTTTTCATCATCACAAGGTCCTATGATCTATATCTTCCCATGTGTCTCACACAACCCTGTGACCTGTCTAATCAGTTAGGTTGTGATCCTCATCCTCGGCCCAAAAAGTAGAAATAGTCTTCATGTACCCTATACATGAGCCATTGGAAAAGATGTGTGGGTTTGACAAAGAAGGGTAGCTCAAATAGTTGGAGGACCCCTGCTTTCTCCAGAAGTCTTTCCTACCAAGTCATCATAAGTAGGTTTGTCCTTCTTCATTCCTTATCTGGACAACTCTCGTAGCATATTCCTTCAAAGTCACCTCATTTCATGAGAGCCCTGATGATTAAACTCACTTATATTACACTTTGTGAGCTGTGATTTCCATGTTTGTGCCCATAATCACTCCCTAGGGGGTACTGCATCTCAAGTAAATCTCCTCTAGTGGGTCCTCAACCTCAACCCTCTTTTTTGATTTCCCTTGCCTCTGCCCCTTAGTGATGAAGCTTAAGTTCTTCTTTCTTAGGTGCCATTCTTCTCAACTTCCACATTTCACCAATGCCCTAGGTACCTGCTATACAATCCTTCTTCGAGCCCTGCAAACCCTAGCTACTCATTTTCAATCTCTGCAAACCCTAACTTCTAGTTTGTGCCCTAGCTTCCACTCAGTACATTTTTCTCAAACTCACACTTTCCATGAAGGATCCTTACTAAGACTCTATGCACGCTGCTTTGGTTTTCTCATTACTTAATTCACTTGTCGCACTAGGTCACTCGGTTTCTCTTCTCTTCAAATGTAAGGTGACAAATGAGTTGGTTTCCCCCCCTTTTTATATTTTTCATACTTTCAAAATTTCCACCGCTTTACTTTTTCTACTTTTTAAACACTTTTTCTTGCTTTAAAGTTTTAAAGTATTTTTCCATTTTAAAAATATTTTTCTATCTAAGTTACATTTTACTTTCCTTCCATGCCTCATCTTCACGCGACACAACAGTCATAACCTTCTGGCACACTTACTACTTCCCAAGCTTGACAGACATCCATGCGTGCACCCTTCTCTGTGCATACAAGCCTTCTTCCTTTGCACCATATTCCAAGTAGTATATCCTGTTATTGCCTACCTCATGTTATACTGCACTGCCCTTCTATTGCATGGGTCTTCCATCTGAAGAAATTCCTATTATGCACCATTCTTCTCAATACCTAGCAACATCTTCCTCTACCTTTGCACTCCTTCATAATTCATTATTCACCTGAGCACATACCTTTTTATTCATATCGTGTGCATCACCTTATTTTCTCTAGAGTACCTTATCCAACATCAGGATTTGTCTTTTTCAACAAATACCTGCTTCTGCACCTGGTTCACCCCACACTAAAAGTATGCATGGTCCTCTGCGCATGAACTCAATAGATAGTAATCAGCTTCCTGCATGCAAGCGCACTTATTACAACAAAAAAAGGAAAATAAATAACTAAAAAGAAAATAAAACATGAAAGGGAAACCTAATCTAAGTGGCAATACTGCCTTATTACAAACACCAAGAAGCTTATTTATAGTAGGGCTTCAACCTACTCCCATTGAAGTAACCAGGAAACATGGTGCCATCTAGTGCCTGCAATTGACATGCACCTGATTCAAGTATCTTGGTTACTACAAAAGGTCCCAACCAATGCACCTTCAACTTTCCCTGGGTGACACACAAACTTGGAGTCATAGAGAAGGACCATCTTACCAACTGCAAATGTCTTGTTCTTAATGTGCCTATCATGTCAGGCCTTTTGTCACACCTTCTTAGTCTTCTGGCTCCAATGCGCAATGGTGCACCTCTCATCTAATTGCATTAGTTTTTCAATGTGCTCTTAAATAGCTTTCTCATCATCCAATCCACCTGTGCATGCAATACACAGGGATGATAACATGAATTAAACTAGTATCACTACCTCCATGCCAAACACCAATTGAAAGGGTGTGGCCTTGTTCAATATTTTATATGTGGTCATGTAAGCCCAAAGTACATATGACACTTTATCATCCCAATCCTTTCTTCCAACATCACAAATCTTTGTAAGAGTTTGTCCCAAGATCTTGTTGAAAGCTTCTATAGTACCATTAGCTTGAGGGTGATAAGGAGTAGTTTTATGGTGTGCCACCATAAACTCTACCAATAGAATTCTGATTGTCTCATTCAAGAAATGAGTTCCTCTATCACTTGTCAAGCTCAATGGACAACCATACCTGATAATAATGTTTTCCCATAGGAACCTTGTTGTTGTAGCTATAGTGTAATCCTTTGTAGGCATAACCTCTGACCACCTTGTCCAATAATTTGTGCAAGTAATAATGTAGCACGCTCTAGTTTTTTGCATGTGTGGTGCAATAGGTCCTACAAAGTCAATAGCCCACTTCTCAAAAGGTTCAACACTTGCAATAGGTCTAAGTGGCATCTCATCTCTATGTCCAGGCTTCCTAAGGTGCTGACAATGATCACATGCTTTCACATATTCCTTGGTATCCTTGTACAAATTTTCCCACCAAAGTCAGCCATAAGGATCTTGTGCATAGTTGCATCACCTAAATAATGTCCTTTTGCTATACCACCATGAGCCTCTTCCATAATGGATTTTGTGCTCATGTTCAAGCACACACATTGGTGCAAGATTCATCATCTTCCCATTTTATACAATCTCCTCCAATCAACTGATAAGGTGTCGCAAATATACAAGATGCTTTTTCTCCAATGTCTTCATTCCTTTAACGTCAATCTAGTGCACAAAAATACAATAACTATATCTTCCAAATATGAGGGCATGTGGTTCAACCTAAACAACTTTGCATCAGGCATAATATCTTCAATGCTTTGTGTGTCCTCACCAAAATTGATCCTTGATAAATGGTAGGCCCTTGAATTTCTCTTCCTAGTTTGACAAAAAACTGTGAAGTCAAACTCTTGAAAGAGAAGTATCCACCTTGTAGATGTGCCCTTGAAAAATAGGCTTGTTGACCAAATATAAGTTTTAACCACCATATGATCTGTATAAAAGATAAATGGGGTAGCCAACAAGTATTGTCTAAACTTTATGAAGCATGCGTAGATCATAGAAAAATCTTCGTGCTTAATATTGTGGTATAATTATTGCTTTGTAGGTGTTAACTTCCTACTTGTAAAACATATAGGATGATCCACAATTCCTTCCCATGGTTGTGCTAAGACTGTGCCAATTTCCATTCTAGAAACATCAACATGTACATGAAAGGGTTTGTCCCATGAAGGAAAGTGCAAAATATAGAAAAACTTAAGTGCATGTGCCAACTTTTTGTTGCGTGGCCAATAAAATTTTCCTTTGAAATCTTAATCAGTTAAAGGAAATCCTTTAATGTCTCAAAGGAGCACGTCACCCCAATAAAAGAGGCACAAAAATATTATTTATAATGATAAAATTTTGTAATACCCATATGCCCCAAGAATATATGCACCTCACTCTAATTGTTAGGTTCCTCTAATCCCAGGATTACTACTATCTTTGTTGGGTCTACCAATAGTCCTTTGTAAATAATGTGCCCAAGAAAAGTTCAAAAACATGTAGAAAAAATACATTTCTTAATGTTGAGAGAGATTCTTAAAGGGGGTTGCACCTCTCAAACATAAGCCTGGATATATTATTACATGATCCTTGACTAAACCATACACCTTCTAATCATCCAAATACACTTACAATAATTTTTCAATAAAATGTTGGAAGGCCTGCACAACAATGCATGAGAACACATTAGTGCATTTTCAATCCAAAAGGAATAATGGTATAACTTTAAAAATCTTCCCCAATCAGTAGTGAAAGTGGTATTATATTGGTCCTCTTTCATGATGTGCACCTGGTGATAGCCTAAAAATCCATCTATAAAATAATATATCTCACGTCCAACAACTCCTTCAAGGATTTATTCAGTGAATGGAGTGGGGAAAGGATCTATAACACATGGAAAGTTGATTAATTTTCTATTTAATCTACACAGAAATTTTATCCTCCCATCCTTCTTGATACTAATAACCATGTAGTGGCTAACCCACTTAGATTAATTCAATATTGATCAATAATTCCATACTTGAGCATCTTATCAATTTCAAAAGAAGATTTTTCAACTTGATGCACATTATGGATTCATCAGGTTAAGGCCTGGTTCCTAATTAAGGTCACAAGATAGATTTTTAAATTTTGGTAATTTTTAGTGTTCATAGCTTCACCTAAAGAAGGATCTATTTTTTGAAATTTTTCCTTTTCAAAAATAGGTAGGCATGTAAGCACTCGTTCTATAGGTTTTGGAACATTCTACATTAAGTGTAAGTTTTTTCCTTTGTTTTAGAATCTCCCAGGATGATTTTTCAAAGATAAATGTGTTTAAAAGTGAAGTAACAAGTACTTTAATGTATAACAAGTGCATTCTCAGTCAAATATGATACCCTTATACTGGTAACTTTTGAAAATGGGAAGTTTTCCTTAAACGCCATGAATGTAACATTGTTTCTCAATGTCGATGATATCAAAGACAAGCTTGCATTTTTAGGTCTATAGGTCCCACATGATTAAATAGGTTGATAGAGACAACAATGTACCCATCTTGAGTATGTTACTAACTCCAAGATATGGAATGTGATATAGTGGCAATTGTTTGATTTTCCAATTATAAAATTTCTTCTTATTTGTAGTTTTCTCAATGTTTATTGATATCATTGACGAGGAATAAATTGAGGTATTTAGTTATTTTTTTACATAGATTCTCACTTGACATATGATAGGGAAAGATATTATAGTGGATTTTAATGAACCATTAGTGATTGCACAACTGATAGGGGATGTTATCATGTACAGTGTTGAGAAGAGTTGTAAGTATTGTTGGGAATAAGTATAGATGGTTAGAGGGGTATATATACCAAATCACGCACTTTGGGTATTATTTAGTCCTGGTCTCATATTGCTATTCATATGGTTTTTGAGTGAAGAATGTATTAATTAACCCATGTCATGTGGCCATTTTACTTTGTTTTTGGTCGTCACTGTCGACCTCTTGCATGTACTTTCCCAATCTATTTTTGTTGTTTTGCATCATTCTATCCTTGACTAGGGTTCCCATGCCAGTACTGGGGTACCCCAAGTGCCCTAGTCCCATTCGAGGCACACTAATCCTTTTCCCACTTTAATTTCATCTTTTGGTCACTTTGTAACCGTTTGAGCTTTCTATCTTTTTGGTGGTCGGCCTCTTCGGGGTTTGATTATGAAATTAGAACAAAAGAACCATATAAATATAAAGTTATGAGACCATAATGAGGGACCAAGCACTAGGTACTACTACCATCACCTAAGGTTGCATCTATCAAAGGATCCATTTGCATCTATCTATCTTCATCACAAGGGACAAGGTTAGTTCATCTAGATCACATTGCATAGGAGGGAATTTTATTCTATTCCATCCACCATTTTATTACATTTCTTCATGTAGTTATATCTCATTACTTCACAAAGTGTGACTTGCACAAGAGCACCTAGGGCATGGCTTTCACACACTCACCTAGAACTACATTTAGGTATGAAATGTAGTACACCGCTTAGTTAATAAGCCCACTATTGTGGCAGCTGAGATCAGTTTGACCCATTCATTTACATTTTTTTTAGGGTTTTGATACTTCTTGTGGTCTTTTTTGCATGTCTTTTATTCATCTTATATTATTAGTGACACCTGACACAGTGCAATGAATTTGATGCGACACACAGCGAGGGTTTCAAACTACCTGTCAAACCTGTGAAACATAGTTCTGGACCTTTTGCATAGACCATGGCACCCATTCTGCAGACCAGAGAACCCGCAGGCATCTGAGTCCCTCTCCAAGAGCTCTAGTTCAACTAGATAGCTCAGATCCATCTTTTTCGAGACCTCTGCACAGTCGTTCCTACTTCCAGATTATTTTGTTTATTCTGCGACATAGTCCAGTGAACTCCTCTAATCAGCTGAGTCACTTCCTCACCCTTCTTGCACATTATGTTTTCTACTGTTATTATATTAGTTGTTTGGGTCATTTTCCATAGTCATTTAATGCATTTGTTTACTGTATTTATATGTCGTTCTAGATTAGATTAACTACTAATATTCCACATTTTAGTTAATTTTAGTTAATCATTTTAGTGAACCCCACGTTTTGACACTTCCTTTTGACCTTGTCATCTCCTTATCAATTTATGGCTTAATATTTTTATCCTACCTTTGCACCAACTAAGGTCTCATGCATAGTTACTAGTGTTGTTGATTCCATGTGCGTGTGCACCCAATATCTTCCCTACTTTGTCACACCTAGGGTTGATCTATCCATCAATATAGTTATTACTCGTCATACTCGTCCTAATCTGTCCTAATGCCGATGGCTCCACCTACATCTATTCCTTAACCCATTACTCCAGAAGTTCCTCCCATTGCTTCTCAAGGCTATGCCATCATTAAATAAACTTAAAAATACACCCATTAAGATATCTCTTTATGACTTGTTACGTAATGCACCAAATTGTAGCAACATACTAGAAGTTGCCCTTCATGTCATTCTTATTTAAATTGATAATTACGCGGTGGCCTTTGCGCATCTCATATAGTCTCTTTGTAATTTACCACTTGCTATATCTCTCACTAATGAAGTTTTATCGCCTTTTTCTAAAAGCAATCTGTGTGCTCCTTTGCCCGTTACTATTGTTATTTGTAATACTTGCATTAAATGAGTCCTCATTAATAATGGACCAGCTGTCAATTTATGCGCTAATTCTCTTTTAAAGTAATTGGGTATTAACGATAACTTAATTTATAAGAATTCTACCCTCATTCGAGGTTATAATTCTACCACTCGCACATACCTAGGAACTATCTCTTTTTGAAATCCAATTTCATGAAAATTGAAGTCTTGCCATGGAGGAATTCATGTTTCGAGCCCCTCAAGTGCTCGTTTTGATCCCCCATGTCGTTTTATACATTTCCTCATTCTGCGGCCATTATAACGTTCTATCTATTTCTCATGGATGGGAGGGGGTTTATGATCTTATTTTATGCATTTGAAGGATGTGGAAACTTGCATTCTTTGCATATTAACTTTGTGCAGAAAGAAAATCTTCATCGGGTGCAAAAATGGCATTTTCCCGTTCTCTGCAATTTTCTACGTTCTTTTCCCCATCAAATTATTTCTCAGAAGGTGAAGCTACATGTTTTCTTCTCATTGGATGTGGCTGGATGGGTTCCTTTTTGAACTTATCACTTTTGGTGATTTTGGAAAAAATGTTAGATTTGCCCCGCATCCCCATGGGTCCCTGATTGGCTGGAGTAGTTTTGGTGGAAGTTCGGGGTGATGGATCCATTTTATTCTCTAAGGCATTATGGAGAAAGGGTGAAAAGTTCTAAAATGACTCATGGCCCCACTCATTCAAAGGGATAAATTATGAGTTGAAGCCCGCAGTGAATTAGAAAGGGACATGTGGCCTACGTTGAAAAGTCAATGGCAGAGGCATGGACTTTTGGGGGAAAAGTTGGAATTTTCCCCTTTTCAAAATAGATAAAGTATAAAAGTGAAGCACATCCCCGTAACCAATTAGATGATGCCATGTGTTGAGGAATTAAATCAAGACAGTGGGCCGGTGGAGGACTTTAGGAAATGAGAAAGGGAAAAAAGCCAAATGACCCCATTTCCAATTTTGAGTTGAAGTGCAGTGGATCAGAAAGGGTGCCAGGGGCATGGACTTTCGGGGGAAAAGTTGGAATTTTTCCCCTTTTCAAAATAGATAAAGTATAAAAGTGAAGTACATGACCCCATTTCTAATTGCCACGTGTTCATGTTAAAAAAAATCACAGTGGGTCGGTGGAGGAAAATGAGAAGTTGAGCCGCGACCCCATTTCCAATCAAGATGTGCCAAGTGTTTGACCTTTAGCGGGGATGCAGAGGGGCAGAGAAAAATGAGAAATTGCACTTTTTCTCCCAAATATCTTAAAACATGGTTTTTTTCCCCAGGTCCATTTTGCTTGGAGCTTGCCATGTGTAGGGTCCAATTTCAAAGGTGACAAAGGGAAAGAGTGGCCAAAATGCACTCATCTAGTTTTTGATGCCATTAACAAACCAGAGCTCCAAAGAATACAAATGTGAACCATTCTTCATTCTTCTCTCTCTGTTTCCTTGTCATTTATTCATGAGATGCATTTTTGGTTTGTTGTGGAGCCAAATTGATAAGTTTAAAGAGATGTAAAGTTTGATTATCAGAAAATAGAGTTTATCGGGCATACGCAATAAAAAAGGGGGAAAAATTACCAGTAAGCACTTGAGTGCTATGAAAGTGGTTAAAAGGTGGAAATGGTAGGACCACATGAAGAAGAAAATCATGAGATGCCCCCTGCTAAAGTAATCATGCTTGAACTGATGAAATATTCACCTTTTTGAACCTCTGGTTTTCATGAGTGTGTTTGTTTCATGTCACTTTCCAAAAAGTGGATCTACAACAAACATTATTCCTTTTGGATATTCTTTTCTTGGGGACAAAGTATGGATGTACACGAATTGTTATAAGAACATGTTTTGGCCATGGAAAAAAGGATTCTGGTTTTCTGGGAATGTTGTAAATTTGGAAGTAATTCAATACAGAAGCTTTCTTTCTCATTTCCTCTATTATATCTCTCTCTCTCTCTCCTTGCTAGATTCAATGGATCATTTGTCTTTGCATTCAAAAGAAACTTTGTGTTCTTGTCTGTGTAATCTTTAGAACTTTGTGTCTGCAGATTCACATTGGTGATGAAGTGATTGATCTTTTTCCTATATTTTCTTGGTTAAATGTGAGTAAGGATATATTTTGCTACCTATATCTCCTGAAAACATTTTTTTTTTTCTTCCTTCCTTCATCTCTCTACTCTTCCAATCCTTTGTATTGATAATATTTTAAGTATGAAAACATTCCAGAATATCAAGGTCCAAACATTGAGAGTTGTATATTTGTACATTTGTTTTTCCTACTTTCAATAAGGGAACCTCTCCCATTAAAGAGGAGGGACACGTTTGTCCCCTGACTGTGGTTTCTAGCCATGTTCCATTCTGAAACCCAACAGTTTTTGGCAACTCCACTGTGGAATTCATTGCAAATGGATTCCAATTTTTGAATAACAACTTCTTGATCATCTTTGATCTAGCGACTCCAAGATACACTCAGGGTAGAAGAACCCTTGGGGAAGAAGACCCTCATTTCCAACTTCTAGATCATCAAGGTTTCTCTCTCCCTTCATCAAGAAAAAGAAGAGGAACAAGATCTACAAGCACTCCTCCTGCTAGAGACAAAACTTCTGGGAGTGACATCCCTCAAGATCAAATCAGTCCTAATTTGCATGCTTTGATTCTCGCTGGTGTTTCAGTTCCTCTCCAAACAATCTTTCCAAGGATGGCAGCTCCTCTACCTTGGGGCCAAAGGGTTGGGCCTCTTGCTCTTCCCCAACCATTGCATGAATTTCCTAGAGGAAATAGAAAGAATTTCCCTAAATTCAGAGGTGATGGGAAGGTTCATCTAGATGAGCATATTGTGGCCTTCATTGTTTGCTTGTGGTGTTCTCGGAGTTGAACATGAGGATATCTCTGTTAGAATTTTTGTAGAGACATTGCAAGATAATGCTGCTGATTGGTTTTATCATCTCCCTGTTGGATCCATCACCAATTGGAACACCATGATGACCCAGTTTGAGTAGCGTTTCAAACCTACTGAGGATGTACATGCCCTCTTGGCCCAGATTTCTCAAATCAAGAAAGAGTCACATGAGCCCATGAGGGAATTTGTGGCCAAATTCAACAGGTTGGTTAACAAGATCCCACAAAACACATGCCCTGTGGATCAGATTCAGAAATGTTTCTTCCTTAATGCCCAACTACCTGAAGTGAGCTATGCACTTAGAAGAGCTAATCTTGCCACTTTAGATGCTGATGAGAGATTTGTTGTCAGTGTTGAAGATGATCTGATCATGTCTGGCAAGCTAAGGAGAGAATCATCCAAATCCAAAGCATCTCCTTCTTCCACATCTTCTCCTAGAGCTAATGCAGATCAGTTGGTACAAAAACTTTCTAATGATCTCATTGCTCTCAAGAAGTAGTTAGCCCAACATGCTCCTTATCAGGATGTTCCTAGGAAGAACTTTCAGCCCAGGAATTGGTTGCCCTCTCCTCAGACCAGATTGGCAATTGAAGGCCCACCTGTTAAAGTTCCATTCAATGCAACATGTGAAGTGCTGGAGCCTGATGATGAGGAGGAGAATGAAATATGTGAAGAACATGAAGAGGAAGCTGATGAAGAATTAGAAGAGTTGAGTGGATCTCATGTCCATTTTCTCACCACTGAAGGTATAGATGAAGAGGATGATTATGAAGAAAGAGTTGTAGAGATGAACAATGAATCATATGTTGTCATGACTCATGAGCAAGCCAATAAGAAGGAGAAAGTGGTGCAGCCTGCTAAAAGATCTAAGGAACCTCCTACAACCATTCCAGTGATTGCAAGGAGAGGATCTCCTATTCTAACTTCTTCCACACCCAAGGTAGGTTTTGTTGTTCCTTCCTCCTCTGTTTCTGCTCCTAAAACTTCTTTCCCTTCAAATGATAGAGTTGATAAGTCAAAATTTTCATCTACTCCTATCAATGATGCTCCATCTACCTCTGGTTCTTTTGACATTATTGACCATCTCAAGAAAACTAAGATCCAGATCTCAGAAGCTGAATTCTACCAAACCCATCCCAAGGCCTTTGCTAAGATGGTAGAATTTGTAAATTCCAAATCCAAGCCTTCATCCCCTAGTTCTAAAGGTCTCTTTCCCACTCCTTCTCCTTCATCTCAACCAAGCCTTGTGGCAGTAGTCACTTCATCTGATGAGAAGATCAAACCATTTTATGTCACTCTCCTCATAGCTAGCCACAAACTCAACAATTGTGTTATTGATTCTGGTGCTTCAGATAATGTGATGCCTACTAAGGTAGCTCATGCCCTAGGCTTAACCCTAACCCACACTTTTGGTTCATGTTACTCAATGGAAAGTAGAGAAGTGCCATTGGTTGGAAGGATCAAGGATGCACAAGTAGCCTTTGTTGCTTTTCCAGAGAAGAGAGTTTTAGCCACCATTTTGGTAGCTGATATTCCCCCTTCCTATGGACATGCTGTTAAGTAGAAAATTTTACAAAGATGTTGGAAGAGAAATCATGATGGATTGGTCACATGCTCTTATTCCAGTGACAGGGAAAATGAAGAAGCTACTGCCTTAGAAACAAACTGAATATATTGTGCAAAAAACATATGACCCAAAGGCACAAATACTTTACGAGGACATTGGTCATGCTAACTACATGATCATGTCACAAGATGAGGCTAACCATCCTAAGGAAGTGCTTCTTGATCATAATGGCATTTGGTTTTTGGAATTTGATGGAGGTCACACTCCCCTTTGGTCCCTCGTCAAATAAATACCTTGAACACATCCACCTAGCCATGGCCCCCTTCACCCCACTATAATATTAATTTAATTAATTTAATTAAATTAATTCATTATCCTCACAATATTTATTATTTAAATATCCTAATTGGGATAATGCCCACATATCCACCTCACCTAGACACCTCATCAAGCCACCTCACCCTAAGACCTATTCTTAGTAAGTTGCCATAACTAACTAAAACCTACCCAAACCCTAAAAATCAATGCCTACATTCCCTCTAACCACATCTCTGCATGTTAGAAGGAAGCTTCCAGTCTAATCCGTGAGGAAATGAAACGAGATCCCAGAAAATCAAGGGGATCTGCCTAGTTTAGTAAACCTAGGAAATCCCACCCTAACCGAACGCCGGTTACCCTTAACCACCACCGGTTAAGCCGGAACCACCGTCGGTTACCTTTTAACTCCCAAAACAACCTTATTTTGAGGTTGGCACATTGTTTTGGAGGTTGGCACATTTCTGAGAGAGAGAGACATCTTCTGAGAACAAGTGACAAAACCAGAGCTGCATGCAAGTAGAACCAACATCTGTACCAGCATCAGAACACCCATAGCCAGTACCTGAAGCAATCACACAGCCACCTGCCTTCACGGGAGCATCCGGGGAAGTGCCAACACTACACCAAGTTCATTTGATCACCCACCATTACCAACCCAACATCAAGCTCGTACAAACAACAAGTTTGTTAACCTGTATTAATTCCTTGTCATTTGAGTAGATCCTTTTACATTTGTTATTAGTTTCTGCTTTCATTTCCATTCCCCACCATTTTACCTCCATGCAAACTTGACCATCCTTTTTACCCACACCCTTACACTATCCATACCTAGACTTTCATCATTCCTGTGCATATCCAGGATCCATACGAATCTCACCATTGCCCTTCCACCTTCATCTAATCCCAGATCTATCACCCAGCCAAGTTTTATTGAGTTTCCTGTACCCCGACCATACTGACGCCGGTCACCCATAACCATCGCCGGTTAACCTAAACCGACGTCGGTCTCTGTGTCTTTTACCAGAAACCCAGATCAGAGCCTAAAACCACCACCAAATACCCTAAACTGACCAGAATCTGACCCTGACCAATAACAGTATCCTGACAGTGACCTTGACCTTCAGATTCAATCATAGCCTAGCCTGTTGTGAATGAATTTTCTTATTGTAGATGAATGAGATACCTAAATCATTTTAACTACAGTAGGATTTACTTTACTACCAGCATTAAGTTGTTTTAAACAATGGATTGACAACCATCTAGGAAGTATCACACTTCCCGGATCTAGCACACGCTAGGCAGTCCACTGCATATATTGTTTAACTTTTATTTGGTGGTCTTGTGTTCCATTTCAGGTAGTTCCTCCAAGAAAATGGAAGCTCTCACGATCAGCTGT
The DNA here is from genome assembly GCA_019776745.2 of Taxus chinensis. Classification (NCBI taxonomy): domain Eukaryota; kingdom Viridiplantae; phylum Streptophyta; class Pinopsida; order Cupressales; family Taxaceae; genus Taxus; species Taxus chinensis. The sequence goes on from JAHRHJ020003272.1 coordinate 105,221, forward strand.
GGATTCAGAAGTCATACGCGTGCAACAACCTATCAACCAACATTTCAACAGGTATTCCTCCTACGCCCATTACCCTTATTTGTTTCGTCATTTTCTAAGAAACATCTAAGAATCAGGTGAAACATTTTGGCATGCCCGGTGGGACCCATTCGGGGTTCCTTGCATTCATTCATTTCTAGGTGAAAAGTTGCATGTTTGTTTCCTTTCTAAAAGGTTCTTACATTAAAATTTCTCCCTTGGAATCTTCTCTTCTTTCTATTGTCTCAAAGCAATCGTGTTTTGGTGCTTAAAAAGAACTCTTCTTCTATTTCATTTGCATTGCATTAGTGAAAGATCATACTTTCTCCTATTCCTCTAATTGTGTCATCGAATTCCATATTTTGATTTGGGTTTAAAAATCATTGCATTTCATTCTACTTTTCTTCATTAGCTCACATTAATTGAGGGCAACCTATACGCTGGAAGTCATTCCCAGCTGATGGTTGACAAATGAATCATAGAAAGCACTTCTTTCTCTTTCTCTTTCTCTGAGTCTTACCAAAACTCACAAAAATTGAAAATATACACATTCTTAAACAACATCTTTCCTGGAAGAAGTTATAGGTGATCACATGATCACGACACAGTGGGCACCCAGCTCACTGCTCTGTCGAGTCATACTTCAGAGTGAGGCCGCCCCCACCATAACATACCTGAAACCTCTCCTTGTAGATCTCCTTTTTCGTAGGAAGCCATCCTCACCAAAAAACTCTATTCTACAGTTCATGAGTCAGTCCTTAAATAGCATAAGCTAAACAAACATAATAGAAAAAGCACTCTTAGGATCGTATTTTTCTTAGTGTTTCTGCTTGGCTTGCGTTTTGAGGTGAGAGGTCATGCTCTTCATTTTTCTTATTTCTCCTTGCATGCTCCTCATCACAGTTGGTGTATTCCAGCTTCATCTGAGTGTGCCTGGACCATATTCTCATCATTCCCAGAATTCTGGGTTTGATTCCACATCAAATTTTAATTCACAACCACATTTTCTTCATCACTGTTTCAATTTCACAGTGACCGGTGTCGGTCCAGCGACCGTCGTCGGTTACCCTCTGACCATCATCGGTTATACCCAACCGGCGTCGGTTCACTGTTCTTTTGGTTGACCTACCCAAAAGGACACATATTCACCTTCTTCGACTATTTAGAGTCCCTGTAACTCTCATCATATTCATTTACTGGTAAATCTCATCAGTATTTTGCATACCTGGTAAATTTGGCCTTATACCTTATTTTTGACCAACTGTCCACTTTCCACAGTGACCGGAAGCGGTTACCTGTGACTGGCGTCAGTTTACCCTAACCGGCATCGGTTAGCCTGTGTCATTTTCCAGCTGACATTTTAGCCCCAATTCACCTACCACCACCTATTTATCCTACCTGTGTTGTATTTCTGTGTCACTTACAGAAAGTAGTCTTACCACGTTAGTACCTGTTCACATGGTACTGACGCGTCGACAAGCAAGCGCCCTCATATTCCATGCCAGTTGTCAACCACTCCCACCTAGCCCTTCACCACCTTCCATTTTATCACCCGCCATGGAACCTATCCAACCTATCTCTATCGCTACCGGAGATGAGGAGTTCACACGACTCCTTGACCAAAATCCTACCGCCTTGCAGTTTTACCTTTCCCACTCGTCCACTCGAGATGCCTCGGGTCAGTTGATATACGACATGCCCGTATCTATCCCCCCGACACTCTCTCCTACTCCTGCGTCAGCCCCATCTGGCTCCGCGTTGCCCGCATCTACCTTACCCCCAGTCATTTCACAGCTAGGCCCTATACCCACTATGACTGTCATGTCTGCTACATCTGTTGTACCCGCCACATCCACTATACCTTCGCCAACCACCCAGAACACAACCTCATCTGCCCCTATTGTCTCACATATACCCGTAGCTACACTACCACCCCCGGTGTCGGTGACCCCTACCCCTTTTCAAAATGTCATCCTTTCTATTCCACAATCGTTAGCCCCCATTGCCACTAGGGTCACCATGACCCTTCCACCTCCATATACGTACTATCAGCAGCCTCCTGTTTCATCTATTATTCACTCTGGGTACGTACCCCCTATTTCACTACCTTTTTCTCAATCTACCTATACGGTAGCACCATATATTGGAATGCCACCCTTGTTCATATGCCCAACACCAACCCTCTTATGCTACAGGAGGCACCCATCCATCACAACCTACCAATGACCTAATCAAATTAATGATGGACAAGATGCAGACATTGGAGGCATCAGTTTCTGGCTCCCGAAACACTCTCACCTATGATGAGATTTGTAATGAGCCTATACACCCATCCATTCCTATTCGTCCATACCCCATGCATTGGGAAATGCCTAAATTCAACCGTTTCAATAGCAAGGAAGACCCACAACAACATTTGTGGTCTTTCAAACATGGGTGCTACCTAATCACCCACGATGATGCTTTGCTCTTGAGGACCTTTCCCATGTCTCTGACTGGACCTGCATTAGATTGGTATAGTGGGTTACCTAGACACTCTATATTTTCATTTAATCAGGTAGCCCAAGCCTTCTTGGATCACTTCTCCATCAATATCGTTAAGAAGGTTACCATGACTGACCTATACTCCATGCGTCAGTATGATGATGAATCTATCACAGATTTCATTGCTCGCTGGCGTAGCCTGATCAATCAACTCACATTCCAACTACCACAAACTGAACTCATCGAGCTCTTCATGCGGGCTTGTGCTAGACATATCTCACCGACCCTGCAGGTCCAAACTTTCTGAACCTTCGACGAAGCATTCACCATGGCACGAAAGCTAGAGATTCGGGCCATCGAAGAGAAGAAAATCCAATTACGCAATAAGAACTTTGCATTCAAGTTGAATGATACCTCTTCTTCTTCCAAACCACAGAACAATTATTCAAAGGCCAAGGGGACCGCTAACGCAGTGGTACTCAAAGCTGGCCCAGCTCATCCATCAAATCAGGCTAGCCCCTCATCTAATCTCTCACCCATTCAGACTTTTCAATTCAGATGAGAACAATGGAAATATACCCCAATTGGGGAACCTTATTCTTCTATCTTAGAAAAGCTCATCAAAGCTGGGGCCATCACCCTTCCTCCTATAAAACCACACACTGGTTTTGACCCTTCTCGCCCCACACCCGCATGGTATAAAGAACATGACTTCTGTAACTATCATCGAGTAAAGGGTCATAGTGACGGAAATTGCATCACTTTCAAAAACATTGTCCAAGAAATGCTCGAGAAAGGTGAGTTAACCGTGGATAATCCTAACGCACCTGCCAATCAAAACCTACACATATTCAAGAAACCCTTTCCTAATCATGCCCCTTCGTCTGATCAAACTGGTGAGACCTCAACTCATGATAGCCATACCCGTGAGGTCCACGCTATTTTCAGTGATGCACCCGTTGCTTCCCAATTACCTCATATTCCTTCCATAGAGGAAATTCTAGCCTGAAGTCCTCCTTCTCCATTGGAACCCACCTCACCTATTCCTCCACCCATAGAGGAACACCTTTCACCTCCTTCCTCACCCATGGAGGAGCCTTCTGCTAATATCGAGGCTATTTCACCTTTGGCTTCTCCACCTAGAGAACCGTCACCCACAGTACTTCTTCAGTCCATGGAGGATACTTGTTTATCTCCTCCACCCACAGAGGAGCACCCATCATCTCCTCCACCTATAGAGGAGCACCCATTTTCTCCTCCACCTATCAAGGATCCAGTAGAGATACCTTTTCCTCTAGGTGAGCATTCTCCATCAGCTACCCAAGATCCTGTAGACCTACTTTCAGCTCTCTTACCCATGGAAGCTGAAGCTAGCAAATTCCCCATCTCTAAGACACATTTTACGGGAATTTCCATTAGGTCCTCATCAACCTCACCTACAGATGTGTCATTCTCATGTTTAGCTGATCACTTAGATTATGTGGATAGAGCCTTACTGTGGGGGCATCTTCTGCTTCCTGTCTCAACACAAATGCAGATGTCACTTGCTGACACTTCCACTATCTACCCAAATATATTTCGACCAATCGAACCAAACACAACCACCTCTATCACAACTTCTTCCATGACACACCATCATAGCTCAACATACACCCTTACCCATAACCCAACATAAATCTAAATCCAAACCTACACCTACATCATCTTCCTCGACTAAACCTATTACTACCTTAGGGGTCACCCCAACCACCAGCCTTACTCATCCACCTATCAAACTAGATTTAGCTACATCCTCCACAGTCAACACCAACCTACTCCGGCACCCAAACAGAAGAACCAAACCCATAGAACTCACACCCCAGCTGCGCCAATCATACCTTCATCACCTTCACCCTTTCCATCCGTCTTAGGACCTCAACCTCCCAACATGGTTAAGAAACCTCCACCCGTCAATAAACCAAAAACACAACAGCCCATTCCTTCCTCGCAAACCTCTAACATACCCAGGCACCCGACATGACTTACACCCACACCTGCAACATCTTTACCACCCATACCTCCAATACCCTCAGCAACTTCTTCACTACCCACTACACTTCAGTCTCTGTCCCTCACACCCCCTGCATGACCCACGTCATCTACCTTCACAGCACCTCCATTATCCCCTGGGTAACTCACCCTCTTCCCCCATCCACTTTTCCCTCTAGATCTCGTACACCCATATCACCTTTACCCAAGAAGGTGCAACCCAAAGACAAAAATCTGCTACCCTCCAATAAGGTAGTCAAAACAACCATACACCCTCCTACCAGTTCATCTACCATACCCCTACCCAAGCAAACATGACCAACACCCAAGACCACTCCAGCACCCAAAACCATAGCTCGACCCACTCCCCCTCCTGCAAAGACTGTTCCTCAACAATCAGCCGCACCTATGCCCAAACCCACTTTCACTTCCCATTGCGACCCACTAGCAGGGTCCTATGCCAAAATCTTAACCAACCTCCTTGAGACTTTTTTCATCACATTACCACCACTCAGACCTTATGACCCCCTCAAACCCAAGCCAAAAGGGTTTGATGACACTAAAATTTGTGCCTACCATCATGTGCCAGGGCACGATGTGGAGAACTGCAAGGCTTTGAAAACCATCCTTATCCAGTTATGTCCTCCTGAAGAAAACTTTGACGATGATGACCTTCTTGATGAGGACCCCATTTCACCAACACCCATTCCCACAGTCCTTCCCTCACTGCCTACTCAACAACCATGACCTCCACCCCCACAACTCTTAGAGCCACCCCCAAGATTTGAAATTAACATGGTTCGCATCAGAGAACTTGCCACACCATTACCTAAATGTCATTGCCCAGCTCACTTCACAAGGATTTTCTCCCCCGGTAGGTTTTTTCCCGTCATGTCATTATACCACTCATCCTACACCTTCTCCATTTTCCAACTCCCCTCAGATCAACATGATCCACGTCACTACCCATGCTCAGAGAGACAAAGGCAAGGAAAAGGCAACTGACTCACCAACCAATCCTATACCCAACATACCATCTACACCCACACCTAAAATTACTATCCGTGGCCCCACATACCCTATTTCTAATGGGGTCACACATCACACAATGCTCAAACAACTACACCAATCCCCCCTCAAAATGTCCTTATATGACCTCATCCAAACCTCAGAATCCCATCGTCAAGCTCTCATGGAGGTCCTACAATCTATTGAGGTTTTACCCAATGACCCTACACCCGTAGCCTCCATTATCACACCCCATCATGTAGCCTCTCTCACCAAATTTCCACCTTTATCCACACCTCACCCTACTCACCAAATAGCCTCCCTTAGCTACTCAGAGGAAGAGATCGCACCGCACCAAGATGATGACCCAGACCTAGCTCTCTTCATCTCTGTCCACATCGATGATATATGTGTATGATGTGTAATGATTGATGGGGGTGCTAGCATTAACATCATTTCATCCCATGCATTCACTCAAATGTGCATACCTGACAATTACATGCATAAACATCCTGTCATGTTGCGTTCATTCAATGACGCTATCACCTCTACACTAGGCACCATCATCCTCCACATTTGCGTGGGCCCCCACACTATTCCAGAGTTATTTTATGTCTTGGAGGGGGAATTTCAATATAACCTGTTGCTTGGCAGACCCTGGATTCATGTCATGGGTTGTGTTCCTTCCACTTTGCATCATTGTGTAAAGTTTGAGCATGAAGGACACACCTATACTATTCTAGCTGATCCATCACCTTTTAAAACATGCAACATGCTTTACCGACCCAATGACATGCTTATACCCATTAAGGCATCTACCTCCATGACCACTACCACTTCACCTACACCTCCGCTTACCAGTACAGTCGCTACCTCAACCGCACATACCTCCTCCATTCCTACCACTGCCACAACCTCCACGGCCAACCCATCAGCCTCCCAATCCATTAGCTCCACCTCCGCATCGACCTCTGACACATCATCTATTCCAGCTACCCACATACCAACCACCGATCCCTTGGAAGGCATTTTTCAATGCCTCACTCTGGGGGAGTATCGCCTATATAGTGTCAACACATTCCTTACTCCACAAGAGTATGGAAGTCTTCACCAACATCCTCGCTATGATCACCGCATAGGAGAATGCCTCCTTTATGGTCCTCCTCACCTTCGTACCAGTCTCACCTATGGGGGACTTGATACTACCACTTACACACCTGAACCACCATCACAAACCCACCCATTTTCTGCTGACTTCCAGTCTCTCACCAATCACCATTTCACCCACACCTTCCTACACCGATGTGCGTGGAAGGGTTTTGGTTTTGGATTTTATGAGCAAGGCTGCCATACTGTTATTCCATGTACTACCCACAAACATAATGACCGTAGTGGTATCGGCTTTGCTGAACCACCTACCAAGCAGGCCCGCATTGAACTCATCGAGGACATCAGCCCTTCTCCACCCTCTTCACCCGCTCCACCTTCATCACCGCCTTCACCGACGGAGTTGATGGATCCAGAATCTATCCCTCCTAACTTTTTTTTTTCATAAACACCATTTCCTTGGGGCCTCTGACTTATCAACGTGAGGGTGAGGCTCCTTCCTCTCTTCCCTTCCTGTATCCTGAAATGATCGATGATGATACACCTTCAATTAACGTCGTTCAATGTCAGGATGATGAATCTATACTCACCTACCTTGGTGCAGAAGACTCATATATTCATCGGTCGTTACCCTCTGAGACACAAACCATGTTGAATGAATCGACTATCGAGATCAACATTCATACTCAGGATGACCCGCACATCCTAAAGATCGGTCAATCTTTAGATGCTGCTGAACAGGAAGCCATCACTTCTTTTCTCAAAGATCATAACCACGCTTTTTCTTGGTCTTATGCAAACATGCCCAGTATTGACCCCACCATATTGGTCCAAAATATCGTAACCATTCCCGATGCCAAACCCATCAAACAAAAACTGAGGAAAATGCACCCTCGCATTTCCCTTCTTGTCAAAGAAGAACTTCAGTGCCTTCTTTCCATTTCCTTCATATTACCCATTGATTATCCTCGTTGGATTTCTAACATTGTCCCTATCACTAAGGTGACAGGGGGACTCCACATTTGCACATGGATTTCCGTGACCTCAACCTAGCCTGCCCAAAAGATGACTTCCCTCTACCGGTATTGACCAACTGGTTGACCTTACCGCTGGTCACGAGATGCTATCACTCATGGATGGCTTCTCGGGTTATAACCAAATCTTGCTTGCCCCAGAGGATCAACACAAAACCACATTCATCACCCCTTGGGGGACCTTCTGCTATCGAGTCATGCCTTTTGGCCTTAAAACGCTGGTGCCACATATCAGTGGGCTATGACTTATATCTTCCATGACATCATGCATCGTATATTGGAAGATTACGTGGATGATCTCCTGGCCAAATCTAAATGCCGCTCCGAGCACCTCACCATCCTAAAAACCATTTTTGACCACCTCATTAAATATTGTGTTCACCTTCAGCCTAAGAAGTGTGTCTTCGTGGTCCTCTCAGGAAAGCTCCTGGGATTTATCATTTCCCTACGTGGTATAGAAGTTGACCCTGCTAAAGTCAAGGCCATTCTGGAAATGCCTCCGCCCACTAACCTTAGACAACTCCGTAGCCTGCAAGGTAAGTTGCAGTCTATTCACCATTTCATTTCACAATTTTCTGATCGGTGTCAACCATTTCATCATCTGCTCAAGAAGGATGTCTCCTTTAAATGGGATGATGACTGCCACAAAGCTTTTGAGGCCTTAAAACAATACCTTCTCCAACCACCCATACTCATTCCACCTAAAGATGATCAACCTTTCTACCTATACATCTCAGCTACTACCGATCACTCCTTGGGGGCCATGCTCGCTCATCGTGATGAACAACACAGGGAGCAGGTAGTTTATTACATAAGCCATACTCTTTTGGACTATGAAACCTGATACACCCATCCCAAAAAACTTTTCTTAGCCTTAGTTTTGTTGCCACAAAACTCCTGCCATTACCTACTCAACCACAAAACCTATGTTGTGACCAACACCGACCCCTTACACTTCATGTATGCCAAACCTTATCAAAATCAGTGTGCCGCATGATGGCTTATGCTTTTAGCTGACCTCGACCTTGAATTCATTCATCAAAATTCCATCAAGGGCCAAGCTATCGCTGACCAATTGGCTGACGCACCTATTTCCGGGGATCAACCCTCTAATTTTGACTTTCCAGATGAGTCAATTGCTACCCTTTCCCTGGACGAACCCGCTTACCAAATGACACTCTTCTTCGATGGTTCCAAGTGTCAGCGTGGGGGTGGGGCTGGTGTTATCCTCATTCTGCTTGATGGTGAACCCATGCCTTTGTCTTTCAAACTCGATTTTGATTGTACAAACAATATTGCCGAATACGAAGCACTCGTATTAGGTCTCCAAGCCACCTATGCCCTAGATGTCAAATCAATCAACATCTTTGGTGATTCTCAATTGGTTATAAACCAAGTCAATGGTATATACCAATGTCGTAATGAGATACTTCAAAAGTATAAACATCATGTAGACATACTTTTGACCACCTTTGACCGTTACGCCCTTCAAACCGTCCCCCGTTCAACCAACAAATTTGTAGATACCATGGCCTGCTTGGCTTCTCAAATACCCGCTTCACCTGCCGATTCTAAAATATTTGTCACCATACAATGACTCCAATCACCCTCTTATTTACCTCATGACATTTACTCCATCAGAACCGCTCCCCCAGACCCGAGTGACCTTTGGTATAAACAATACTCTGACTATCTTTCTCTCTCCATCTTACCTCCTGATCTCACCCGTAATGGACAACGTGCCTTCCTTAAAAAGGTCTCTCGTTACGTCATCATGGGGGGCCTCCTCTATAAGTGTGGCTTTGATGGTATTCTCTTACGATGCCTCACGAGTTCTGAAATTCCTTATACCATTAAGGAAGTTCATGATGGCATATGTGGAGGTCACTTCAGTGGCCTTGCTGTTGCTAAGCGTATTCTTCACCTAGGCTATTACTGGCTGACCCTTAACCATGATTGTTGTGACTACGTCAAATGTTGTGTAAAATTCCAACAACATGCCAACCTTCATCATACACCCAGTCATGCCTTACAGGTCACCCGTGACCTTTGGCCCTTCTCTCAATGGGGTTTGGATCTTGTCGGAGAGATCAACCCCCATTCTTCCCAATGCCATCAATGGATCATCACCGCTACCGAATACTACACAAAATGGGTTGAAGCCATACCACTCATCTCCATGAAAGCTGAGAAAATATGTGAGTTCATCAATCATCACATCATTTGTCACTTTGGTGTTCCTCATCGCCTCATCACTGATAATGGAAAACAATTCAAAAATAAAACATTGCGAAAACTTTGTGATGCCTTCGGCATTCAGCTAAGTTTCTCATCACCTTATTACCCACAAACCAATGGCCAAGCCGAATCCACTAACAAAACCTTAAACAAAATTCTCATGAAAGTGGTTAACGATACTGGGAAGGACTGGCATACGCACATTCCTTTTTCCCTGTGGGCATACCGCACTAGTATCCATACTTCCACTGCTGCCACTGCCACACCATTTTCTCTGGTCTACGGTACAGAGGTTGTTCTACCTCTCGAAGTCCAGATTCCCTCACTCCACATTTCTCTCCATGACATGCTCAATGATGATGACTTTCATCAGGACCGTTTAGCACAACTTGAGTTATTAGATGAACGTCATCTTAACGCTCTTGACCACCTTCAAGTTTACCAAAAATGTATCAAACGTGCCTATGAAAAACGTGTCCATGAATGAACCTTCCAAGTTGGTGACCTTGTCCTGAAAGAAAATCAACATGTAACCAAAGCAGAAAAAAGTAAACGGGGAAAATTTTCTCTTAATTGGCTTGGACCATACATCGTGACCCCTACTTATGGATCAGATGCTTATCGTTTATATTCACTCGATGGTAAACCCGTACTTGATCCCCTTAATGTCTTGCATCTTTGACCATTCTACTGTTGAATTTTAGTCCTACATCACCTTTTTCCTCTTTCCATGCTCGTCCCTTGAGCGCTATCCACTTCTTACACCTCACCAATGATTAAACAAGAATAATGTGCGTACCTGTCACTTGTTATCTTCTCTTGAATATGTGTACCACGGTGCTGCACATAGCATGATTCTCATGGATACTTTTCATCTACCTTTAGATGAGATCCCATGGTCGTTTCACCCTGCTTTCTGAACAAGAATCCTATTCTTCACCTTGGTCTTGTCCATGACTTCAAAGCCCTCACATGGGATCCAACTCCTTGAGTCAAACTTCTAATAAAAAGATGACTCCCTCAAAAGGACATCTTCCTCTTTGCAATCACTGCTATAAATAGACTACTCCCTTGAAGGACAACTATGTAAAGCTCTTTCCAAAAAAAATGACACTGAAAAAAAATAAGAGAATCTGAAGCTTCCCACATCGATCAGCTTCACGAAGACCTCAAGGAGTTAATTTCCTCATCCCATATAGACTTCCCGCATCGATCAGTCTATCTCAAATACAAGTCAACACAGAAAACCTTTTAGTCATGGACTTGCCCATTGTGACCTTGGATCTCTTGCCCAAAGAGCATGCTACCTCATACCATATAAAAATTAACCACCTTTCACCCCTCTCACCATTCGCACTCCCATTTTCTACCGCCTCAAGGGACCTCTTGGAAACCATGACATTTGGTGATCATGTGACTACTTTTCACCCTTAGAACAATCAATCATGCAATGTCTTTAGGGTCTTATGTTCATCACCTCCTCCAAGGTATGACCTACTCGGTATGATCCTAACCAATCAGGTGGCTTTCTTGCCCCCTCTTATCTTTTAACCTTCTTTATTACGTATTGATTACCTTATACAGGACTTGGTCCTCGACGCTTACCTTTGGGGTAATCTTATTCTTCTACCACCAATAAAATCACCTATACCAATTTTCCCACAACTCACCCACACATAACAGACCTAAACCCAAATCATGCCTAAAACCTACCAACTCATTTTCATACCTCCTCATATTCTTCCCTAGCTTATGGGAGAACTACATCGGCCTGAGGTCCCTTTTCGCCGGGACTATGTAGGCAGCACTCTGAGGGCATGGGGCCCTTGGAGGTTAGCTCGGCCACTCTCTACCCTAACCAATTCATCTTTCATCTTCCTAAATTACATTCTACCCCACTTAGTTTCCTTTTTATATCAAAAATTGGAAATTAAACCAAACAAACAACAAGTTGCTTAACATTTTTATCATCATCACAACATACATTTATTATGACTACCATTTCTCTACCATCATCATGCATGTATTATAAAGCATCTTAAACATGACCCATATCATCATTCATTGCACAAATTAATGAATCACAACTTCAACCAATTTAAACTCAACCATGCCTATGACCTAACTCAACCATGCCTATGACCTAACTCAACCATGCCTAAAACCTAACTCAACCATGCCTGCCAAACCTAACTCAACCATGCCTATGACCTGACTCATCCACCTGACTCACTCCATGCCTATGACCTGACTCATCCATGCCTATGACCCAAACCTAAATCCATGCCTAAAATAAATGCCTATGACCTGACTGGATCCATGCCTAACCAGCCTGACTCCATCATGCCTCACTCACCTAGTTTCAGTCTATATCATGACAAAAAATTAAAATTCTCATAAAACACCAACAAATCATCAGAATCACATCCATCTCATCATATAAACAAATATGTGTGTCTCATATAATATACATGGATATCCAATCATCTACATCTCTCAAAATCATCGGCACACAGGTCGATGCTCAATACAAAATGTCATCGGCACGCAGGCTAGTATCATATACAATAAAACAATAAAACAATAAAAAATCTCTTTGGCACACTCAGGCTGGTATATGCTCAATAATACAAAACTCTCATACATCCTCACTCTCGTTGGCACGCAGGCCGGTATGTGATCAAAAATATATACCCAAATCTGGCACATATGACCGACACCATCACTATCAAAAATCATGTCCATATATAAAAAACATCCTATGTATCACCTCCCCTCAGGCCCCTCTACCCCCTCATATCACCTACACATCTCCCTCCACCCCATCCCCCCTATTCACCCACTTACCTCTCTCTCCCCACTCCTATTCTACCCAATTTACCCTACCACATTTCAAATCATTTTTCCCCCCCCCAAAACAAAAAACCCAATTTGTTAAACCCCGACTTATCACCTAATCTATCTAACAACACACAACATAGGTTTAATTCTTACCTCATCATGCTACCATCATTCCATGGTGGCACGTCTAGCCACTGCACCGGTGGCCCGCCCGATCCCTCTCTGGCCTCTACCATCACCAATCGCTAACTGCGCCTCCAACCAATCAAATCACACAATCTGATCCCATGGACCCACCTCTCAACTACCAATCACCCACCATTTGGCTCACCAACTCAACTCTCTGTTCCATCTGGACACTTTTCCCCTTTTCTCTCTCTCTCTGTGTCATTTTCCCAATTGCAAGAAGACAAATGATTTGCAAAAAATGTGGATTTTTCTTTTTTATAACATCCCTGACCTAACCGACGCTGGTTTTACCTTCACCGGCATTGGTCATGTGCCCTACCTTACCGTGGTCGGTTACCCTATACCGGCATCGGTTACCCTTGACTGGCATCGGTCACCCTCTCTTCCACATTTCCCACAATTTCACCCTATTACCCTGCATGTCACTCTTTTTTCCCTCACCCAATGCTTACCCTGACCATTCACCTCACCCTCCTGACCTCATCATTTACTACCTACCCTCGTCCTCATTTGGGGACTCATTATTTTACCCATACCTCGGCCCTACCCATGCCGTGACCTAGATTCTTGGACCTGGAACATCGCTAGTGACCTTTGACCTCATGTGTTCGCTATACCTTGTGGCACTGTTACCTGTGTTGATTGACCTAATGACCTTACCTTGCCTCTTGCCATGACCGTTTATCCTGACCCTACCTTTGGTGTACCGGAACACACCTAAATGTTCCTGCACCTGACCTGTCGTGTTTCCTGACCATATCCTATACCTTGGATACCGGAATCACTTCAACCTTGTTTGGATAAACCTATCGACCTTAGACAATGTAGAGTTTTCCTGCTCTTCAACCTGGTACCGTGCTGCAGTTTATACGTGTGCGTGCATTTGACTGTTACTACCTTTGACCCTGACCCATTACCTAGATTACCCGAGTAGACCTTTTTCCTTTTTCCCCCCGTTACCCACCTTCCTCTTCATCACATTCACCTTTTATCAAACCACTCACCGATTCTACCTTCTACCTCATCAGTTCCTGGTTTGAGGGGGATCACCTTCACCCACACATGGGGCAACCACATCTTATTTTTGTTATCGTCGCTTACCAATACAAGCTACAACAAAAAGGGGCAAAATGTAGACACTAAAATTAGGTCACACTCCCCTTGGTCCCTCGTCAAATAAATACCTTGAACACATCCACCTAGCCATGGCCCCCTTCACCCCACTATAATATTAATTTAATTATTTAAATTAAATTAATTCATTATCCTCGCCATATTTATTATTTAAATATCCTAATTGGGATAATGCCCACATATCCACCTCACCTAGACACCTCATCTAGCCACCTCACCCTAAGACCTATTCTTAGTAAGTTGCCATAACTAACTAAGACCTACCCAAACCCTAAAAATCAATGCCTACATTCCCTCTAACCACATTCCCACATGTTAGAAGGAAGCTTCCAGTCTAATCCATGGGTAAATGAAACGAGATCCCAGAAAATCAAGGGGATCTGCCTAGTTTAGTAAACCTAGGAAATCCCACCCTAACCGATGCCGGTTACCCTTAACCACCGCCGGTTAAGCTGGAACCACCGTCGGTTACCATTTAACTCCCAAAACAACCTTATTTCGAGGTTGGCACATTATTTTAGAGGTTGGCACATTTCTGAGAGAGAGACATCTTCTGAGAACAAGTGATGAAACCAGAGCTGCATGCAAGTAGAACCAACATCCGTACAAGCATCAGAACATCCATAGCCAGTACCTGAAGCAATCACACAGCCACCTGCCTTCACGGGAGCATCCGGGGAAGCACCAACACTACACCAAGTTCATTTGATCACCCACCATTACCAACCAGGCATCAAGCTCGTACAAACAGTAAGTTTGTTAACCTGCATTGGTTCCTTATCATTTGAGCAGATCCTTTTACATTTGTTATTAGTTTCTACTTTCATTTCCATTCCCCACCATTTTATCTCCATTAAAACTTGACCAAATCTTTATCCACACCCTTGAACTACCCATACCAGACTTTCATCATTCTTGTGCATATCCAGGATCCATATAAATCTCACCATTTCCCTTCCACCTTCATCTAACCCAGATCTATCACCCAACCAAGTTTTATTGAGTTTCCTGTACCCCGACCATACCGATGCCGGTCACCCATAACCATCGCCGGTTAACCTAAACCGACATCGGTCTCTGTGTCTTTTACCAAAAACCCAGATCAGAGCCTAAAACCACCACCAAATACCCTAAACTCACCAGAACCTGACCCTGACCAATAACAGTACCCTGAAAAGTGACCTTGACCTTTAGATTCAATCATAGCTTAGCCTGTTGTGAATGAATTTACTTATTATAGAGGAATAAGATACCTAAATCATTTTAACTACAGTAGGATTTACTTTATTAACAACATTAAGTTGTTTTAAACAGTGGATTGACAGCCATCTAGGAAGTATCACACTTCCTGGATCTAGCACACGCTAGGCAGTCCACTGCATATATTGTTTAACTTTTATTTGGTGGTCTTGTGTTCCATTTCAGGTAGTTCCTCCAAGCAAAAAGGAAGCTCTCACGATCAGCTGTGGATTCAGAAGTCATACACGCAATAACCTATCAACCAACATTTCAACAGGTATTTCTCCTAGCCCATTACCCTTATTTGTTTCGTTTGCATATTCTTATGATCCTCAAGGCTTTTCAACCAAAAGAGATGCAACATTTCATTCCTCTAAAACCTAGGATCAAGCCCTTCTAGTGCAAAAGCAGAGGCAATATAACCCTAAAATTGCTGATACAATATTTCAAGAGATCCAAAAGTTATTGAAGGCCTAAGATCATTTTCCCCATTAAACATTCAATGTGGATTGCTAATATTGTGCATGTCCAAGAAGAAGAATGGTGAGATCTGAATTTGTGTTGATTTTAGAAATTTGAATCAAGCCTCTTTGAAGGATAATTATCCTCTCCCCGTAATGGATCAAGTGTTGCAGGTTGTTACAGGTTCAGAAATGTTGTCCATGCTTGATGGATTCTCAAGATATAATCAAGTAGAAGTAAGTGTTGCAGATTAGCATAAGACTGCCTTTACCACTCCTTGGGGTACCTTTGCTTACAAGAGAATGCCTTTTGGCCTCATCAATGTTGGTGCCACCTTTCAAAGGGAAATGGACATGGCCTTTGGCAGTCTCAAGGGAAAATGCATAGTTGTATAACTTGATGATCTGATTGTGTTTTCAAAAACCAGAGCTGATCATTTTCAACACCTTGAAACTGTCCTCCAAAAGTGTAGAGAGCATGGTATCTCCTTGAATCCCAAGAAATCTATCTTTTGTGTCACCGAGGGAAAATTATTGGGACACATTATCTCTAAGGAAGGAATTAAGATTGATCCAGAAAGAGTCTAGGTAATTCAGTAGATCCCTCTCCCCACAAGAAAGAAGGGTGTGCACTCTTTCTTTGGCAAGATCAAATTCTTAATAAGATTCATATCTAATTTTGTTGAACTTAATTTGAACATAGCCCACATGATGAAAGGGAAGCCAAATTTTGGTTGGTCCTTTGAAGGAAAGGTTGCATTTGAAGACATCAAGAGAGCTATAACAAAGACTCCAATCTTGGCATCGACCCTAATTATAGCAAAGACTTCATTATCTATTGCTATGCTACTGAAAGTACTCTAGTTAACCTAAGAGAATGTTGAAGGTTGTGTTAACCCATGAGCTTACACCTAGAGAAACTCTTCGTTCCAAATTCTGGTCCAGCACAAAAGAATTTCAGGAGTAGCCAAAGTTTGATATTTGACATCAAACCCACCAAGCTAGTTGAGGAAAGGGCTTATGTGAACTCATTGCTGAAGGAGTTGATGCCAAATTATCCAAGGAGGAAGTTGATATCCTGTTGTTCTTTTCCTCAGCTAACTGATGAATGGTATGCTGGCATTGCACACTTTCTTACTTATGGAGAATGTCCATCCCATTTGAGTGCCAAGGATAAGAGAGCCATCAAATTAAGGTCTGCACAATATGTGTTGTGGGAAAATCATTGTTCAAATGAGGCATAGATGGAAGGTTTTTGAAACATGTGTTGACAAAGAGCAGCAAAAGAAATTATTCTTAGCCTTTCATGACCAGGCCTATGGAGGTCATTTCTCTTCTACTTGTCACAGCCCACAAAATCCTCCGTGCTAGATATTATTGGCCTACCTTGTTCAAAGATGCATCAAAGTGGGTAGGAAAGTGTGAAGCATGTCAAACCTTTGTTGGAAGACCCAAATTGGCTGCTTTACCTCTCAAAAAAGTGGTGATTGAGGAACCTTTTCAACAATGGGGTTTAGAATTCATTGGGACACTCAATCCACCTTTAAGTATAGGGGATACTCATGTATTGACTGCCACTGATTATTTCACCAAGTGGGTGGAAGCCATTCCAGTTAAAAGTACTACTCTTGAAGTAATATGCAACTTCATCAAGGAGCACATCTTAATAAGGTTTGGGATACCAAACAAGATTGTCACTGATAATGCTTCCAATTTTTCTTCTGTTGAGGTGATAGATTTTTGTTATGGCTATGGCATTTACCTTGCTCACACTTCAGATTACTATCCCCAAGGGAATGGGCAAGTAAAATCAACTAACAAAAATTTGGTCACCATTGTTTAGAAGCTTGTTAATGACTCTTAGAGGAATTGGCATAAGAAACTATATGATGCTTTATGGGCAGATATGATTACACCTAAGAGAGCCATTGGAATGTCTCCTTTTCAAGTGGTATATGGAGTTGAAGCTCAGCTGCCAGTGACATTGGAATTGCCAGCCTTACATTTGATGAAGGCCATTGAGGATGTCAGATTTACCAATTCATTAGAAAAAATAATTATGTACCTCTAGAAGTTGAATGAAGACAGATTGCAAGTGGTTAACAGAATATCAGCTCATCAACTCAAGGTAAAAGCTCTGTTTGAAAAAAAGGCTAAACCCAAAATTTTCAAGTGGGAGAAATGTTCTTCTTTGGGAAAAAAAGCATGAACCTCGAGGCAACCATGGTAAATTTGATTCCCTTTGGCTTGGTCCTTTTAAAATTAGACATTTTTCTGGTGAGAACTCTTTTTACCTGGATTACATGGATGGTTCTCCTCTCCCACTTCCTTATAGTGGGAAATTTTTGAAGTTGTTCAAAACCTAGGAGTTTTGGAATGGTCCCTCTGTACATTTTGTATAGTGTTTTCTTTCTGGTTTTTCTTGTTTTTGCTTGTTTCCTATGTGTGCGTTGTCTTTTGTGTTGATGTTGCATTTTTGACTCCATTTCCCAATGGATAAGGAACTAATTTGTTCATCCCCAAAATTCTCTATGGTTCTTGATTTTACATCTTACCTCTACAAAATCATCCCCAGAAGGAGCCAACTGTTGTCCCCTCAATTTTCCCCCCTTTTCAAATCCAATTTCATGAAAATTGAAGTCTTTCCATGGAGGAATTCATGTTTCAAACCCCTCAAGTGCTCGTTTTGATCCCCCACGACGTTTTATGCATTTCCTCAGTCTACGTGCCATTATAATGTTTTATCTATTTCTCATGGATGGGAGGGGGTTTATGATCTTCTTTTATGCATTTGAAGGACGTAGAAACTTGCATTCTTCACATATTAACTTTGTGCAAAAATAAAATCTTCATCGGGTGCAAAAATGGCGTTTTCCCGTTCTCTATCATTTTCTACGTTCTTTTCCCCGTCAAATTATTTCTCAGAAGGTGAAACTATTTGCTTGCTTCTCATTGGATGCGGTCGGACGGGTTCCTTTTTGAACTTATCACTTTTGGTGATTTTGGAAAAAATGTCAGATTTGCCCCGCATCCCCGCAGGTCCCTAATTGGCTGGAGCAGTTTTGGCAGAAGTTTGGGGCGATGGATCCATTTTATTCTCTAGGGCATTATGGAGAAAGGGTGAAAAGTTCTAAAATGACCCACGATCCCCACTCATGTGAAGGGATAAATTCTGAGTTGAAGCCCACAGTGAATCAGAAAGGGACACGATGGCCTACGTTGAAAAGTCAATGGCGGAGGCATGGAAATTTTGGAAAAGTTGGAATTTTCCCCTTTTCAAAATAGATAAAGTATAAAATTGAAGCACATCCCTGCAACCAATCAGGTGATGCCATGTGTTGAAGATAATGAAATCGAGACAATGGGCCGGTGGAAGAAAAATGAGAATTTGAGCCATGACCCCATTTCCAATCAGGGTGTGCCACGCCATTCATGTTAAAAAAATCATAGCGGGATGGTGGAGGAAAATGAGAATTTGAGCGTGACCCCATTTCAATCAGGGTGTGCCATGGAATGAAAAATTGACCTTTGCGGGGATGCGGAGGGGCGAGAAAAATGAGAAATTTCACTTTTTCTCCAAAATGTCTTAAAATGTGGATTTTTTCCACAGGCATGTGTTGCTTGGAGCTTTCCATGTGTAGGATCCAATTTCAAAGCTAACAAAGGGAAAGAGTGGCCAAAATGCACTCATCTGGTTTTTTACGCTATTAATGAACCAGAGCTCCAAAGAATACAAATGTGAACCATTGGTTGTTCTTCTCTCTCTTTTTCCGTGTCATTTATTCATGAGATGCATTTGGTTTGTTGTGGAGCCAAATTGATAAGTTTAAGAGATGTAAAGTTTTATTATCAGAAAATAGAGTTTATCAGGCATACGCAATAAAAAAAGGTGGAAAACTTACTAGTAAGTAGTTGAGTGCTATGAAAGTGGTTAAAAGGTGGAAATGGCAGGACCACATGAAGAAGAAAATCATGAGATGCCCCCTGCTAAAGTAATCATGCTCAAAATGATGAAATATTCACCTTTTTGAACCTTTGGTTTTCATGAGTGCATTTGTTTCATGTCACTTTCCAAAAATGGATCTACAACAAACATTATTCCTTTTGGATATTCTTTTCTTGGGGACAAAGTATGGATGTACACGAATTGTTATAAGAACATGTTTTGGCCATGGAAAAAGGATTCTGGTTTTCTAGGAATGTTGTAAATTTGGAAGTAATTCAATATAGAAGCTTTCTTTCTCATTTCCTCTGTCTATTCTCTCTCTCTCTCTCCTTGCTCGATTCAATGGATCATTTTTCTTTGCATTCAAAAGAAACTTTGTGTTCTTGTCTGTGTAATCTTTATAACTTTGTGTCTGCAGATTCGCATTGGTGATGAAGTGATTGATATTTTTCCTATATTTTCTTGGTTCAATGTGAGTAAGGATATATTCTACTACCTATATCTCCTGAAAACATTGTTGTTTTCTTCCTTCTTCATCTCTCTACTCTTCCAATCCTTCCTATTGATAATCTTTTAAGTATGAAAACATTCCAGAATATCAGGGTCCAAACATTGAGAGTTGTATATTTGTACATTTGTTTTTCCTACTTTCAATAAGGGAACCTCTCCCATTAAAGAGGAGGGACACATTTGTCCCCTGATTGTGGTTTCTATCCATGTTCCATTCTGAAACCCAACAGGTGTTAAGAACACTTTTGATTTATCTCTGGTTATGAAGGCAATTTGATTCACCATGCATGCAGTTCATTTACTATTCACCAATGTGTCAAGTTCTTACATGATGACTATGAACATACTATCATGATCCAGAGCCATGCAAATATTGTTGTCATAGATCCCATGTCTAATTCTATGCCTATACCATTCGCAACGTATTCCATATAACAGCCTTGACACATATGACATTGGTCAGTCTAGTGCTTCACGATATCCTCCTACCACTCTCAATCTCTACCTATCTCTACTCACACATGGCTATTATTTCACCTACGGTATCAACTCTATTAATGTCCCTTCTCCACTTGTGTGACACCCTCTATTACTCCATCTTGAGTGCCACCTTCCAACATACTTGATAGTGCTATACAACATTGATGATGTTCACACCAATGATTCTAAGGATTCCATGATGACGAAATTAACCTATGAACTTACAGATGAAGCATTAAGACAACTCGATTTTACTCCTCTTGGCATAGACGACTCTTATTTTGAAGAAACCTTTGTGTTTGATGGCCCTAGTGAATATAGGTTCAAGACCCCTCCCTCTACTAATGTTATGGTACATATACCAGGGTTTATAAATAGTGTGGACAATATTTCATCTTATCCTCCACGGGTTGCAACTCCGCTACCTCCTTTTACATGCACACTATTCATCAACAGGTCCTTTTGGCAACACATCCCTATCAATTCTACTTGCTTAGACACTATTTTTACATGTGACAGTTTGGTTAGGTTTGGATTTGATACTTAATGAACATCTTACCACCGCTTCATTCGCCACATCTTTTATCATGGCTATTTTCACATGACGACAACTTATGGCTTGCGTGTCTTTCATTTAAGGATCTTTGTTGTATGTATCCCTCGTGACTCTCCACTCACAACTGGACAGTCCTGAATTGACTATATTGGCGGTACAATAGATGATCATCACTCTTTACTCACATTTCCTATGCCTTTTGGAAACATCTCTATTCATAATGATTCTTCTCTGCTTACGCTCTAAAATATCTCTTGTTGGCATGCTCATGGTTGTCTATTGATCACGTCTACTGATGAAGAATATGCAATGAATGTGTACACACTTCCACCACAATGGGTCCTATATGATCCTCCTCACTCTATAGCTTATCAGGTTTCTGATGCAGCCCCAGTAGATTTCGCTCATGACAATGATGATCTTCTTGATAGTGGCACGTAGTCATCTTCGTCTATCATACACTTGGGGGCATAACATTTAACACACTCCCCCCATCTATTCTAGCATACTTACATAGTACTACATCACACTCTTAACATTTACACATCTATCATCTTTACATTCTCATACATCAATCTCCTAGCATATGCATATTCATTCATACTTTAGCATCGTCATTACCCGATGACACACTCTTGTGCTTCAGTTCACGCTTGACTGTTGAGGGATTACTACACATGAACCCCACACTCCACACATAATCACCATACATCTTTGCATTTCATACATTATACATTTCATCTACATCATTTAAATCTTTACATATATTTACATCACACATCATACTTGTCTTCATCATATACATCCAACACTTTACATGGTCTATTATACATATGCATTTTACATACTACATTTAGTCTACACATCTTACACTTGTTAGTCTACATCATACATTACATTCATATACATCATACTCTATAGTCTACACCATCACATTACATCTTGCATTACACACATTATACATCATATGGTCATCTTTATCATCACACATACTACATTATCTTCTACTATTGCACTCACTACCCTATGTCACACTTTAGTTCCTTGGTCCATACTGACATCCTTTTACAAATCAAATGGACCTTACCCTATGACACACTTTATCATTGACCTTGGTCATCATGTAGACTTCTAGGTTAGTGCAAATCATCTTACATTATAGGCTTATCATTTCACCTTTCATCTATCATTTCTTGGATAGTGGTATATGCTATAGGCTACATCACCACTCCCTCTATTCATCTTGTAGTGATATACGCTTTAGGCTACATCACCACTCCCTATTATTCATCTTGTAGTGATATACACTTAGGGCTAAATCATCACTCATACATTCATTTTGTCGTGATATATGCTTAGGCTATAAGGTTCACACACATCTCTTCTATATATCACATATCATCCTCAATATGCATACATACTCATCATATGCACATGTTAGACACAACACACACTTCGACCATTTCCTGATGACACACTCTCATTTATGGTTCATTCTTGACTGTTGAGGGGGAAAACCAAATGAACCTCACTACATACATTTCCATTCACTCAGGGGGCATGTGGCTCCTATCACTCCATTTTGCATTCCATTCCATCCATCCACAACATATTGCATATTATGGTTGCTTTTACTCTTGCTTACTTTTTCTTGTTCATGGTCACTTTATTACACATGCTAGTTAGATTACTTGTATGTCATTTATCTATATCATCCACACATGTGCATTCACATCTTTTTCTAGTTGTGATCATAGATACAGGTCTCTTACATGCAACATGGATGCTCACCTTCTACCCTTCCTACACTGGTCATTGGGGGCATCCACATTCATCTCTCACAGGTGTTATTGTTTCATTTTGTACTTAACACTTTACATTACTTGGTTATACATGCTTTTGACATACTAGTTATCTTTCTAACATGCTAACGGGTGCTTCATGTGCAACATTTGTTATGCAGGGATATTTTCTTCCATACTTGTTTGTTACATTGTCTTGTCTATTGTTTTCTCTTGTTTGCGGGCCTTGCCCTTATGTTTGGTGTGCACACTTGTTTGTTGTATGTGGCCATTATGGCCTTGCATGTCTTGCAACATCGTGAGTGATGTCCCATGTTTACAACCCACTTTGTGTGGCTTACTTTGTCTTCTTGTGTTTACATTACTACTTTTCTTGGTAGCTTATACACTGTTTGTGTAGCTTACACATTGTTTTCTACATGCATTCTTGTTCATACTAACACTTGTCTTTGGCTAGCCTTCTTGTTTGTGCATGCCTTGGTTTCTACCAAGCACATTCCCTTCCCCCTGTAGGGAAGAGTTACAGAGTTCATGTGGTTGGTCCTCTTTTGGGCCACATTCTCCTATCAGTGATGTCACATGCACCCCCAAAGAGGGGGGGCATCATTTGGGGTTTTACATACTATACATCACTTCTACATCAGTTCAGTTCAGTGCACTTTCTGCCCTTGGCATTGTGGGTTACATACAACGAGTGGGTTCAGACCAGTCTATGAACCCCGTACACAATGGATTTTATAGGACATGGTTGTCCTTAGCATTCTGGGAAGCAGTTAAAGGTTAGAGGATACAACGGAATTCCTCCTACACTTCTTCGGCCAGTGGCATCGGATCACCCAAAAAACTAGGACGTACAGATATCTCTTCACACACATTCAAGGAAGCAGTTAAAGGTTAGAGGATACAACAAAATTCCTCCCTATACTTCTTTGGCCTATGGTGTCAGATCACCCAAAAAACCCCAACAGTACAGGATATCCTTCTACACTCTCTTTCTCGACATGGATCAGGTGCACATGTTCCATTTACACTTTTTCATTTGCATATTTTACATTCACATGATTTTTACATTCATATACATGTGTCTTTTACATTGTGTTTTTACACATACATACATACATATTTGACTACTTGATCATTTTCTCCTTGCAGGTCCGACTGTATGAGAAATAAGTAGTCAAATGGGGGAAAAAACAACAAACAATGACAATCAACAACAACAACATTTTCACGGCAGCACACACCATACTAACCATGTAGGTACATCACACACATTAAACTACACATGTGTTTCCACCCTAGGTTGACTCTCATCACTTTTTTGTGCATTTTCATCTATAGTTTCCATGCTCCATCATCTTTTTGTCATTCCATGCTTTTTCTAGTCCTTCGGTGTTTTCTACATACAATATTCATGGACATCAGGTACACATCTCTATCTACTTTATGTTACCAAGCTTTCCGCTCACCAACATAAAGTGGGGGAAAATGTAGACACAAAATCATGCACTTTAGACATTATTTAGTCTCGGTCTCATACTACTATTTAGAAGGTTTTTGAGTGAAGAAAGTACTAATTAACCCCCATCTTTTGGCCATCTTACTTTATTTTCTTTCATCATTCCCGACCTCTTACACATACATGCCCAGTCAAATTTTATCATTTTGCATTATTTTAGCTTTGACTGGGGCACCCAGGCTAGTACTGGGGCGTCCATGGGCCCTGGTCCCACCAGGGGTGCCCTGATCCTTTTTGAACTTTTCCACCACTTTTTGGGCACTTTCTAGCCATTTGAGCTTCTTATCTTTTTGGTGGTCAGCCATTTCAGGGTTAATTACAAAATTAGATCAAGAGAACCCTATAAATATAAAGTTATGAGACCATAATGAGGGACCAAGCACTAGTCACTACTATCATCCACCTAGGGTTGCATTCATCTAAGGAATTTGGAGATCATTTACATCCATTTAGCTCCATCACAAAGGACAAGGTTGGTTCATCTGCATCACACAAGCATAGGAGGGGATTCTATTCTATTCCATCCACCATTCTACTACATTTTTACATCTAGTTATTTCTCGCTACTTCACAAAGTGTGACTGACACAAGAGCACCTAGGGCACATGATTCACACACACACCATAACTACATTTGGGTCTGAAATGTAGTGCAATGCTTAGTTAGTAAGCCCACTATTGTGGCAACTGAGGTCAGTCTGACCCATTCATTTACATTCTTTTTTTTAGGGTTTTGATACTTCTTTTGGTCTTTTGTAGGTCTTTTATTCATCTTGGATTATTAGTGACACCTAGCATAGTGCAATGAATCTGATGCAACACACAACGAGGGTTTTAGACCACCTGCCAAACCTATGAAATTCAATTATGGACCTTTTGCACAGACTAGGGCACCCATTTGCAGACCAGAGCACCTGCAGGCACCCCAGTCCCTCTCCAGGTGCTCCAGTCCAGCTAGATAGCTCAGATCCTTCCTTTTTGGGACCTCTGCACAGTTGTTCCTGCTTCCATATTATTTTGTTTATTCTGTGACACAGTCCAATGAGCTCCTCTAATCAGTTGAGTCACTTCCTTACTCTTCTTGCACATTAGGTTTTCTACTTTCATTAGATTAGTTTCTTGGGTCATTTTCCATAGTCATTTACTACATTTATTTACTATATTTACATGTTGTTCTAGATTAGATTAACTACTATTATTCCACATTTTAGTTAATTTTAGTTAATCATGTATATCGAAACTAGAGTCTTACCATGATATTCACATGTGTGCGTAGGTACATTATTCTGAGTAAACCTAGTGGAAAAGTCGATTCTCACTTCTCGTCATTCCAAAAGGCTATCTCTATGTGTAGCCCACCAATGTGCTTTTGTCCCAAGCAAAGTATAAACCAACATATATTTCTTATGTCACCTTCATCTTTCCACTTGCTTTCCACAACACACAGAAATGTATCGAGCTTTCCGTCACCAGTATACCTTGACACCTGAGATGAGCCTAACCACCTCACTATGTGCAACCTAATCATCCTAGTGACTCATCCTAGCATCTTGCGCTTGACCATCTTATACGTGTCATGGGCCCAATTATCATAAGTAATAATTTTGGTATTGTTTACTAGTTGTGCATCTTCCCATTACCACATGCCTTCCTTGGATGGTTCGACAAGCTCATGGTCTCGCACTGTGCATGCATAAATTTTTTTTAGGTCTTCTTCACTTAAAGGCTCAACATACGATGTAGCTTTATCCTCAGTCATGGGTATAATAACACACTCGTCGTTATTCTCAAATCTTATATACCCTTTATTGAAGTGCAAGTCTACATTGTTTTCATAACACCAGGGTCGTCAAAATAATGCTAGAAAGTTTTCTACTTCAACAAGCTCCAATACCTCAAAATCTCCAGTAAACTTAACCACCCATTAATTATTGCATCAACTCTAATCACCTTGTCAAATTCATGATTATGCGGTGACAAGTTTGCATGTAGTATCTGGCACTCACACTCAACTCCGGCATGTGGTACTTTCTCACGTAGTCATTCCCTAATAGTGGGATGATATTCTCCTAGCACAACATCTTACACACCTCTTTTAGGGCATTCACATCCTTCTATTGGAGCTCAATATTCTTTGCATGTTCTCTCTCACGCACCTGCTCCTTTAAACACTATATTTCACCATGCAGATCTTTGATGACTCCCATTGTGTCTTGGTAGACTTCCTTCTGATGCTCCATGTCTGGATACTTGACATGTATTACTTTCTCCCTCATGATGAGTGGACTGGGCTTCAAAGGGTCACGTGCATGTGCTACCTTGACGTGTGTTGTGACCAACATGGGTTGCAATTGTAGATCAGAATTTTTTTTAGGAATCCACTAATTAACATTCACGCTATGTACCTTGATCATCCTTATGCCCTTTTCCTTCTTCCTTGTCTTACACATGTTCTCATGTAGATTCGTAAAATCTTCTAACTTATGCTACTTCCCACACCAAGTGCATACTATATTATAGGTAAAATCACATTGGTAATGATCAAGGGACCCACAAGTGTAACAAGTTCCTCGAGCAAACCTTCCTCTACCACCACCATGCCCTTAGCCTCAATATCCTCCTTGGAATCCTCCATTCATGTTATTCCCATTGACGCACCCTTCTATATTTTTTCCTTCATGCTCCTTTGATTTGCTCACCACACTATTCTGGCGCACTCCTATTTCAATGAAAAGCTTCATGGATATGATTAATCAGTCTACAATCAACTATGTCGTGGGTATGGGCATTATAAATCTTACAATGCATGGACACATTCTTCTGAATCACACGCTACAAGTGAGGAAAATTCCAAATAGCATGGTGCTTGTGGAAACTTTCACAATCCAGTAACAATGTGTATACTGACTTGCATTGAAGAAATATCCTTAGTATGTCCTTCAACGTCACAATCAATGCACCATATACCACTACACATCTTGTGTGCTGAGTTGGAAGAGAACTTCTCTAATTACTTCACCATAACTGTTTATCTACTCCTCCAAAAATGGGCTCATTCTAGTTCCAAAACTTCTATATCCACGGCACATGGGCTACTTCCAAGGCCTCACACAGATCCACATATGTCTTATGAGATAAGCCTCTTCAGAATGGAGTCAGTAATCCTCCAATGAACCACTATGCATGCTGACTATGATGAATATCATAAGACAATTTAGATAAAAGAGCATTAAAACACACGTCATACTCGTTTACGCTTTGAGATAAAACCTGTTTGATATCCTTGAGCACATTGATGCTCTGCTTCTCAAAATATGGAATGTCAAACTCAGCCAAAAATGCAGTGTGCAAAGCATCGTAGTCCACCATAGTTTGATGTGGGTCAGAATTCTTATACCAAATATGCGTGCACCATTAAAACATAGTGGTAAATTGGTTTGCCTTCCTATTTGAAGCTGTAATTCCCTTAGTTGCACCATAGTAATTCACACTTATGCACATGATCTATAGCTTTTCTATACCTCTATACTTTGGTAAGTGGAGAGACATCTCATAATAGACTTGAGGTGTCTGTTGTGGTTGTAGAGGTTGGTTCGGTGGTGTCTACTGAGGTTGATGTGGTGGTGGTTATGGTCCCTGCCCACCAGATCCAGATCATGAACCTCTAACAGGGTTCCCTCCATATGGTGGCTGATTCTAATCCTCCTAAGCCTCCTGCATGCCTTACTTACTACAGATTAGGGCCCAGTTGATCAGAACTCCCTTGTGTCCTAGTTATAGTACTAAACTGACACTCCTACTGTTTGCACAGTCACAATACCCACATAAGTGCTCCCAATAGTCTATGCATCAATACTATGTCGTGATGATGCTCCTGAAAATAGTCTTGCAAGATTACTTCCAAGCATTGGTGCCTTCATTATGTTGTAATGGGTGTATTATTGGTTTGATTACTTAATTAAACAAAAATGATATCTACCCTCTCTTATTGCTTACCTTTACTAGACTACCTTTTAACTACTACCTCTAGTTCTAGAACACCATGCACAAGGGCTAGTTGGGTAGGTGAAATTAGATGCGTGCTCGTGGTACTCATGCTTTCCTTTGATGCACTCTCATTTGAAGCTAAAGGGTACTCTCTACTATGCTTTCCCAAGGTTGGGAGGACCTGATGTTGTGGCTCCTCATCTTCCACGAGAGCTTCAAAACCTTCACGAGCCATCATTCCCCACAACTTGAGTGAATCTTCAATTTCCCATGCTCACACTTCATTAAACTTGAGTCATCTTTCCTCTCTCTATCTATCTTCTTCCCGATCCTTTGCCATCCTTCTCCACACCTTCTCCTACCCCTACATGTGGTGGGGATTTAGCTATCCATAAGTAACCTCTCCAAATCACAGTTCTATCATCAAGATATTGATCGCTAAAGGTATAACACACAGATAATATCCTCTGGGATCACGTAAAAATTTAAACCCAACTTCCTCTAGACATGAATACGTAGTAATAGTGTACTCCAATGTATAATTGACAACACACCATCCCACCAATGATCTACAACTCTAGTCCCCTCCACATCTGCATCAAAGAGAGTCTAGTAATCTTCCTGGGTCCAACTTCTTGGCCTTGGACCCTAACCTTTATTTGAGATGTACACAGCCAACCACTCATAAAATTATACTGGAAATAAGTTGAAGCATGTCTCATATAACTCATGATAAACATTATCTTCTACCCAATGACATGTATTTAAATAGGGCGAGTGTTATACCTTTGTGTAAACTTATCTTGATCATATTCTACCCAAATTTCAATGCTCTCTAAAGATAATCGATACACCATATGCATGTAACATGTTAACAAACAATTTAAAAAGAGATCCTGGTAATGGAACTAAAATTTAGTCTTTTATTTCACTAGAGTGTTATGCGTGATGACACCTCACCCATTTAAAATTAAATACTCACCCGAAGCGCATGCAACTATCATGTCCCTTCCTTTGTGTTTACTTGTTAAGATGTTAGCATGCATATTCATTAATAATAATCAACCAAGTAATCAATCAAGCATGCTTAACCATTACATATTCATCTCACTTTGGAAACACATATAATAAGGAAACATAACAGATAGACCATAACCAATATCAAGAACCATTAGATCTCCATATTCAGACATATCAATGATCATAATCCATCCACAATAATCCATTATACAAAATTTACATACACAAAAGTTGAATACACAATCCACTATTACATTTGTTCATAGATCCATGCACAAAACCCTACAACATGATCTCAACTAACATACTTCATACACATAAGTCACTCTTCTCGATACAATAGATTCATACATATAAATAGGGGTGGGGACTTTCCCTTCACCACCCATGCACTCTCCTAATAATAGGCGTGCCCAAAAATAGACAACATTCATTACATCCCAAAATAACCATAAGGTGTGCATGCTTTTACAACAATCCTAATAATAGATTATCCTAACTATACCTCATGTTTTAATCCTATTAATAGATTGAATGGTGCATGATCATCCTACAATCTGTGCATGCAATTTTTCAAAATTTAAATTCCTTTACATTCGTCCCAAGCCATCCTAATACTGTCTAAATATAATCCTTGCTTAGACGCCACTCTTCGTCTGTTCTTTTATTTTTAGCCTGTGATCATCAAAATGGCTAAGTCCCAAATTAACTTGCTCGGGTGCGAACCTTTGCGCGCTGTTTCATACTGCTTGTGCGCCCCCCTTCACGCATGTCTCATGTGTGCTCTAGGCCTTTGTACACAGTTTATACTTGGTCAATTTATTCATGCAACATTCATATTAAGAGTTGTTTGATGATAAATACATTATTTTTTATTCATCAATTCTATGATATTTCTCATTGTTGGCTTGAGTCTGCATTGAATTTTTTTCTAGGTATTCAAATATATTACATAAAGGATTGGTGAAGATCTCCATAGATAATAAATTATGGAGTGATTTGATAGAGCTTGTTTATTGTGTGTAACTTCTTAACACCTTGTTTCATAATCAAGAGTTGCACATATTAATTTTTTTGGTATATGCAACCAAGGAAAAAATTGTAGCTAGATAGATATAAACATTATAATTCATCCCATTATTAGGTGTAGAAGTAATTTTATCCTTAGAATGTGAAAGAGAAAAAATATTTTGTGTAGGGATAGTTGATGTGGGTTGATGAAGAGCTTGTAACTCCCCTATAATATGATTACTAACGGTAGTAATCACTTGGTTGGTTGTAGGTTCATTAGTGAGTTTCATAGGTACATTAGTTTGAGTTCCTAATGTAGAAAGAGAGTCTCTAGAAGGTAGATCTACATCATGTAATGGTCCAACATGTGTTTCCTCATATGAGCATTTCTTGGCAAATGACTTCTTAGTACAATGTTCTACACAAGCCTTTAGGAAGACAACCAATACCCACTCAAGATTTGTATGGTTTTGTGTTTAAGATTCACAAAATTGGGTAATTTTATCTTTGTTTAGGGGAAAAATCATGCAAGGAAAATAATTTCATATGTATCATAATTATTCAGCTCATGTGTTTGGGTTTCATGATCGGGTATGGTTTCAATCACAATGGTTTGTTCATTTATGTTATTAGCATTGTCATTTACATAAACAATATTTTCAACATTGACACTTATATCAAGCTTAATATTAACATTGACATCTATGGAAGGATTCACAATAACATGAAAATTCTTTGCCATTTTATTTGCACATATTTGAGTTAAATGAATTTGAATATGATCAATAACAAAATCACTCAATCTTTTCCATGACTTTTCCTACTAGGTGTAAGGGATTTAGCTTATCTAGGTGGCATAACATATGATCATGAAAGGACTTGAAGATCACACATAACATTAATAGGTATAGGGATTAGGGTTTGTATGTAAACCTAATATCTGGAATTAGCCATGAAATATGAAACCTTAAGTGTTGAAAAAAACCGTAGGTTTTTTGTTCGAAACTAGGGATCGAGTTCACCAAAGTGTAGTTTTAAAATTATGTAAAGTATAATTAAAATTTTACTTGAAAATAATTAATTTAGACTAATAAAGGTAAATCCTAATACAAATTCTAGGTGATTTAAACCTGATATTTGAACATTATAAATCACTCTAAATATAAAAAATGTTAATCAGGGCATGGAAATGGAACAAAATCACTGATACAAGATGATAGACGCTGAGACAAGATGCTCAAATGCACCGCGAAATGTGTGTATGATGTCATCAAGATGCTTAGGAAAAATCATGGGTTGATGTTACAATCTAGAAAGGTTTGAAAGATGGCAATAGATTTTGGAATGAACCTATCTAAGCATATTGTATCAGATCCAAACTCGTTTGGAGGCCACAAACCCATTTAAGAGTGGCTATATGGATCCTAATTGTCTAGTGAAGGTTCACTTGGATGTATTATTTTTGTTTCTAGTATTAGAATGTTGCAATGATTATAAGATGTGGCTGAATTTCCTTCTCCTTTGTCAAAACCTTATCTTGGCTTGCTTCAAAGGTAAGAGACCCAATAAAAAGAGATTACAATTCTAGTTTGGAAAGCCTTAATCACACCTTAGTGTATGGTGAGCATTTCCCATATACCAATACTTCAAGGAGAGATCAAGTTGTATGTAGTTATACCACAATTCCATGATGATAAAAAACTAACAATGTGTAAATAAATACTCTTATAATAGACCCATTTATTTGATTTTTCCTTTGTATGTTTCAAAATTATGCCTTGTGTTGATCTAGGGATGTTCTTAGAATATTTGACTCTTTGTGTGTATTGTCTCCAAGTAGTGAGGTAATTTATAGATGTTTGTTAGATGGTTTGAAATAATTTTGGTGTGGTTACACGTACAACTGACCTATCATTGGGTTCCCACTGAATCAAACCTAAAATCATGGTTAGGTCAACTTGAACAAGTTACCTATTTGAAATTGTGACCGTTAGGTACCTGTGAAGGACAAGTTCATGACACATGCAAAAGTTCGGGTCCAAATATATCTAAGGCCTACAAACCCATCCAATGATCATGAGACTCAAAAATAAGAGATTTGTGATGTTTATATAGGATGTGTATTGATGTAAACACCTGATAAGCTAGCAATTTATCATTTAGTAATGACAATATTGGCTTTGTCCCTATATTATGACTTGTACGCACTTTTTGAGCTAAATTGCGCATCCTCGTCCCTATTGCATGATGTGATTCCTTGTTAGCAATGTTAAGTCTGTGAAATAATTGTTTGCATTAGTCCACAGTTGTCTATCACCTCCAAGTGTCGTGTCCAAAATTTTCCAGCACCTCACTTCCTATCTATATGAGACTTCCAAACAGGGACCAAACAACCAAATGGTTTGGTTTGAAACTGGCAGTTTCATCCCTTGCCACCCAACGATCATTTTTTTAATTTAATATATTTCTATGGGTCAATAATTTCCTCATGAGTTGGCATTAATGTATAATTATACCTACAAACCTCTATATAAGCAAGTATAATGCACTCATTTACTCACTAGACACTTTCAAGAGTACTCATTGCAAATATCATTCCAAAAGCACTCATAGCTCTCCCAAATCTTCCTAAAGTAGAAAAATACTATAGGAGAAGCCCCTAAATAGGTATTAATCACACTCAACCAAGTTA
Source organism: Taxus chinensis (assembly GCA_019776745.2). NCBI lineage: Eukaryota > Viridiplantae > Streptophyta > Pinopsida > Cupressales > Taxaceae > Taxus > Taxus chinensis. Next base: position 138,524 of record JAHRHJ020003272.1, read on the forward strand.
TAGATTGATGATTCCCAAGCTAGATACCAACCAAGCCAATTCAAGTAAAGTCCACTAAGTCATTGCCTACATTATCAAGTGATCAAATTTCCAAAGCTAGCTTCATTAATATAGATATCACATGTTAGGAAAATAATTATGTGTGGTTTTAGGCCTTCTTGGAGTATTATTAATGTAAGTTGTGTATGGAGGGGACTTTAACCCAACCACTAACCTTTTTATAGGGTCCCCTATCCATAATTAGCGTTTGATGTTATTTTGGGTCATATAGAGAGTTTCAAACATGTACGATACCTAGGGTTTTACAAAGAAGCATATTTTAGAGGGTCACACATACAAAAGAAGTGGAATAGTTCTAATATTTAGCAATACAAAAAATCCTAACATGTATGAACCACCAAATGGTTCCATACACATCCAAAAATTCCATACATAATCAGTTTGGACTTCTAAAATCCAAAGATGAATCATATTCAAATCAATACTAGGATTTGCATCTTTATGTCACTACTAGATCACCTCTCTAAGCATCCAATCAGCTAAACACATATCCCTTTTTGTGTCTTATCACATTTAACACTTGTTTTGGTAATTTTATCTTTGATATTGCTAAGTAGGTATATTTTGATTTACACATTGATGTTGAATTAATTTTAGAATATATCTTCTGTTTCTAACCCTTAATCCAAAATATATAAATAAGAACAAAAATATCTTTATTATTTTGGGTTAAATCATTTTGTGAACTTGATTTTTTATTAAATCCTTAGCCTATCTCAAACTCTAGTTGCCCTAAGTTTTGTCTCTTTTATGCTTTTATAGCTTACTTTATGCATGTTGTGCCCTTAGCTTATATAAATGTTCCAAAGTCCATGTCTCTAGCCACATCTAGTATTGCCACACCTATTGTGCCCATATCTATATGAGTATCCCATATTCCCATTAAAAATGTTATAAAGTATATTCTTATGTATAATCCTACTCTATCATCTCCATTATCATTTAATTACATACTCTTGTTTATGGAACATGCAAAGATTCACATATCTAATCTCACTCACCCTCGACATGGTCTCAATTACACACATAATAAATAATTAACATGTTTTCCTTGTTCTCCATATTTACTATTAAAAAATTTTCTTGAGTGTAACCTTGTATCTCTTCCTCCCCCTATTGAAGTTGATACAAACAAACCCCATAGCAAATATTTTGACATAAATGCCCATTATGTCAAACATCAATGTACCAATAATAAATTTTTCAAGCTCCAACATGTTATACAAGATTCACATGACACCAATACTATTTCCGTCAATTATACCCAAGAACAACTTAATACTCTTCATGTTAATACTTGGACATCTAATGATCCCCCTATTGAAAATCCTTCACCAAGCATAGATAAGGTTCCAATTCATAAGAATAACATATTATGTATCTACTAGGTCAATGTTCACCATTGCTTGTTATTGTACAGATTCATCAATTGTGATGATGTTAACAATGCTTTATTTTCTAATGATAATATTTCTTATGCACTTTATCTTCATGCTTTTATCACTCAACCATTTATCTAAAATAACATCATTGATCACAATTTTTATTTACCTTATGCAATATCACACTACTTACTATGTTGGGCTATATTAAGAACCATATCCAACATATTACACACATGCACCCTCGGGATCTTGAACATGTTATCCTCCAAATTTTAGTAGAATCCCATGTACCATGGCTACCCTTTAGGTATTATTTACATCCTTTGGATATGTGACCCATATCCTCGATACCCTTATATACATCAAATTTGAACTACTATTTCAGCTCTTTATTAGAACATCAAGTACAACTTTTGCAATCAACTTTTTAAAATTTAGGATATCCCTTGTGTGGCCCCTTTTCCCACCACTATTGATGTTAGTACACTAGTTTCTACATTTAGAACACATGAGCCTCTTAATGTCATACCTACCAGTTATATCTCCCATGGACCTCCTCTTAAAACCCCTTTCATAAGCACTTCACCTCTTACCCATGTTTTATAGCCTTGGCTTCAAGTACTATCTCCTAATCCTATCCTCCACAATGTAATATTGAAACCATGCCCCCTACACATACATGATCCCTGCCTTACACTCCTGATCTTATCACAAGGCAACTCTTGATTTATATAAATAAATATATTCTAAAAAATAAAACAAAAACATTCAAATAAAAAGCACAAAAATATTCAAATATTATCAAAATACAAAAACCAGGACACGTATCATATGACTTGATTTTGCTAAAATTTAATTTACACATGTTGTTTGTCACGTGATTTAAAAGATAACATATTCTATATACTCTTTACACATATGCATTCACAAGGTATTTAAGCATGATGCAGGACATACATAGGACTCTACAATGCCTAGATGTTGGATCTCTCATCTTACTCAGTGGCTAGTCAACATTTAGGGGCTTCTCTTACACTATTAGGTGTTATTGTTTCATTACATGGTGTTATTTGCACATTCTCATTTTGCTCATTTTCTATATTGTGTCATTTAATATTAATTTTGGACTAACTCTAACACATGTGACTTGTGTAATGACTAGTATATCTTGATCTATGTGCCTCTAGGCTATTATCTACTATGTATTCACTTGCTTGCTTGTATGATTATTTTCATGTATGTAGCCTATGGCCTTTAGTATGTGTGTGTGTGTGACACTTTGGTGTCCCTTGTTTGTGGCCTATGTTGCCTTTGCTCATGTTTGTTTATGTGTGTGACACTCTTGTGTCTCTTGTATGTTTTTCTTTGCCTTTGCTATGACTAACATACGTGACATTGCTTGATGTACTTGTATGCTTATTTGACTGTATACTTGTATTCTTATTTACTTCTATGCTTATATGTGATCATTGCTTGTAGCTTGTTATTTATGTTTGCTATCTCTTTGTGTCATGGTTTCTACCATGCACACTTTGTAAAAAACATGATCTCTATGGTCACCTATAGCAAGCCCTCAATGTGATTCAATGTTGACTATATGCTCCATCCAACATGGACACACATTATTTCTTTTGAGCCAAGTGATAACTTTGCACATCTCACTCACCTCAAAAGAGGGAGCATTCAGTGGGCCCATCACACGAAAATCTATGCAATTCAACATACAAATAGGAAATACAAAACTCAAAATTAAAATGGAATAGAATAGATAACATAGGAACAAGAACACATACAATCACAAAGATCAAAATTCATGCATAGGTACAAAACCATCCAATAGGGACAAAACCTAAAGATGTTATTGTTTAGGATGGATGATTTTGTCTTGGAAAGGCTCTTCAATAGCAAATTCAATTTTTTCAGAACATACAATTTTTTATAGGTTTCTGATATAGATTCAGGGACAATTGACACAATTTAGAGTAAATTTATTTACTATTTTGGTAATAAATGTGGGGGGGCATGAGTACTTCATTCCCTTTCAACTTTGTGCATTTTAAGCACTTTTACACTACATGGTATGGGGCATGTGCCGCCTCTTTATTCTATATTCAGTATTGCATACTTGATACACATGGGACATTACATGGTGGGGGCATGAGTATACTTCATTCCCTTTCAAATTTGTGTTATTTTGCACATTTGGGCCTAGATCCATCTGCAGACAGTGTGGTCAATGTGTAAGAAGATTTTTAGGGTGACTAGAAAGCTCATGTGACACTCTTCTTCTCACTCTTTGAGGGAGGCTTTTGGGGTGACTAGACATCCTATAACACCCCTCCTTTTGTAGAAGGTTCTTTGGGGGGGTAGAAAATCCTATGACACCCTTCTTTGGTGTTGGGTCAAGTGACCCAATTCCTTATATATGGCTTCGACATCTCCATCAATAAATTGGGGAATGATCACCCCAATCCTTTAGTGGCTCAATTGGTTCCAATCCATCTCTCCAAGCACTTCATCAAGGAGCTTCTCCTTTCAACAAGATTAAACATGTGTACATTTCTCCTTTGCTTTGCTTACTCTTTCAAATTTACAAGTTACAATATTTACAAGTTTCAATTAAATTTTCAAATTTGAGTTAAAGTTCAATTCTTTTTATGGACATTGACTACACTTTGTGTTGTAGTTTCACTTTGGAGATCATGTTAACACTCAAGTAGAATCAAGCACCTCAAGAAAAGAAAAAGTGTGTTTACACACTAGGTATCTTTTCCTTTAAGCATGTAATTTTATTTCATACTTAAAGGGGGGGGAATGTAGACACCTTAAATTTGGTAATTTATCACTTAGATCAATGACAACATTGGTTTTATATCCCTAAATCATGACTTGTGCACACATTCCTATGCTTAATTGCACATCCTATCCCTATTGCATGACTTGTTGCCTCATTTCACAATACTCAGTCACTCATTCAAAATTACTTGCATCAATCCACAATAGTTATATCATTCTTCTCAGTGAATCATTGCCAAGAACATTTGAAAGAATCCCAACACTCTATCCCTATACATGACCAACATAGGGACCTAACCATCCAAATATGGTTTGGTTCGTAAAACTAAAGTTAACGGTTTCGTCCCAAGCCACCCAATGGTCCCTTTCACAATTCAATATCTTTCTATGGATTGGTAATTTCCTCATGGGTCATCCTTAATGCAAAATTATACCTAAAAATCCTATATAAGCAAGTCAAAATCACTCATTTACTCACTTACCACTTTCAAGCACACTCATTGCAAATATCATTCCAAAATCACCCAAAGTTCTCCTAAATATTTCTAAAGTAGTAACAGACTCTAAGATTTCGAAGCTAATTCGGGTCATAGAAAGGGTTTTACACATGTGTGAGGCCTATCAATTCATAAATAAACATATTTTAGAGGGTCTCACATGTACATGAAGTTAAATATTTCCATCACTTAGGCATATAAAAACTTCAAACAAGTTCGAAATCGCTAAACGCTTATGTACGTGTTTGATGGTTTCATAACTATTTAGTTTACACTTCCAAAATCCAAAGGCAAAGCATAACTAGATCACTACCAGGGTTTTTGTCCCTTTTTCATTGACATGTCAACTCTTTAAGAATCCAATTAGATAATTACATATCCCTTCTTGTGTTTTGTCACATTTAGCACTTATTTTGTTTATTATCTTGCATAATGCGAAATAGGTATATTATTGGTGTTAAATTGATTAATTTGAATATATCTCTTGTTTCTAACTCTTGATATAAATCATAAAAACACTTCTTATTTATCATGGGTTAAATCAATTGGATCCTATATAGACTGAAATTGTTATAGTAATGTAAAACTGAAGAAAATAGTCAACCTAGTAGATTATATGGTGCTTCGAAGATGGGAGTGTAGGCAAATAATTCCAATTATGTTTTTATCGACCAGACGTAAAAAAAAGGCATGAAATGTAATTACTAAGAGCCTCAAACCAAATTTATGGTCTAAAATGCCAAATACTATTAATTAGGCTAATATAGCCTAATTATTTATTTCCAATCCAAAAGTAGGGAAAACATGCATTGTTTAGAGGTATATTATGAATATCCTAAAAATTTCTCACTTGTAAGGATGATAAATGAATTAACCTTAAAATTTAGGTAAGTTTTATAATAAATGTATAACCTTAATTAGGATTGAACTCTAGAAAGAATGTATAATTAGATTACTAAATTGAATATTCATAAACAAATCTAAACATATAATAAAGATCAAAAGATTTGATTAATTAGGGAACATACTCAATATAGTAAAATCATAAGAAAATAATGCACTCATATTTTTCACTTTGATAATTCGTCTGGACTTGAAAATGGAAAAAAAAATAAGCAATAATACTGATTTAGATGATTTGTATTTAGAACTGGAACTTTGTTTTCCCTTGGAAAAAAATTGACCAAAATGGACAAAATTGAGTAGTCTTTCTTGTCCCTATTGTATTGAATTGTATTGCTTTATAAAATAAATATGCAACTAAATGACCTCTTGTAACTATTGAATATTATTTTTTGTGTGGTATCTGGGATTCAAAAGATGCAAGTAAGTTTCCAAAACTAGTCTTCTCCTCATTAAACCCCATCTTCTTAAAAAGGGTCAGTGGTTTTGGTCAGCACCCACTATGCCTATGTAGTACTCTTGTAAAGAGGCATCAAACCCACATAGCTCTCTACCTATTAGAAGTGCGATTATGCTCTTTTCATCCATATGTATGCAACTATAGTTTTCCTCTTTGATACTTAATAAAATTTTCTTTGACTTGGATTTTAGTGTTTTTAACTAAATTATATTTGATATTGACCTCTAGTTTATAATGTTTTAGAATTTCCTAGGGGTTAGTCCCAGTGTATGGTGAATGTATACTTTTGTAATAGGGAAGGATAAAGAAACTTGCTTGATCTTTTGAGGGTGAATGTTAGGTAAATGTCAAATTATAACTAATTGAGTAAATGAGAGGGTTTGATTAGTATTTATATTACTTTGAGGATAATTTTTCACACTAAGGTTAACCTAGAGGGGAAAGAGTGAATCACAAAAAGGTTCCCATTTCAAAATTGAACCATTAGGTAGCTAAGGAAAAAATATCCTAGAAAGGGAGAGGATAAATATCTGATCATGCCCCAACTCGATGATTCTATCGTGTAGGTAAATAATGATCTAGAGTAGTATGCGTAAGAGGTATAAGGTATTTTATTACTAATATTAGTATTCACATAGGTGATTGAGTAGTATAACGATGGATTTTATGCCTTAGGATAGGGTGAGATGGTGCGTTGGAGCTCACTTTATGCACATAGGTTATATGATATAATCCAACAAATAACATTATCAAATTCTAAATGACCAAATTTGTGTGTCTACATTTGCTACTCCTTTAATATAGTAAATGAAACTCACTAGTTAAAGGAAATGTGCACTTGAGTGTGTAGACACACTTTGAATTTTCTCGAATGCTTGAGTAACATCCAAGGTAAAAAACTACAAAACAAGAGTGTAGTCAATGTCCATATTATGAAACTTAAAAATTTAACTTTTGAAATTAAAATTTGAAATTGAAATAGAAGAGGGAAAGGAAAGAATACACATGTATGTGCAGAAACAAATTTATACTTGTGAATATTGAGGCTTCTTAGTGAAAAAATTAGATTAGATTGTGCCCCCTAGCTAAGGCACCTGAAGAAGGATATTCTTGTCGAACAATATATAATTTAGGGTGATCAATCCCTAATTTGTAAAACCAAAACTAGCTAATGAAGTTGGGGGTGCAATAGACCCAATACTTGTGATTTGAAGAAAAATAATAAATGAACCAATTGAAAAGGGGGAACCACCATATGTTTTCTAGGCATGATGCAAAGGTCAATGGGCACAACTAAACCCAACATACATCACTAGTTCTTACCAAACCACACTACTATAGATGGATCTATATTCTAAGTTTGCATGATTAAAAGGGAATGAAGTATACTCATGCCCCCACCTTATTCATAGTAATTAAACAATATTGAATAATTGAAAGAGAATGCAATATTTTATTCCCCCATTATTATTGCAATCATTGAATTTTTGAAAGAAGGTGACATGTGTTAGTAGAATGTTTTTTGCAAATTATTTCTATAATAGAATTAAACCAATCATCAAGAACTCTACATTTGTATATTCAAAATGTAATGTAATTGCACTATGTTGAAATTCATGTCACTATGTTTGATTCACTATCTAAAAAATTGTATATTTTTTATTTTTGGAAAATTATGATATTGATTGTTCAAACTATATTGGAAAAAATCAACAAAAAGGGGACAATTTTGACAGTTTATCTTGTTGTAAACTCCTAAATTTGGTAATTTATGATTTGGCAATGAAAAATTTGGCTTTGCACCTTAAGCTTGACTTGTGAACATTCCAAGCCCAAGTGACCTATCCTTATCTCCTTTTTGTGACTTGTTGATATATGAAAACTAGTCAGTCACTCACAAAAACAATGACACCTATCCACAAAAGTATAATATTCGTAGGCATCTCACCCAAAATATTACACAAACCCTTAAATTTCCTGTCTAAAACCATAAAGCTAGGACCAAACCATCCCAAAATTTGGTCCCGATCCAAATAGTATTATCTCCTACAACACAACAATCATATTTCCAATTTGAATCTTTCTATGGTTTAATTCATATCCCATAGGTTGACCTTAATGTGAAAATAAACTTACAAATTCATATAAAATCAAGTATAACCTACTGATTTAAATAGGTTGACACTTCAAAATACATTCATAAAGCACTATAACCTCTCATAAAATATTAAAAATCACAACAAAACCTTTGGGAAACCCATACATAGGTCTGAAGCTAGCCAAAATAGGTTCAAGAACCATGCCTCTCATTCTATAAACCTCCAAGTCAAGCCAAGCTAAACTCAAACATTTCAAACCATTGCTGCACATTTTCAAAGGATCAAGTTTCCCAAGTAATTACATCCACGTATATATCACATGATCGGTGGAGAACTATGTGTAGTTTTGTGACTCTTTAGAGTAATACTGACATAAACAACACATGGTTTATTCAACCCAAACACTAACCTTTTTGTATAGGTCTTCCACTCATGATTAGGGTTTGAGGGTATTTCATATCACATAGAGTTTCAAATCATGTGACACCTAGGGTTCGAGTGTGAAGGTCATCACAAAGTGTCAAAATCACACGAGAAGCTACAAAACTCTAACAAATCTTAGTCTAAAATCATACATCTCAATACCAAACCATACCATGCTATAGGATAGGTCATATGGTTCCATACTAGCTCAATGTTTAGTCATAGTTCTAGATACAAAGCACCCCCGTGTCATTTCTATCCTTCTAATTCATTCTACACTCCTCGATCACATCTCTTCTTATGTAATCAACTAAGTACACTTCCCCTCTTGTGTTCTGAGAAATTATTTCTATTGTTATATCTAATAAATTTCTTTGGAGCTATATTCTAGTTCGTGCATTAATGTTTATTAATTAATCAAAGTATACATCATGTATTACCCTTACACCTTTAAATAAATAAGAAAATAAGCTACCCTAAACCCTTATTTATTTATTTAGGGTGTGTACACTTGTCTAAGTTTAATGGGTTTTTTGTCATTAAATTTTGTATCTGAAACAATTTGTAACCCTATATCATATACATATACCCTTGTTCACTGTATTTTATATCCTATATTCAAAATTCTTTCAGAAAGTGAGTTTGTATTTCTTTAATAATACCACCCAATGACCTACTTATGTAATCAACTAAGTTCACTTCCCCTCTTGTGTTTTAAGTAATCGTTTCTTTCATTATATGTTACAAATTGATTTGGAGCTATAGTGCAGTTCGTGCATTAATGTTTATTACTTAATCAAAGTATACAACTTGTACGACCCTTACACCTTTAAATAAATACAAAAATAATCTACCCCAAACCCTTGTTTATTTATTTAGGGTGTAAAAACTTGTTTAAGTTTAATTGGTTTTTTTGTCATTAAATTTTGTATCTAAAACTATTTGTAACCATGTATCATATACCTATACCCTTGTTCACTATATTATATATCATGCATTCAATATTATTTCTGAAAGTGATTTTTTATTTCTTTAATAAGACAACCAAATTCCCCCTCTTTTGAGATGAGGGAGATATTATACATTTCTCATCTCAAAAGAAAGATGAATCATACCATGTCATGTAGAGTAAGATAACAACGTGTAAGATTATACATGCTTGTGGAGAGTAACCAAATATTGCTAATTTGATATATAACTTGTCGTGCAGAAGGAGTGCATGATATGGATCATGAAACCAAAATATAAGGATGTTTGACGTGAATCATGGTAACAAGTGTTACATACACACGATCTCAACAAGTAAATTTCACACACAATGCCACATGGAAGGCCACTAGGCCACATATAAGAGAAACATGAGTGTTGTAAAAATAAATAAGGACTAAGAGCCACACAAGTAATGCTAATAAGTTTGCAAACAAGGGGCATTAGTGTGTCGCAAATAAAAATTAAGGCTAAGTGATACACACAAGAGACAATTAATAATGTATCCATTTTGAAATCAAGTAAACATCTATCGAGATGCATATAAAACAATAGAAACTAGTTTATACAATCCGTATGTGTTAGTAGCAAACCCTGCTAGAATTATATCACAATATAAACCATAGACATGAGTTAGACATATGTTAGAATAGAAAAAGTGAAAAATAATATAGAAAGATATAACCTTATACAATATGATCTATATAAAAATATGCCCTTAGTAAGGAAAGGCCATTAGGGATAGGGAAAGTCATACATATGAAATCCCTACATGATCATGTATGTTCTACATCAAGTTCACATACCATGTGAAACTTACATGTGCATAGAAAAATAAAGTATGTTATCTACCAAATCATGTGATAAATAACATATGTAATGTAGAAAACTAGTAACTAAGGTCGCGGTTTTAAATATTTTGATTTTTTTTGTAATGTGGAATATTTTGATCTTTTTAAAATTTTGACATTTGAAAATTGGATTTATATGATCACGTATCGAGGAGGTCATTCCTATTGGGATTGCAACCTACTAGTGTGAGATCAACCATGCGGTAAAGTTTTCTAAGGCAATGGGTATTTAAATGTCTTGATTCTTTAAGATGAAATATATTAGGAATCACTCATCACATGGGTGCTTAGGTGATGCCACATGTAGAATATTTGTGTGTGTGTGTGTGTGTGTGTGTGTGTGTGTGTGTGTGTGTGAAAATAACAAGTGGAGAAAATAATACTTGAAGTGTAAGCCATTATTATTCATGAAACAATCACATTAGATCATGGGTTTTTATAGATTGTTGAGTGATATTAGGGATTTAGGGAATTAGTTAAGCATTTAGAGAGATTCAAAGTGATTTGGAGATAAGGAAGCTATCCTTGTTTTTAGGAGATATTTCCATGATATATGTAACCTTTGTGTGATTGAATATTATGATGATTAAATCTTATTGAGATTGTGTTCTTGTTGAATATGGAGTAACCCCAAAAAGATGAAATAAACCCATAATGAATTCTTCATCCATATACGGTAGACCTTACACTTTTAAAGGTGTTTTCCAACATGTCATGTTCCACTTATGCCTAGGATGTTTGTCATGTTGAATTGTAATTGTTTTATTGATATGAGGGGACGTAATACATTGATTGTAGATTTCATATGTCATCACCATGATTTTACTAAACAAAGAGAGCCATGTTGCATATATTTTTGTACCCAATTTGTAATATTATAAGATGCAACCCAATAAAAAGTATAGTAAACCCTTGAGATTATAGTGTCCCGGGTCATATGTTATATCTAAAAGAGTGTAACTTGGCTCTTGTGATGCTTGAATGTTACATGGATTTTTAAGTGATTTCTTGTCAACTCAGACATGTTCCCAATACTTACCATTGATGTAGATTGGAAGTGTGACATTTTCATGTCATGAGCGTTTTTGTATTTCATAAGTATATGTATAATATAATTGCTTAGTTGGTAATTGTAGTTGTTAATTATCTTGATTATTTGGATTATCCCTTTATCCTTGATAATTTTAACCTCTGATATAAATGTTTTACACTAATTAGTGTCATGACCTATGATTCCATGGTTATCACAATAAGGATTTCCTATTTGATTTGATAATATTCTAGTCATGCGATGGCATGTAAATGGTAATGCTAGTAAACAATGGCAATATATTTTTTGGTGTATCTTGCTACTCTTATATTTATATAGAGCTAAGTGCGTCAAAAAATTCAATTTTGTTAATTGAATAATGTGTTGTTGTTATGTTTGAAGTAATAATGCATAGTTGTTCTTGTACTTTATTCATACTTGATTTAACACAGAATCTACTTAGCAGTGCCATAAGGTGATAAGAAAATGTAGTAGATATATAATTACAATCTTGCACATAATTTTTTTTGTGTTTCTATTCTCCCGAGTGGGAGAGGATTTTGCAATATAATCTAAATAAGACTTATGTTAGTATTTCCTAGGACCAATAAAGGTGAATGAAGAGTGGAAAAGAAAATCATCATTGTCGATAGGAATGAAATTTAATTGTCGCATAAGCTCTCAGCTATCATATCTTGTACATCATTATCACTATCATATCAATTTGTTATGGAAACATCTTGCTATTTAAAATTGATTAATAATGGTAAATTTGGGATGACCTTAAGTTCTTGTTTTGTTTGTTTCTTTAATTGAAATTATTTTTCATTTGCTTACGACAATTGATCTATTCATGATAATTCTTGTTTGTGTTTCTCTTTTTATAATATTTCCATGTTCACTTGTTATTGTGTTAAGTAGATATGTGTTTGATCTAGTTGTTACTAGTATTTCATTAATTTATCTAATTTCCCACCTGCTAACTTTTGTTACAATAATTTCTCTTATTATGATTGATTTGTTATCAATTATTTTGATTGATTTGACTACCTCATAAATGTGTAAATTATCAATTAGAATGGGTTGTGATAGAGGTATAATATAGGGATCTCAAGCCGATGATTGTTCTATTTAATAATAATTAAAAGGCTCATCATAGGTTGTAATGGTGTACTCATGTCCAATATGTGCAAATTTGACACATCCACATAGTGGATATGGTATTACATCTATATCATGAATCTAAGGTCGACCCAATAAAAGATCATAATGGAGGATGTTATCCACAATGTTAAATGTGGCGGGAATCATTTTGGGCCTAAATATAACGTCTAATGTAATTTTTCTTATTATAGGTTGTGTAATATTATCAAATCCTTTGATAACATGGGAAAATTATTAAACAAAATTCTTGTGAATGTGTATTTGTTGTGGCAAAGAGATAAGATAGATATTCAAGGTTGATCCATTATCAATTAGTACTATCTTTATTAAGAACCAAACCATGGTTAATAATAGTTGGAATTTCTCTAACATGCTTAGGAGGTAAATTAGTAAGGTCAAAAATGATGTCATTATCAATTCTATTAAATTTATTCACAATAGAAGAAAAAACAATTGGCTATGTACTGATAGGAAGAGTAGTATTTTGAAATGAATAAGATAATATAAATTTGTATGCAGTTGATCTCATTAATAAGTCCAAAGTAGATACTTTGGAAAGAGTATTGTGTAGTTGATCTAATATATTATATGTCATTTGTTGATTGTTTTGTCATGCAAGGGGAGCAAAAGGTGGTGGAGGATTTGGTTAATTGCCATTGGTCATTGGATTTCCTCATTTTGTATTGACAACATGGACCATTGATTCTAGTATAAGTCGAGGGTGAATAATGAAGGCATGATGGTAAATATTAGGTGAGATCAAGGGGAGGCAAGATGAAAGGATGCATACAAATCTTTCACACCGAGCAGTGATAGGAATTACCTCATACTGAATATTATTGCAATAATAATAGATTAGAGGAGTGGTGTAAGGATGTTACATAACTTTCCCATCATTGGTACATGCACATTCCTTGATAATATTGGGAGTAAAAATATTGGTACATGCCTTATTGAAAGTAAAAATAGATCTTAACGTATAAATTATTAAAGAGAAAAACCTTAAGGAGATCTAAGATGTGCAACTGGAGGCCCATTTTGATAGGGTATTCCTTATAAAAATGAACAAATGTGTTCGATAAATAACATGTTCACTAAATGATTTAACCCTAAAATTCAGGCGTATGTTAGAATAAATGTAAAACCCTAATTAGGATTGAAATATATAAAGGATGTATATTCAAACTAATAAATTAAACATTCATATAAAAATATGAACATATAGTAAATGATTAAGAGATTTTATTAATTAGGGAACATACTAAATATGGTAAAATCACAAGTATATAGTGCACTTGGATTTGTTGTACCTTGATGACTAATATATGCTTGAAACAAGAAGAAATACATAAAAATATTGATGTAAATAAGTCATCTGGACAGAACTGACCAGAATGGACAAAATCGGCCAAACTTTCATGTCCCTATTACATAGACTTGTCCTTATTTGTAAAATAAATTTGTGATTGTACAACCTCTTTCTACTACTAAATTTGATTCTTTTTTGAGATCTGGGTTTTGATAGATGCGCATAAGTTTCTAAACTCAATTTTATCCTCTTGAAACCCTAATTTTTAAAACTCCTATAAAAAGGGGTTTGGGGTTTGGGTTGAGTGACACCCATCACTCCTGCATAACACTACTTTAAAGGGGCATGAAACCCACATAGTTCTTCACATATTGGAAGTTCTATTGTGGTCATTTCATCTACATATATGTAACTAAACTCTAACTATTTGATACTTGATAATATTTACTTTGACTTGGCTTTGAGTACTTTTGAATTGATTACACTCGAGCTTGACCTAGCTTAAAATTCTTAAGACTTGTATGGGGGATGCTCCTGGTGTATGATTCTATAAAGAGAATAAAAAGGTAATTTAATTTTATGAGGGTGAATGTTATGTACGTGCCAAGTAACAACCGAGTGAGTAAATGAGAGGGTTTGATTTGTAGATATATTACTCTGAGGGTAATTTTTCGCTCTAAGGTTGACCTAGATGGGAAGGATTGACTCATATAAGAAAAGTTCCCATTTGAAATATTGTTCATTAAGAACATAATGCCATAATTTATTGATATGGTATAGGATGGGTAGTCGATCCTGTCCCTACTAGACATTTGTGTCCTACAACTTTGAGTACTAACCTAATGATATAAATAATTATGTCTAGGAGATGCAAGGTGTTTTTGAATGGTAGAAGACTTATTATAGGTGATTGAATAGTAAAATGAGGGATTGCAAGCCTTAGGATAGAGCAAGATGATGTGTTTGAGCTCTGAAAGGAACGATAACTAGATCGTACCAAGCCAAGAACACAGATGTTAATCAAACACCATGATCAATAAGATGAAAGCAATTCACCAGAATAGCTTTACATAAAACCTTTGCAAACAAATGAACAACAATATCATATATTATTATGGAACTCAATGCAATACATTGAGAATGGGCCTTGCTTAAATAGGCAACGAATAACAATCTAAGAACCAGCCAAGGTCATAGATCAAGCCATAAATCAAGGAAATAACTAGTCATCAAAGAACTAGTCAAGACCATAAATTTAGGAGAGAACTAGACATCAAGGATCTAGTCAATACCATAGATCAAGGAAAGAGCTAGTCAATACCATGGATCAAGGAAAGAACTATACCTAACAACTAGATAATATCTCCTAATATCTAAATAAGATAAAAGAAATATCCACACACATAAGTGGGTGAGGATAAATACAATAAAGGTAAATAAAGTACCTAAGTGAACATGAGCTAAGGTAAATACCTACTCTAACAAGCTCAATTTATGTGCATGAATCATTTATAAGGGATATAAGCCAAAAAACATTATCAAATACCAAATTACCAAATTTGGGTGTCTTCGAGAATAGAGAAATTCCCACCCGATAGTGATACTGACCTCACCTAAAAAATTTACATCTAACCTAGATCTATTTATGGAGAGGGAATGATACTCTCAACAAGAATGAAGAGAGAGTAACACTAGTGAAAAATACAAAGAGGGAGTGATTCTCTTGGAAAATACAAAGAGGGAGTAACACTCTTAATAGGTGGTAGAAAACACAAAAATAATTTAATGAGTACACTCGCTTGGTATAGATTATTTGTTCTTTCGATTTGACCTTCATGACGTGAAACTTGTAACTTGCAAAACATATATATTCTTCATACTTCCCTAGAATGGTAATGATATCCGAACTTAAGAAAAATAATGAATTGTTAGGGCCCTATGTTATATATTAGATGGGTTTTTAAGCACATTCTACTTATTAGGACTCCACGTAATGAATAATATATCAATACATTGTAAATTAAACAATTGAAAATAATTCCATTTACATCCAAACCCTAGGTTTTGCACTAAAATTACTCCATGGGAAATACTAGCTTTATAAAATAATAAATTGCTATAGTGATTACTTGATATTTGTAGAATGCATGTGGGTTCTTAAAGGAATGCTAACAATATCCTATGTAATCTCTAGATGTAAATGAAATACAATGTATATGTACATATAAACAATTTGAAATTGAATTAGGATCTTATTGGTGCCCAAACCAACATTAAATGATCAAAAAATGAAAAATAAGTGTCGAAGGGGATGTGTGCACATTATCCATAAAGGGACCATGAGTTTGAATGATGCTACTGACAGACCTAGGAGCATGAATGGCACCAAAAACATACCTGAGTGCCACTTACACATACAAAAGACTCAAAACATAAAGAAGGGAGAGGAGAAATAACATAATAAACAAAGGGAGTTGAGAAGAGTGAAACTATCAACAAATATACTAGTAACACCTAAGTTAGACTAATAATTAACAAAACAAAAAAATCCTAAAATTATTGTAGCTTTTCACCTGATAAATTCCATGGGTTAATTATTAGGAACAAACATGTATAATTAGAATGTATTGGATACAAACATGTCTAGAGGCAACTGATACGTGTATGGGAGTGGTTGTGCAGATTCCAACATTAGGGTGCTGGTTCACCTGAATGTATTCTTTGAGTTTTTGGCATTAGAATATTGTGATGACTCTATTATGTAGTTGAATTTCCTTCTCCTTCATCAAACCTTATCTTAGATTGGTTTAAAGGTAAGGTACCTGATAAAAAGTGGTTAACATTTTGAGTTGGACAACCTCAGTCACACCCCTAGTGTGTGATGAACATTTCCTACATACCAATACTTTGAGGAGGGATCAAGTAACACGTAATTCTTCCACAATCTTATGTTGATGTGTAACTAGCAATATAGAAATATATGCACTTATAATGAACCCCTCGATTTGAATTTGATTGTTGACAACATGACTTGACCTTTGTATGTTAAAGGAATTATGCTCTAAGGCCGATCTAGGAACACTCTTAGAATATTTGGCTCTTTATTTGGAGTGTCTCAAACTAGTGAGGTTATGTCTAGATGATTCCAAGACGATTTGAAATAGTTTAGGTGTGTTTACTTATACAATTAAATGATCATTGGTTTCCCACTCAACCGACCCTAAAAATCATGCAAAGGCTGACCTAAACATGTTTCCCATTAGAAATTATGGTCATTAGGCAAGTGAAGGACAAGTTTTTGACACATGGAAAAGTTCAGGACCAAACCTATCCAAGGCCCACAAACCTGTCAAATGATCACGAGACTCAAAATTAATCTGTGTGTGATGTCAATCTAGGAAGCAAGTCTGCTCATATATAGACTAAAATGGTTCTAGTGATGCAAAACTAAGGAAAATAGTCAACCAAAGAGGGGAATATGCACGAATAATTCTATATATGTATTTATGGACCAAATGTTAGGATAAGACATAAAATTTAATTACCAAATGCTTCATACAAAATTTGTGGTAGTACGATACCAATTACTATTAATTAGGATAAATAATATAGGTAAAATAATAATAAAGCATAATAATTTATTTCCAATCTAAAATTAGAGCAAACACACATTGTTTAGAGGCATATCCCTTGAATTTTGGTCACTCATAAGGATGAGAACACAAAAGGCACACCCAATAGTGATAATGCATCACCTAGAAATTTGACATCTAACACAAATGTACGTATAAAGAGGGAGTGGTAATCTTAGTAGGTATGGAAAGGGAGCAATGATCCTAACAAATACAAAGAGGGAGTGGTGCTTTTAATAGGTGGCAGACAATACATATATGATTTAATGTCTAGTAACACTTGTTTTGTATATAATTTTGTTCTTTTGCTATGAGCTTCGTGATCGACATTTGTAGCTTACAAAACTTGTTTTTTCTCCACGTTTCTCTAAAATGGAATTGATATTTGTATTTAAGAAAAAAGATGAATTGTTACGCCCTATGTTATATATTAGATGGGTTTTTAAGCACATTTTACTTATTAGGACCCTAAGTAATGCACAATCTAGTAAGACAATAAATTACATGATTGAAAGCAATTTGAGTGATATGTCAACCCTAGGTTTTGTGCCAACAATATTCCATAGGAAATATTAGCTACATAGAATAATAAATTACTCTAGCAATTGTTTGATCTATATAGAATGCACGTGGGTTATTAATGGAATGCTAGCATTGTCTTGTGTAATCTCTATATGTAAATGAACTACATACATGTATATATAAACAAGATATGCAAAGTGGCCAAATTCTTTTCGTATGTGTTGGTAGATGTTGAATTTGTTATAAATGATCTTATAATAGTTGTTTAATTGATAGTTTTGTAATTCTAAATTTAAAATAGTGCATAAAACATGACACTATATTTGTGTAAAATAACAAAAGACTAAATTATTAAAATCCATCCAATACATAAACCCATTGCTATATGTCTTGATGAAATGCAAGTCAAAACAATGGTTATTCCAATATGGGTTGAGTGATGAACATCAAGAGAATAACAAGTTTGGAAAACTAGAGATTGGCACAACCAAACATTGTCCGTTAAAGAATTCACTGTCAATGTTTTGAAAAGGGGACTTGCAGGAAGATGGCTAGTAAAAAATATTGAACAAAAAATTCAGAGAAGTCAAGCTTGCGCGTGATCCAACAACTTGATAACCTAAGAGAAGTGTTGTGAGATAGGTCCAAGGATTGTAATCATATGAAGAAGGGAAATTCCATGGGAATTTCACTAATAATTGCATTTGAACTAAAGTTGAGATTAATATCCAAGCTAGCGATGGACCTAATCTCTGTATGACATTTTTCAAACCTTCCAGGGCGCTCAAAGTATCTAGATCATTTGAGTCCTTTCTATTGAGTTGTGGAGATAAATTGCTTCACAAGTAGCATGTTTTACAACTTGCAGGTTTACACAGTAACTGGCATCAGTCAGGGAACCAACATCGGTCACCTGGGAGGAATTGACATCGGTTAGGGAACTTGCACCAATCAGAAAACAGGGAACTGACACTGGTCAACAAACAAGGAACCGACATCAGTCAGGGAACCAACACCGGTTACTTGTGTGTTTATGTTTTTATTTTAGATGCAGGATTAGATCCAACCTTTGATTTAAAGGTGATCTAAAGGTTGTAAATGTATAGCTAAGGTTCACTAAGTTTTTATATGGATATATAAGCTTGAAAGCTAGGGTTAGAAGATAGATTACATGTAATTGATTATTATTGCATGTGGAATCCTTTGTTGAGAGGAGGAGGAGGAGGAAGAAGAAGAAGAAGAAGAAGAAGAAGAAGAAGAAGAAGAAAAAGATGGTTATATGAAAATAAAGCTTTCATGGAGAGAATCTGGACAAAATAAAATAGCAGGTACATTTAAATGGTGAGAAGAGTGTAATGTTTTCTACTGTATTTCTTTTGTATTGTTATCATCTCATTGTAATGGCTTGCATATTATGCAAAACACATACAGTTTCTTCTTGTAGATCCACAGGTTCTTGTGAGATCTTGTATTGTAGATCCATGAGATCATTGTAGACACCCATAATTACGCCCAAGTAATTTAAATACTTAAATTACGCTAATTATCTATCTTCTGGCAAATTGACGACATATTGTCAATAACGTTCATTTTCCCTTATATCATCATTAATTAATTACACTAAGCTAATTAATTAAGTCACCTATCCAACAAATACCCTAATTAACGACCTTCCGTTAATAAATCACCCCTTCTACCTAGACTAATTAATTATTATTAATTAATTATCTTTCCCTTTCATTTAACCAATAAATCAATATTTAATTGATTTAATCCCCTTCTAATAGCCTAAATCGTACTAATATTCCTCTAATTAGATTCTATAAGCTTACATCTACCTATTAGTTAATCACCTTTGATTAATTAAAACACCCCCCAACTCCCATGACTTGCTAAACATAAATTAAACCCTTCTAAAGTAAGGTTACCTTTTATAAAGCAACTTTATCCATTCCTAATCATGTTTTACCTTTATCCCACATGCAAAGGGATGAAGAGTTTCCTTTATCCATTGGGCTATATAAGGAGCCCTAATTCTACCTTTATACCTACACCTAAACTTCTTGAGAAAGCAAATGCAAAGCATATAGCAAAATAGACTAAGAGCTTGCATTTTGTTTTCTTGAGAGTTCATCATCTTGAAGAGTTAAGCCTCTTTCCTAAGTACTTAGGTCATATGAGAGGTGTCAAAAGGGTCTTGTAGCCCAACTTTGACAAGCCCTCATTCTTAGGTTCTTAGGAACACCAAAGACAACCATTTTTGATAACCATGGAGCCTACATAGGTCTATTCATTTATTTGTTGTTAGAGAATAGAGGATTTAGATGCTTAACATTGTTAGTTTCAAAGTTTTGTATATTGATGAATGTTAGCATCTAACCTTGTTCAATTCTTATCAAGATGGTGCTTAGTAGTTTGTTTAATTTTTGCTAATTAAGGCTATTAGGTGTTAGTCTTTGTTTACATTAGCATTAGTTTAAAAAAAATTCATGCACACAATCATGTTGTATTGTTGATCCACATAGATATAATATTGTCGAGGAGGTTGTCTTCATGTTTGCATATGTTGATGCAGTGATGAATGAGATACTTACTTCTTGGTGAACAGTTATGGTAGCACATTGGTAGAACCATTTGAGAGGTCTTGTTTGTAGATTCACAAGAGAGCTTGGTTCCAGTTCAGAGATGCAGTAGTTCCTGGTTATGTGAGATCTGCTAGTGGTTTGGAGGCATAGTTGTCATGCACTCATGGAGATCTGTTTAGAGATCTGTTAGAGGAGATACTCTTGGAGAGATGCATTGCACTCTTGTGGGAAGATTTGATTTGTGCTCTTGTTCATTATTATATATATGAGATCTATATCTTTGGTAGACATAGCCCACATTGGGTGAACCACAATACATGATGTGTTATGTGTGTGTACTTTGTTTTGATTTGGATTTATCTATTTTACACTTCCACTGTTGTATATTTTGGGGAATTGTTTCCATTTCTGCAATCCTAATTCCCAACACTTTCTTTGAATTTATGGAAGGTAGTAATTTATTTATTTATTTTTTTAGGATTTTGTAAGGTAAAAGTTATTAGGTATCTATATTTTTCTTTCATTTAATGATGTCATTTAAGGAATGGTAGGGGGTGAAACATTGATCTTGAATCATTTATTAATTGAAGGCTCATTTTGATAGGGTATTTCTCAGAAAATGAATAAACATGTTCGATAAATAATAGGTTCACCAAATGATTCAACTGACTAAAGTTCAGGCGTGTTTTATAATAAACGTAAAACCCTAACTAGGATTGAAATCTATAAAAGATGTATATTCAAACTACTCAATTAAACATTCGTATACAAATAAGAACATACAATAAATGATTAAGATGTTTGTTAATTAGGCACATGCTAAATATAGTAAAATCACAAGTAGATAGTGAACTTAGCTATATATTTACTTCAACTGATGATGACTAATCTAGCTTGAAACTAGAAGAAATAAGTAAAAACACTAATGTAAATGGGTCATCTTCAGAACTAGATCTTTATATACCCTACAAAAAAATTGACAAAATGGACAAATTCAACCAACCTATCTCTTGTTGAGTTGCACAGACTTTACCTTCTTTGTAAAATAAATTTGTGATTGTACGACTTCTTACTACTGTTGAATGTGATTCTCTGTGTGTGATTTGTGTTTTGAAAGATACACGTAAGTTTCTGAAATCAATTTTATCCTCTTTAAACCCTAACTTTTTGGAAGTTCTGTAAAAAGGGATTAGGGGTTTTGGTTGAGTGACACCCACCACTCCTACATAAGACTACTCTAAATATGAAACCCACATAGTTATTCACCTACTGGAAGTTTGATTGTGCTCATGTCATGTACATGTATGCAACTAAACTTCACTTCTTTGATACTTGATATTGTATTTACTTTGACTTGATTATAATCAATCTTGACTTGGTTTAGAATGCTTCAAACTTGTATGGGGGATGCTCCTGGTGTAAAATTTTATAAAGGGAAGAAAAATTAGTTTAATGTTCTAAGGGAGAATGCTAGGTATATGCCAAGTAAAAACCAAACGAGTAAATGAGAGGGTTTGATTTGTATTTATACTACTTTCCAAGGGCAAGTTTTTGTACTAAGGTTGACCTAGATAGGAAAGAAAAACTTGTATAAGAAAAGTTCCCATTTGAAATTTTGATCATTAAGAACCTAAGGAAATAATTTCCTGATAGGGGATAGGATAAGCAGTGATTCCTATCCCTACAAGACAATTGTGTCCTACAACTTTGAGTTCTAACACAATGATACAAAGAAGTTTGTCCAGGAGATGTAAGGTGTTTTTGACTGATAGAAGTATTCTTATAGGTGACTGAATAGTAAAATGAGGGATTATAAGCCTTAGGATAGAGTGAGATGATGTGTTTGAGCTCAATTTATGTGCATAAGAAATATAAGCCAAAAAACATTATCAAATGCCAAATGACCAAAGTTGAGTGCCTATAAGATTAAAGAAATGCCCTCCCAATAGCACGATAATGACCTCACCTAAAATGTTGACATATAACCTAGATGCATGTATGAAGAGGGAGTTGTAATCTCAACAAGTATGGAGAGAGAGCAACGCTCCTAGAAAATACAAAAAGGGAGTGGTGCTTTTAATAGGTGTTAGATAATACATAAATGAATTAATGTCTTGTAACACTTGTTTGGTATAAATTATTTTGTTCTTTCACTTTGACCTTCGTGATCCACACTTGTAGCTTACAAAACATGCTTTTTCTTTGCGTTTCCCTAAAATGGAATGATATCTAAATTTAAGAAAAATGACGAATTGTTAGGACCTGTGTTATAAATTATATGGGGTTTCAAGCAAATTCTACTTGTTAGGACCATATATAATGTGCAATATATTAAGACGATAAATTACACAATCGAAAGCTATTTCAATGACATGCCAACTATAGGTTTTGTGCCAAAAGTACTCCATAGGAAATACTAGTTTCATAGAATGATAAATTGCTCTAGAGATTTTTTAATCTATATAGAATATATGTGGGTTCTTAATGGAATGCTAAAAATGTCTTGTGTAAGTCTCTAAATGTATATGAACTACAATGCATATATGTATATATAAACAAGATCCGCGAAGCGATCAATTCCCACTATATGTGTTGGTAAATGTTGAATTTGTTACAAATGATCTTGTAATAGTTGTTTAATTGATAATTATGCAATTCTAAATTTGAAAAATATGCATAAAACATGGCATTGCATTTATATAAAATAACAAACGATTAAATTACTAAAATCCATCCAATGCACAAACTCATTGCTATATGTCCCGATGAAATGCACGTCAACAAAATGGTTATTGCAATGTGGGTTGACTGATGAACATCAAGAGAATAACAAGTTTGGAAAACCATAGATTGGCATGACCAAGCATTTTCCATTAAAGAATTCACAGTCAATGTTTTGAAAAGGGCCTTGCAGGAAGATGGCTAGAAAAAATATTGAAGAAAACGTTCAAAGAAGTCAAGCTCGCGAGTGATCCAATAGCTTGATAACTTGAGAGAGGTGTTGTGAGATAGGTGAAAGGATTGAAATTGTATGAGGAAGGAAAATTCCGTGGGAATTTTGCTAATAAATGAATTTTAACTAGAGTTGAGATTAATAACCAAGCTAGCGATGGACCCAGTCTTTGCATGATGATTGTCAAACCTTCCAAAGCACTCGAAGTCTCTAGATTATTTTAGAGTCTTTTAATTGAATTTATGGAAGGTAGTAAGTTATTGAAATGTCCCTCTTCCTAGAATAATAGTAATGAATACCTTTAGCCTATTTGGTCTACCTAACGGCTAAAGGATGAACCCAAGGGTGACTTAAGTCACAATAAATTAATATTAAGTGCCTAAAAGGAAAAAATAAAATTATTAAAGCACTTACATTAATTTATTTGGCTTAATAGAGGAATGCACTTATAAATAAAAGTTATAATCTCCAGAAAGGCAAAAAGGGACAAATATGGGTCTAATTTTATGTTTGTATCCTCCCTAGAAAGAATGGCGAATTACCTAGGAGAAGGATAATGGCTGTCTAGAAAGTAAAATAGGCCCATACTAATTTTGTATCTCCCCTAGGAAAAAATGCGACTAGGCCTAGGAGGGAAAAATTGCATAGAAGGAAGCATTGCAAACTGATTGGAGGAGAAAAAGGTTCCTTTGGGTCATTTTTCCTTTATAAAGGAAAGGTCGGCTTGGATGAGGGAATCTTATACTCATTCTTCAAATTTTGAATTTTATCTTAGGCCTGGTGCTTTTGTATAAAAATACTCTAGAGGATGAAAACCGTCTTAGAGAATGTGAAGGATTTCCACACAGGAAATTATAATGTGCTTGCAAGGGTATTTTCAGTATTTCCAACTATTATAGTGCAAATTTTTATAAAGGAATTGAAGGATAAAGTTGCAGCAACAATGTCCTAATTATTCCTAGTGGATCAACCCATCTCTTGGCTGGTTCACAATGTTTTGAACACATTCCAGGTCTGGTTTATATTGTCACTTGCAAATCTCATTTTTGTGACTAAAAGTAACCAATTTCATATAATTTTTGGGGTCTAAAAATGTTATTTCCAATTATATACAAGGTTAACTATCTGCATACCACTTATTACTATTTTCCAGTTTTGTGGTGCCTTAAAAATTGAGTTTTCTGCATATCCTGTTTACTAAAATTGTAGAGATCTATTTAGAGAAATCACATATTGGTTTGAGGTCTATTTATAAGGATTTCATGTTCAAACCCTAGTCGCCATTATGGGATATTTATTGTAGTAGTGTAATTTGATCTTTGTATGGTCATATATACCATCCTATGGCTGATTTGGATTTCTTAAAATCTGAAAATTCATAGCTGAGTTGATAGTGAGCATTCACCATGTTACATGATTTTTCCTAGTTTCTCCTAGTCCTTTTTCATTTAACAAATATGATTTGCAGTAATATTTTTGTGATATATTCATTGAGTTGTCTCATTATTAAGAGAAGTACTTAAAATCCACCTAAGGCAAAGATTATCACATTCGGGGACATTACAGTGGCATCAGAGCAAGTTTTCCTCCCTTCCTATGAGGGAAATCTTCAGAAATCAGATCCGAATGCAATCAACAAGAGATCACTTAGTATACCAAAGAATAACCACTCCAAGAAAGGGAACTATGGAAGAACATGATCAAAGGGCTCCTCCTAATGATGCTCTCAGCTATATGAATGAAGTCATGGATAGAAATTAGAGAGAGTTGTAACAAATGATGAGGGAGAACCAACGATAACAACGAGATGCATTTACTAGCTCCATTAGATATTTGGCCATGGTTCTACAAAGGAATATGAAAACCAAAAATCAAGGAGAAACCAACAATGGAGAAGGAAGCTCAATAGGACTGGTGAGGACTTCTCCCAAACCTACTCTGCAAATTTTCAAAGCTAAATTTCTACAAAGAGAGGAACCAATTGAAGAAGTAACACAAAATGATGTTGATGATGTAGAATCATATGGTGATGAGTACATGCAACTTAGCCTCTGGGTTGTTGAGTTGTGGAGCTCAATTACTTCATTTTAGCATGCAATTGGAACTTGCTGGAAAACACAGTAACCAACATCGGTTAAGGGAGACCAACATCGGTCAACCAAGTGACGGTGGTCAAGGTAGGAACCGGCGACGGTTAGGTAGAACCGGCGTCGGTTACTTGTGCGACAAAGTTTTAATTAACTCTCGGGAATTATATCTATTTTTAGCATTAAAATAGATTTATTGATTGTAATTGCATGGCTAAGTGCCCTAAGTCTATAAATGACTATATAAGCATAAAATCTAGGGTTTAGAAGTAAGATTAACAAGAATTAGAAATAACTTCAAATAATTATGTGAGAGAGAATTCTTGGTGAAAAGGGAAGAAAAGCTTGAAGAAAGAAAGTACTGAACATCTGAGAGGTGTGGAAGATTGTAAATCTTCATTGTATATCTTGTCAAAGCTTTGGATAATAGATTGGCTTGTTTCTTGGTGGATGTAGCCCACACTGGGTGAACCATGTTAAATCTGGTGTTGATTTATGTCTCTTGTTTTATATATTTCTTCTGGTAGAATATCCACTTTTATTTGCATGTATGCTTAGATCTGATATATTGTCTGTACAACCAGTGTGCTAACCCCAACAACTGGTATCAAAGCTTTGTTTGAGGGTTTTGTGTGTTGACATATTTACTCACAGAGGGTTTTCTGATTGAGTGGGAGCTACAAAAATGGCAGAAGAAAATAAATACAAGGTAGAGAAGTTTGATGGCCAAAATTATCAATTATGGAAGATGCAGATTGAGGATTATCTGTATCAAAGAGATTTGTACTTACCGTTGGATGAGAAGTCTAGACCTACGAAGATGACTGATGAAGAATGGAAGATTCTTGACAGAAAGGCTTTGGGATCTATAAGATTGAGCCTGGAAGCATCTGTGGCTTCCAATATTACAGAAGCAACTTCTATGGTAGACTTAATGAAATCTCTTGCTAATTTATATGAAAAACCTAGTGCTTCAAATAAATTTTATTTGATGAAGAAACTATTTAGTTCTAAGATGCATGAAGGTGAATCTACCTCTAGTCATTTGAATGATTTCTGATCTATTGTAAATCAGTTAAAATTGGTTGCTATACCATTTGATGATGAAGTAAAAGCACTTTTATTCTTATGTTCTTTGCCTGATAGTTGGGATAACTTGGTAATGGCTGTTAGTAATACAACATCTGCTAATAATATTTTGAAGTTTGATGATGTGGTTAGTATAATATTGAATGAAGAAATTCACAGGAAGAGTACAGAGGAAACATCATCTGGAAATGCTTTGAATGTAGAAAGCAGGGGCAGGTAGAAGGAGAGATCCAAGAGTAAGAGTAATGGGAAATCAAAGTCAAGGGAAAACAGATCTAAATCCAGAAGTAAGGGAATTACTTGTTGGAAATGTGGAAAGAAAGGACATGTAAAGAAAGATTGTTGGTCAAAGGATAAAGAGAATCAACAACCAGACAAAGGTAAAGAGGTGAATCTTGCTTCATCAGAGGTAATGCAAGATGCTCTTATTCTTTCTTTGGACAATAGAATTGAATCATGGGTTTTAGATTCAGGAGCTTCTTTCCATGCAACCCCTAATAAGGGTTATTTCAGAAATTATGTCCAGGGCAATTTTGGGCATGTTTATTTGGGTGATGATGAACCTTGCAGTATTACTGGTAAAGGGGAAGTTCATCTAAAATTGCAGAATGAAAATACATGGGTATTGAAAGATGTGAGGCATGTGCCAAGCCTCAGGAGGAATCTTATTTCTGCAGGGCAACTAGGTGAATTTGGTTGCATGGTTATTTTTACAGGAGACTCTTGGAAAGTCACCAAGGGTGCTTTTTGTTGTGGCAAGAGGTAAGAAGGTAGGAACGTTATATTTATCTACCTGTATTACTGATTCCTTTTCTGCATTATCTACTTCAGATTCAGATGCATGCATGTGGCATAATCAGTTGGGTCATATGAGTCAAAAAGGAATGCAAATCTTAAAGGCTAAGGGTAAGTTATCAGATTTGAAAGATTTAGATCTTGATTTCTGTGAGCATTGTATCTTTGGAAAGAAAAAGAGAGTGAGATTTCTCAAAGTTGGGGCAACTAAGAAGGAGCAAAAATTGGAGCTTGTACACTCAGATGTGTGGGGACCAAGCTCAGGTAGCTTCTCATGGAGGATCCCAGTATTATGTTACTTTCATTGATGATGCTACAAGAAAGGTATGGGTTTATTGTATTAAACATAAATATGATGTTTTTGATACTTTTAAAAGATGGAAAGCCCTTGTTGAGAATGAATCAAATTCTAAGTTAAAGTGCCTTAGATCTGACAATGGTGGTGAATACTGTAGCAAGGATTTCAATGATTATTGTTCAGTGAATGAGATACGTAGAGAAAGAACAATTCCAAGAACACCACAAGAGAATGGTGTTGCAGAAAGAATGAACATGACAATCATGGAACGTGCTAGAAGTATGAGGATACATGTTGGATTGCCCTTGCAGTTTTTGGCAGAAGCAGTTGATACAGTGGTTTATTTGATTAACTGTGGGCCTTCAAGTTCACTAGATGGAGGAATACTAGAGGAAGCTTGGACCGGAAAAGAGGTAGATCTTTCTTTTCTTAAATTTTTTGGTTCAGAAGCTTTTGTGCATGTTGATAAGGAAAATAGAAAAAAGTTGGATGCAAAATCCAAGAGATGCACTTTCATTGGTTATGGATCTGGTGATTTTGGTTTCCATTTTTGGGATTTAGAGAATTCTAAAATTATTAGGAGTCGTGATTTTTAATGGAATGAAAAAAGAATGTACAAGGATCAAATTTTGGTACCCAAGGATGAACCGGTTGAGAGGTTTATTGATGAAAATGAACTCTAGGATTTTAAAGAAATACCTACAGAAATACACAGTAACTGTGATTCAGTTGTCCCTGACCGACATCGGTCAGATGAACTGGTACGGTTACAGAAGATCAAAACTGACATTGGTTAGCAGAACAGACATCGATTAAAGGTGACCAACGTCAGTCACTGTCAGAAGTGGATACTAATGTTCAAGAGGCTCTGTTTGAGCTTCCGGTACCCAAAAATCCTATGAGAAGGTCACAAAGGGTAAGTAAACCTCCAGAAAGATTTACACCTTCTCTATTTTATTTATTATTGACTTATAGTGGTGAACCAGAGAGTTTTGAAGAAGCAATGTAGGATAAGACTCATGTTCAGTGGGAGCATGGCATGGATGAGGAGATGGACTCCTTGGAACAGAACTAGACTTGGGATTTGGTTAAGTTGTCAGCAGGTAAGAGGACATTGCAGAACAAGTGGGTTTACAGGATTAAGGAAGAAGAGGGTGGACAGAAAAGATATAAGCCAAGGCTTGTAGTAAAGGGATTTGCATAGAAAGCAGGTATTGACTTTGGTGAAATATTTTCTCCTGTTGTTAAGATGACTTCTATTCGTACTGTATTGAGTTTAGTTGCAGTAGATGATTTACATTTAGAGAAACTAGATGTGAAGACGACTTTCCTTCATGGTGATTTGGATGAAGAGATTTATATGCAGCAACCGCTTGGGTATGAAGTCAAGGGTAAGGAGAAATTAGTGTGCAGGTTGAAAAAGAGCCTATATGGGCTCAAGAAAGCTCCAAGGAAATGGTACATGAGGTTTGATAGTTTCATGCATGAGCATGGTTACTTGAGATGTGAATCTGACCATTGTGTTTATTTCAAGAAGCTTGAAAATGGGAGCTATATTATTTTTTTACTGTATGTGGATGATATGCTTATTGTAGGATCTAGTATGCAGGACATTGGTGAGCTTAAGAGAAAGCTAGCTCACACATTTGCTATGAAGGATTTAGGAGCTACAAAAAAAATCCTTGGCATGCAAATACATAGAGATAGGAAAAACAAGAAATTGTATTTGTCTCAGGAGGATTATATCTACAAGGTGTTAGAAAGGTTCAACATGCATAATGCAAAACCTATTAGCACACCTATGGCTGGACACTTCAAATTGAGAAAATATCAGTGTCCTTCATCACATGAGGAGGTCAAATACATGACACGAGTTCCATATGCTTCAGCAGTTGGAAGTCTCATGTACATTATGGTTTGTACAAGACCAGACATTGCATAGGCAGTGGGAGTTGTGAGTAGATTTATGGCTAATCCAGGTAAAGAGCATTGGAAAATAGTCCAATGGATACTCAGGTATTTGAAAGGGACATCTAGCATGCAGTTATGCTATGGAGGTTTGGATATTTCATTATGTGGCTATGTTGATTCAGATATGGCTAGAGATCTGGATGGTAGGAGGAGCACTACTGGATATATTTTCATAGTAGGTGGAATGGCAAGCATGGATTTTGAGATTACAGAAGGTTGTGGCTTTGTCTACTACAGAGGCAGAGTATGTTGCAGCTACAGAGGCTAGCAAGGAGATGATATGGATGAGTAGGTTCATGGAAGAGTTGGGAAAGGAGCAAGATGATTGTAAACTGTTTAGTGATAGTCAAAGTGCAATTCATTTGGAAAAGAACTCAACATTTCATTCTAGAATGAAACACATTCAGTTGAGGTATCACTTCATACGATAGGTATTGGAGGATAGAAAGTTGAAACTGGACAAGATTCATACGCAAGTGAACCCTGTGGATATGCTAATGAAGCCATTAGCAAAGAGAAGTTGGAGCTACACTCCACTTTTGTTGGTCTTCAAGTTTGAGACTTGAAGAGGAAGAAACAAAGCTCAAGGAAGAATCCAAGAATGATGTTGTACATGTATGGTGCAAAATTAAACTCCAAGTGGGAGATTGTTGAGTTGTGGAGCTCAATTACTTCATTTTAGCATGCAATTGGAACTTCCTGGAAAGTACAGTAACCAACATGGTTATCAAAACAACATCGGAACCTTGCGATCGACATTAGGAACCAAATCAATTAGGGTGAATGTAGTTATTTGTGCGATGAAGTTTTATTTAAGTCTGGGAATTAGATATCTATTTTTAGCATTAAAGGTAGAGTATATTGATTGTAATTGCATGGCTAAGTGCCCTAAGTTTATAAATGACTATATAAACATAAAATCTAGGGTTTAGAAGTAATTAAGGATTATAATTCAAGATAATTTTGTGAGAGAGAATTCTTGGTGAAAGGAAGAAAATATTGATAGAAGAGAAAGTATTGTGAACATCTGAGATGTGGAAGATTGTAAATCTTCATTGTATATCTTGCCAAAGCTTTGGATAATAGATTGGACTTGTTTCATTGGTGGATGTAGCCCACACTGGGTGAACCATGTTAAATCTGGTGTTGATTTATTCTCTTGTTTTGTATATTTCTTCTGGTAGAATATCCACTTTTATTTGCATGTATGCTTAGATTTGATATATTTGTTGTACAACTGGTGTGCATACCTCAAACGGGTGAGAAATTACCCCTGCAAGACTTCTTCATCAGATTGAAGAATAACAGGGTACTAAAGAAACAAAATATTTCCACCATGGCTAGAGTCCATAAGGAAGATCATTCAACTGGTGGTGGAGTAAGGTGATCTCCCTACGTGATGGTACACAAAGTGCTCTCCATAGATTT
Organism: Taxus chinensis; assembly: GCA_019776745.2. Taxonomy (NCBI): domain Eukaryota; kingdom Viridiplantae; phylum Streptophyta; class Pinopsida; order Cupressales; family Taxaceae; genus Taxus; species Taxus chinensis. The sequence continues at coordinate 169,848 of JAHRHJ020003272.1, forward strand.
GGGTTGCAAAAATTGATACCTATCTTTCTTTGAAGAAAATGTATGCAGATGTCATAGCACTTAAGGTTTATTCACATTACATTTATTTGAATTAACATGAGTTAGTATCGTCAGATGATGCATAAACTCAAAGACATGGATCTATTACCTCCCTTAAATAGATAATCAAAGGTGCTTGATAAGGATTTGAAAATGTGGATCCAGACTTGTATTTCAGGAATTTAAGAATGACATTGCCAAATTCAAACATCATAGAACTTTGATAAAAGTATATCTCTGATTTTAAAAGAATTTCAGTCCTTGGTTCCTGAGGATAGTTACAAAAAAGCTTGTTTTCTCCACTTATTGAAGGGTTATAAGAGGCATTAAAGGGCTCTTGTCAAAGCCTTCAATTCTTACCATCTCTTCAAGGAGCCATTAAGAAATCAAAGGTTTAGAGATCCTAGTCAAAAGGGATAAATCTGCAGTTTGGGTAGCAACAAAAACATTTTTTGGGGCAGCAGCTAGAACACGTGTAATAAAACCTCTTAGTGAGGGTATGAAAGTTAGCAATTTTCCAGTGTTAGTATGAATAAAGCCTTTCAAGAATGGGTATAAAAAAAGTTTCCCTCCTAAAAAAGTGAAATGAATAGTTAAGAAGGATGACAGAGTGCAATACGATTACAAATAATTTCATAGTACACCCATTCATTGAGGACCAAAGGTAATGGACGCCAATTATATTGAATTTATTGATAGGAAAAGATTGAATGAAATGAGAAGAAATTCTTAAGCATAAAAGATGATGAGGTATTCTCACAAGTGCTACCTTAGCAAACTCAATAAGTTTTGCCTAGTTTCTTATGGGTCTTCATTAAGACGATGTGAGGGATGATCTTCTTGGGATTATTACAATTTTGATTATGGGATATAAACACACAAATGAATTGATGACAGGTATAGTGTGGTAATTTATCTAGATTGGAGATTGTTAGGTTGTGGAGCTCAATTACTTCAAAGATTGCATGATATTCAACTTGATCGGTTTAGACAGTAACCGACATCGGTCATGAAGGGACCGACATTGGTCACCTAGATTAGGCATCGGTCAAGCGCAAGTAGGAACCGGAGTCGGTTAGGGTTAACCGACGTCGGTTACCTGTGCATGAAAATTTTATATTTAACTCTCAGGAATTAAATCTATTTTTAGTATTAAAGTAGATTTATTGGATTGTAATTGCATGGCTAAGTGCCCTAAGTTTGTATATGCCTATATAAGCATGAAAGCTAGGGTTTAGAAATAAAATTAAGAGAAGGATTGAATTAGATCCTTTATTCTCCTAGATTGAGAGGATGAAGAAGAAGAAGAAAAAGAAAAAGAAAGAGCAGGTTACATGAAGACAGAACCTCCATGAAAGGAGCTGGACAAAAGGAAATACAAGGTACATCTGAATGATGAGAAGAGGGTAACATCTTCTACTGTATTTCCTTTGTATAGTTATTGTCTCATTGTAATGGCTTGCATAGTATGCAAAGCACATAGAGTTTCTTCTTGTAGATCCACATGTTGGTGAGATCTTGTATTATAGATCTATGTAGATCAAGTCTTGTATTGTAGATCCATGAGATCATATTATATTGTTGATCCATGTAGATCTAGATATTGTAGAGGAGGTTGTCTTCATGTTTGCACAGGTTATGCAGTGATGGAGAGACGGACTTACTTCTTGGTGCACAGTATAGTTGAACATATGGTAGACCCATGTGAGAGGTCTTGTTGCAGATCCATAGAGAACTTGGTAGCAGTTCAGAGATGCAGTAGTTCCTAGGTTATGTGAGATTTGTTGGTGGTGTTTGGAGGCACAGTTGTAGTGCACTCATGGAGATCCGTTTAGAGATTTGGAGGAGAGGAGATACTCTTGGAGAGATGCATTGTACTCTTGTATTAAAGAGTTGGTTTGTACTCTTGTTGTATTATATATATATGAGATCTCTATCTTTGGTGGACGTAGCCCACATTGGGTGAACCATGGTACATGTTGTGTTATGTGTGTATACTTTGTTTTGATTTGGATTATTCTAGTTTATACTTCCACTACTATAGATTTTGGGGAATTGTTTAGATCTTGTGTGCATGATTTTGTTTATTATTAAATCATAACACTATTCCGCAGTCCCGAATTCCCAACATTGGGTCTACAAGAAGAATAATTCCAAGGATTTGATGTGATTATGGCAGATGGCCATACAATCACATGTACCAAGAAGATTTCCCAACTTCGATTCACCATGAAAGGACATGAGGTATGTGATGAATTTTATATTGTTGGCATTTGTGGGTTGGATTTGGTTATTGGTGTTCAATGGCTCCAATCCTTGGGTGATTTTCATCAAAATTATCAAACTACGGAGTTAAAATTCAAGGTGCAAGAAAAGGAAATTATTTTGCAAGGCATAAGGAAATGAGTTCCTCCAAAGATGACAACCCATAATATGATTGGAATAGTTAAAGAGGAGCAAATTTCACAAAGGTATGATTGATGAAGAAAATAATATAATAGGGTAACATCTGTACTTTGAAGAAAATCAACCTTTTGTGAACCATAAAGACATCCTAAGGTATGATACAAGTAATTTAATGTCATATGTGCAACATATTCAAATTTCTTTTGGTAAGAGTGCTGATTTAGATGATGAAATCTGCAATTTGTCTTATGAATGCCTTGGGAACTCCCATGTGTTTATGAGCATTTTGTCAAGGGAAATTAGTGGCAAGATTTGTCCCATCTAATTAGGTACATGTGCTAGGATTGTGAGACACTTCAACATATTTTGTCTATTATGCATGGCACTTAGACAAAGGAGTTCATAATTGCTTGTAGGAAATTAATTGTGGGAAGGGAGGTTTGAAATGTCCCTCTTCTTAGAATAATAGTAATGAAGACCTTTAGCCTATTTGGTCTACCTAATGGCTAAAGGATGAGCCCAAGGGTGACTTAAGTCACAATAAATTAATATTAAGTGCCTAAAAGAAAAAAGAAAATTATTAAAGCACTTATGTTAATTTATTTGGCTTAATAGAGGAATGTACTTATAAATAAAAGTAATAATCTCTAGAAAGGTGCAAAGGGACAAATATGGGTCTAATTTTATGTTTGTATCCTCCCTAGGAAGAATGGCAAATTACCTAGGAGAAGAATAATGGTTGTCTAGAAAGTAAAATAGGCCCATACTAATTTTGTATCTCCCTTAGGCAAAAATGCGACTAGGCCTAGGAGGGAAAAATTAGCAAATAAGGAAGCATTGCAAACTGATTTGAGGAGAAAAAGGTTCTTTTGGGTCATTTTTCCTTTATAAAGGAAAGGTCAACTTAGATGAGGGCATCTTATACTCATTCTTCAAATTCTAAATTTTATCTTAAGATGAAGTTACATGCTTTTTGCATTACAAATACTCTAGAGTACAAAAACCCTCATGAGAGAATGTGAAGGATTTCCACATTTGAAGAAATTCTATTGTGCTTGCAAGGGTCATTTTTAAGAGGTATTTCTAGGGGTATTTCCAGTAGTTAATAAGATGCAATGTTTTATAAAGGATTCCTAAAGGATAAAGTTGCAGCAGCATTGTGACTAATGTTTGAGCCTAGTGGAGCAACCCATCTGGTAAGGCTGGTTAACAATGTTGTAGAACATGCAATTAGGTTTGGTTTATATTGTCACTTGCAAATCTGATTTTTGTGACTAAAAGCAGCCAGTTACATATAATTTTTGGGGTCTAAAAATGTTGTTTCCAAATATAACAAGGCTGATTGTCTGCATACCACTTATTAATATTTTCCAGCTTTGTGGAGCCTTAAAATTGAGTTTTCTACATATAATGTTTACTAAAATTGTAGAGATCAATTAGACAAATCGCAGATTCGTTTGAGGGCTATTTATAAGGATTTCATGTTCAAACTCTAGTAGCCATTATGGGATATTTATTGTAGCAGTGTAATATGATCTTTGTATGGTCATATATACCATCCTAAGGGCTCATTTAGAGTTCTTAAAATTCATTAGCTAAGTTGATAGTTAATGAATATTCACCTTGTTATATGATTTTACTTTCCTAGTTTCTCCTAGTCATTTTTCCTTAAAAAATCTGATCTGCTCAAAGTAATAGATTTTTGTGATATCTTCGTTGAGTTGTCTCATTTTAAGAGAAGTGCCTAAAATCACCTTAGGGCAAAGATTGTCCCATTTGGGGACATTACAGTTATTTATTTATTTTAAGATTTTGTAATCTAAAAATTGCTAGGTCTTTAGATTTTTATTTCATTTAATGATGACATATTAAGGAAGATGGTAGGGGTGCAACATTGATCTTGACTCATTTATTAAAAAGCCAAGACTTGTAAAATACAATATGTATTTAATAGTATGTGGAATATCAACATATGTATTTTAAAAAAAGTTCATGTCTAAATAATAAATGTAAGTTACTTTCTAAGTAATTGTGTTTGACAAATGTATCCTCTAATTATTTTTAATTTTCATTTTTCATAAAATTGAAAAATTCTTGTATCATAATAAGACCTTAAATTCAGTCAAATCATGGTATAGGCTTCGAATAAGATTAATAGAGAAAAATAATTTTGAATGATATATTTATATTACGGAAATTGTAAAATGCATTAACCATACATTAAGAATCTTGATATTAGAAGAAAAATTCTTGAATATGATTGGTTAGAAAAAGTTGCACTAATTGAATGACCGGAAAGGTATAGTATCCCGCCATAGATATCAAATTATGACACTATTGATGTCCAAAACAACATCAAATAGTAAAACATAAAGACATATATGCATTAACCACAAAAAGCCATGAATGTCACTAACGCTAACATATAAACCTAATAGAGGGAATAACACTCCAGAAAGACCAAAATTTGTATTGAGTGCTTCAGACTAACAAAACTCGAAATATAAAGACAAGAAGAAATAAGATGTTTAATAAATAAAAAACACCGAGAAAAAAAAAACCTGTAAAATAGATAGAGAAGAAGAAGATTTTTTAACATCCACGAGACTACCAAAGACAACTTATGAGAATATAACTGGAGAAACTGTATCTAATCTAACCCTAGGTATTTGGAGTTATGGGATCAACAAATACTCCAGCAATACTTAATTCAAACTAATAATAAACGAATACATAATATTCGTAAAATCATAGCAACTTTACAACTCATAAAAAATGCCGTCAACACACCACCAATGGACAAACAATGTATACTCACGGAATTTTCTTTTACAAAAAGTAAGAAAAGATCATGGAATGCATTTTCTTTCTTTTTAATATTTATATTATACTTTGGTGCGTATAATTAAATTGTAAGAAACGCATTTAATAAAAATATTTAATATTTATTAAACATATTATACTTTGTTTGGGCTTTAATTAAATTGATGTGCTCTAATTTGACGTGCACTCACCAACTTTTAATATAAAAAGGCTCACATCATCGGGCGAAATGTTTACTTTTGAGCTTTGGCGTAGCAAATGACGTCTAGGTACTTCTTTAGAAAAGTAGGTAGGCAGCAAATCGCTATCCCGACCAAGATCCCTTTCTTTGTCTTTAAGTGTGAGCTTAAACTTTGTGGGGGAAGAAAACTAAGTTCCAAGATGTACCTATGTGGACATGTCACCCACCTCACTCGGCTATGATTTGATGGCTTTGTTAGTCAGGGTCAGGGTTAGGGTTAGGAAAATTCTCTCTCCATTAATTTGTGAGAATTGGGAAATTGATCTCTTTGTCTATAAAATGATGAGGAAAAATATTTGTTTTTAGGTATGCATTACATTGCATAAGAGTAAAATTTTCTTGATATTTGTTAGTTATGATAGAGACGTATAATATCGAAAACAACGCATCAACTATAATGTAATGTTTCAGTCGGATAATTCAGTATAATACATGTGTATACTCCATATGACTTTTTCGTCCTAGAATGAATGTTTGATAGAGAAACAAACACTTCGAATCTACTAAGACTCGTGAATTGTATTGATTGATTTGGCCCATTCATAGTGATGGCCTTCGTGTCTTTGATATCTTAAATATACTAATGGAAATATATCACATGGTAATTAAAGTGTCGAAGCTTTGGAAAGATGGTGGCTCGAGGAGGTAAAAAAATCTCTTCTCTTCATTATTTTAGTATAGAATGATAACATGTCTTTTCATTACGCCGAAGGCGTGCACAATTAGATTGTTAGTGGGTGGAGGCTAGCCAAGGATGACACATTTTAGAAAATCAATGGCGCAAATGAGGGTGTTGTACATGTGTTGACATATGACGGTTAAAATAAGGGCAAACAAAATCTGACACCCGACAAAATCGGATGGCTGCACGCAAAGCGTTGATGGTCAGATGCATGGGAGTCGTCCAAATTCTGCAATCTTGCCATATTGAATGGCTATTCAATGTGGCGCAAGGAGATATTTTACCTCCATCGGAAAACCCCTCGATTTTTTAGGGAACCCGTCAAATTGGACAAGTTTTTGACTGCCTCCGGTACACAATTGTAAAGCCACATTGAAAGACACAAAAATGCCAAAAGTTAACGTCGTTGTTGCATTTTATAGGTCTTTACTGTAATTATTTGCAAAATCTTGTTCGTAAAATCTTGTTGGGATAGGTAGGGTTAGCAAAAAAAAAAAAGCAAAAAATCTGTTCTGCGGATCGACCATGTAATGGTTGGAAAGGCGCCACGTAATGGCTGGAAAGGGGCCATGTGCTTCATAGTTATAATTATGCCGAAGGCGTGCACAATCAGATTGTTAGTGGATGGAGGCTGGCCAAGATTGACACATTTCAGAAAATCAATGGCACAAATAAGGGTGTTACACATGCATTGACATCTGATGGTGAAAATTGCTCCGCATTCACTCCACTTCTGACACACCATATCACATGAGAATCATCGCACTAACTTGTATTAATGTAGAAATATATACTTAGAGAAGTGTTCTTTTATTCGTTTTATGTGGTTCTGTTGAATTATATATATGATTTAGAAATAATTATTTAATTCTTGAAATAATATTTTTTAAAATATAAATTTTCAATTATATTTATGTTGATATATTTATACATTTTCAATATTTTTATCACTTAATAGTATATAATATTAAATTAAATATTTTGATTAAAATTTTATGAAAACAATTTCTATTACATTTTATCATGCATTGTCATCAAATTTATTAATTAATTTCAACCATTCACACCTTATCGGCTATTCATCTCCATGGAAACATTGAAAGCGACGTGTATTCAGATTTAATTTATTAAAATGAATATTTTAAATTGTAATGTATATATTGTTTATTGAGATTTATATTTGCCCCTCTTTATGAGATCCTTTGAATATTAAAATAGGGTAGATTGTTATTTGTATCAAAAATTTATTATTAATTATAAATAGATTTTTTAAAAAATTGAATATATAAAATGTTATAGTCAATTCTTTATATATTGTTATTTGTATAATTTTTCTTTTCATAAAGTTCGTCTAAAAAGTTTCCTTACTTTAAATTATATAAGGGGAGAGGGAGGGCTTGGTTCTGACACGTCGTACCGTCGTAAAATCGTCGCATATTTTCCAGAATACCGAACTTGGCAGCGACGGACAATCTGGAAAAAGGCTTTTTAACATGTCGTGAAAGGGCGACTTAAGGCCATCGAGTGTCTTCTTCAAAATGCCTTCCATTTCGATGGGGACGTCCGCAATGCTTTCTGTGCCAACTGGGAACCCCTCCAACATCGGCAATGACATCTCCACCAGGTCGATCAGGTACAAGCAACAAGAGGACACCATCTATGATCCCAACCGCCTCTTTCACTTGCAAAGACATCTCCTAGCAAGGAAATGAAGGTGGTGGAGAATGTGTGAGTTCAGGTATAAATATGGACCCGATTCTTCCACAGCTGGAGTTCTGGCTTATGGAACATTCAGTCTCATAAGCGAGGCACCTTCATCGAGGTCGTGGGTGCCCCTGTTGGTGCTGAAGGGATCCAATTTGGATGCGGTCACGAGCAGGATGGCGGTTTTGATGGCATAGACAATATTGTTTAGCTCAGAAGAGGCTACCTTTCAATGGTTTCTCAGTTGGGTGACTCCATTAATAACAAAGTTTCTTATTGTTTACGATCCGTAGAGGCCAATTCCTCAGGAAAGAAGACCCCTTTATTTCTTGGAGATGATGTTCTGCATGGCTCTGCGTCCAAATTCAGTTCTACTCCTTTTACCGAATTCAATTATCAAAGCTATTACTATCTTCAGTTTCAAGGAATCCTGTGTTGCGTGTAGGGTAGTAATCTTTTCGCGCTCCATATTCACAATTGGAAGATCGCCAAATCGTTGAAGATTCAAGGATAGTTATCGATGCACTATCACACCCAACTATATAGTTCTGTATGTATTTTGTATTTTTTCCCAATATTGCAATCCATAATAAAAATTATATATTTTAAATGATTACAAGTATGTTACAAATTTAAGATAAGGTGCTTTGACATTATTTTAACGTTTTTATAAAAATGATTTATATAGTTTCACATTCATTCATATTTATGTTGAATGTGTGTTCCCAGGAACAAAAGCTCGAGCTTTGAGGCTTCAAAAATTGCAGGCCCAAATAATCTGGGTATGACCACCTAATGTTCAAATAAAACCAAATTCTTCTCGCAACATAATAACTCTAGAGTCAAAGAAAAATGATAAAAAAATTGAGGGAAAAAATCACCGCATAGGAACCCTTAGTGCTATGAAATGAAATAATAACAAGAATTGACAAATAAAATCTATCAAGCTACTCGAAAATCCTTGATGTCATTAAATAAATAAATAATTGACAAGCTTTGACATATTACAAGATATCTTACTTGTTGTTCACTTTGACATATGAAATGTCATAGCTTGTTACAAGGTAAAATTTACTTCGCAGTTGTTTTGACATATTTTCGTGTCGTTGTTTTTGCCATGTTTCAAATTGTTTCCACTTTCCATTTTAACCATCCTTCTTCTTCACCCCTCTTCCTCTGCTATTGTTTCCATTTTACTTACACTAACAATCACACCTTTAAGATGCAATGGGACACTGATAGAGATAACATGGTATACATGGATTTTTTTATTATTGATAAATGGTTTTGAAGGGGACCGTACCCCATAGTACATAAGGGCTCAAAAGCTAGATGAAACAAGACAATAGTAGTGGTTTTTTGACATGTAGGGACCACACCCTAGAAAACAAGGCCTGATAGCCAGAAAGAAACGTTAAAAACACAAGGGCAGTGGACAACCTACCTGCATGAAGCCAAAACACAATCGAACAACAACATCACAACACATGTACAACCGTGAAATACTAGTAGAAAGACCAAAAAAACAGAGAACTCGAAACATGGAAATTTTAATTGGGTAAACTTTGGTGAATTAAAGGAAATCATCCTCCCAATATTACATCTTTTTTCAAAGTAAATATGCAATCATACATTTTTTTTATAGAAATTTACCATGTTTCCTAAAACAACATAATTGCTTTGACATGAAAATAGATTCAATTAAAAATAAAAGGCAATGCTGGTATAAAAAATTCTTTATATTTATAAAAAATAGTAAACCCGATTTCTCAAAGAAATTCAAAATTGCTCTAAATTAATAAAATTACTAAATAAATTTCTCCATATTTATGTTGAAATAAGAAAAGAAAACTGCTCTATGATTTCAAAGACTAGCTATATGTAAAATTTTAAAATAAAATTTATTCATTTATATAATTGACAGTTAAATTTGAAATTGCTCGAGATCATTTAGCTATACATAGCATTCTTGCAATCTTATTTGTTAAAAATTGAAGGGTTGGTCATCTCCGTCCAAATTCATTGATACTGGGCTCCTGACTAAGTAACCAGTTTCCGATGGGAATTGAGGAAGATGACCCTTTTGGTGAATGGTTTGAACCAACTTCAGGTGCCCTTGACACCAGCTTAGCTGCACCATTGTACCACAACCCATTTGAGAATTTCTTCTTATATTGGATAGTGGAAAAGATTGAAGAAACTTTTCGAAAAATCTAAATCAAACTCTTCTCCTAAATCAAGCTCCTTAATCAATAACACAAATATTGATAGAAGTTTCTTGTTTTTCGAAAATCTAAATCACAGTTATAACCGCCACAATAAACAAAGAATGGAGAACCCCACTCCAAAAGTACCCCTACCTAAGAAAGAGGGATCCAGAAGTTGAAAATGATTCATACATGCAGGGGTGTCGACAGGATAATGAATGAATGCCTCCATTCTAGCATATATTCTATGATGATTTAACTGCTAAGGAGCTAGAACTGGCTATAGTACACATGTTTAGTCCAATCTTTTTTCCAGAGTAACAATCAGCAATAAAAGATGCATAGGAGGTCACTAGATCTAGGAAGTCATTTTCTTTGGTGATAGCGAACTATTTCACTTTGAAAAAACATGGATGCTAAGCTTTTGGTCACTCATTGAATGGATATCAAATCTATCACAATTTTACGGTACTATTTCACTGTGGCAGCGAATAAAAATATGGCAAGTCTATAATGGTTTCTAGACCTATTGGTTAGTTTGTTTTAGCTATTGACTTCCAGTGGAAGCTATATCTCATTGAATTAATTAATAAAAAAATAGAAATACCAACCAATCTATGAAAAATTCTCTTTAATGCATATCTAGATTGGATTTCCAGAGTAGCCATTACAAGTCGAAATAGCATAACATAATACAATAGTTGACAAGTGTCTTATAAAACATGTTAAGTGGTCTGACAAAGGGAATGATATTAAGTTTAAATTTGACCATTGGAGAAACAACACCTTTTTAAATGATTTTTAGTCACCAAATACTTCATAATTTGAGCTTCCCTTCACAAATAGGATAGTCTTATACAACTTACATATTATGAAAAGTATAACCGTCTTAAGTTTTTAATATATATTTATATACAAATTCCCACTATTTTTTTTGCATACATTATGCAACTATTTAAATAAATAGAAAGTTAGCATACATAGAATGCTTGAATAATATTGTTATTCTGACGAATTAAGAGAAGTTCTCAAATTTACAATTGACCTAAATCCTAGGTTCACATGAAAGTGCCTACATATAATAATACCACATAAGGTCAAGCATGTTAATCAATTTCATTCCATTTTTCATTTTAGTATTAGCCAGCTGGTTAGGTACACAAAATATGCAATGATTTGGGTTAAAAGACTGTTAGTGTCAAGCAGTGAGAGGATCATAGTATTCTGCCAAATTAAAATTCAAATAACAAATAGTGCACTTCATAATTTAATGGTATATCTAAGATTTATATCATAATATTGTAGGATGGTGACTACAGATTCAACAGACAATAGCCTTAGTCCTAGTAAAGGGTATGCATCTTCACTATTGTAGACAATTCTACGTTGACAAACGACATATGATGTCAAGAAATCAATCCCTCAATGTAAATTGTATATGTAAGAATTAGAAAGAAATAACACCTACTCTGTCAAATTTACTACAACTACACGTCAACTTCGTTCGTTGTTACTCATTACATGGCAGATATATCACCATGTGAGAGATAGTTGATGTGGAGACTGGTGAGTGTCGTCGCGACTCGCCAGAAGAGGCATATGGATTGCATACGTCATCACGTGCGACTAACCACTTGAATCTTGATGGTATTATTAAGGTCAAACGACATCTTCCAATCTTTTAAGTATGATCGAGGAACCACTGACACGGACGGGGAAATTGTATTCTTTTTCTTTAGACCGCTGGTGCCAGGTAATTTTCTCTTAAAAAAAGAGAACAGATCATAAAGTGTTTGTTACAGAGGATCTTTATAGTAATTCCAACCACATCTTTTGAAGCATTCCCTCCTTAGGTATTACTCACCATATAATTTTCTGAACTTAATTTAATTTGACGGTTTAAAATATTGAGAACATAATGGTTATGAGGAAATATTATGTACAAAACAAATCTTAGATTCCCCAAATGACTAATGACATCAAAGAAACTTTACTCGTGAGCGATAATATTATATCATCTCTCCAGGACAATTGGGACATAATTCATAGATTATCTAAATGATTTTAAGTAGGATAATCAATACGTAGGTTGGATGCTAATCAACTTATGGTCTGCATACCAAGAATAAAACTAGTTGGGAGCGAGGATATGTTGTAGAACTATGCGGGGGCGGGATGTTGTTATAAGTGAATATAAACATTTTGGATTACGAAACATGTAGTGGCGTCTAAATGTGGATTTACTTAAACATAATGTAGTGACTTCCATTTGTAATAGTTTATCTCAATCATGTTTCATAAAGAGAAAATTCTTAAGAATTAGTCGTTTGCAATATGTATATATGTATATATATATATATACATATATATATATATATATATATATATATATATATATATATATGTATATATACATATATACATATATATATATATATGTATATATACATATATACATATATATATATATACATATATATATATATATATATATATATATATATATATATATATATATACATATATGTATATATATATATATATATATATATATATATATATATATATATATATATATATATATATATATATATATATATATATATATATATATATATATATATATATATATATATGTATACACACATATATATATATATATATATATATATATATATACATATATATATATGTATATACATATATACATATACATATATATATATATATACATATATATATATATATATATATGTATATATATACATACATATATACATATATATATATATATGTATATATATATGTATGTATATATATATATATATATATATGTATATATATATATATATGTATATGTATATATGTATATATGTCTATATACATATATACATATATGTATATATATATCTATACATATATATATATATATACATATATATGTATATATACATATATATATATATATATATATATACATATGTATATATGTATATATATACACATATATGTATATATGTATATATACAAATGTGTGTGTGTATGTCAACAATACATATATATACATATATATGACACTATACAAACATATATGTCTGTGTATATATATGTATATATATATATACAATATATATATGTATGTACATGTACACATGACATGCGCGCATACGCACACACACACATATATAACATACATAACATAATACATGTATTTGTGTATATGTATGATATATATACATGTTATATGGTATTAAATGACACACACATAGAGTTGTATATGTATGTACACACATGTTAATTTACCAGCATATTTATACATACATACACATATGCATATATGTATAGGGTGTGTAGCATGAATACATTACACTGCATTATATATAATGTATATCTTAAATATATATATATATGTATCTTTATTGTATTTTCATTTTGTATTATATGTTGTATATAATGTATGTAATGATATTATCATTGTGATCACTTAATGTTCAAGTGTACATTTACAAGTGTTTTTATATATATGTACATATGTATAAAGGCATATATATATGACATTACTAAGTACCATGATTATGGACAAGCATTAAATTATACCTTATACATATACACTATAGGAGTGTGAACTTATATTATCCTATTATATGTAACACACACACTAAGGTTTACATACATTCCACAACATAAGTTGACACATCACACATGACATAATTTAGCTTGTATATAATCATGAGTAGTCATAAGGCAATATATCTTTTATGGCACAATAGGCAGTCCTAAATATATTGTATGATGTCATATCAATTCCATGCATTGCTAATATGTCATATATGTTATGTATCCCAATTACAATTTTGACTTATCTACTTTATCATAGATATCCGCCTAGGCATCAAACAGTTTGACTATGTATGGAACATATTACCATATATTATGGATCATCTTAGGTGCTTATACATGTCCAATGATATTGTAGGTTTATCTGGAGATGTCATGTATGTAATCTTATTCATATAATCTATCTGAGAATTTACATATAGTGTATATATAGACTATATCCATATGTATGTATTGTTTGTAATAATATATTGATGTGTATATTTATAAGATATATGTATATGTCCTAATATATATGAGCATAATGAAACATCTCTCTAGCGGAAGTATACTGAAGTGCCTTCATGAAGAGAGAAAATGGCTATAGAGAAACTTTACTTTGATCGACCCTCCTCAGGTTACTTCAGCCCTAACCATAAACTTATCATTTAGTTGGTAACAGTATTCTTCATTTAAAATCAGATAAAATGCTTAATCATTGGACTGGACCCCAGATTATAAATGCCATGGGTGCACTGTGCTTATTGCAATCCATAGGAGATGCAAAGACATCAGTTGTGTGATGAAGAACTGTTGAATTTCTCTTGCTAAACAAATCAGTGAACTGGATATGGTTACATAGGTCATCCTTTTTAGCTCACTGAATCCTAAATTTCGCCTCCTACATAGTTCCAAGGATGGATAAATGCCTGCCTACAGTTACTCCCTAGTAGTCTGAAATCTAAACTATGTGCCTAGGGTTTTTACAGCTAGTATTTTTACTGATTGAACCAACATCAGGGTTCCATTCCATTTCACATTTGTGAATCTAGGAACTATGCATTATTCAAAAATTCATAGACTCAGGCATCATGTGGTTCCTGGAGCATTAAACCCTAAAGTAGGCAGATCTCAAAACTCCAAACAAAACATTAAATTTGGGGCTGCCCGAGATAAGAGCCATATGCTTCAACCAATCCTCTATTGTTTTGGTTTAAAAGTGCTACATAGGGTGCCCCAGAGAATATTTGACATTAACTTATCTATAAACATTAATTTTTAATGTTTGTTAGGATTTACATTGTGGTTGTTAGCCATGAACACTTATGTTTCTTGCTTGAGTTGCAAATAAACTCATAAAGCCCTCTTGTTCTAGAACAACTGAACACTAAATTAAGGAGAAAATCATAACCCTTACAGATCACTCATGAACATGGTTAAACTCCATGAACCCTTGATTAATCCAGTTTCTGACTCTAAAATTGGAACACAATTTTTTAGTCAAGGATCTATCAAGGTGTTCAATCTAGAATTCCATGTTACTCAGGATGCTACTACATTCAATTCAAAGGGTAATTCAATTGGTCTTAAAATACCTTTTGAAATTTGATGGACCTTAGTTGCTACTACGAAGACATTTGTACAATGATTTCTCCTCATGTTTTTGAAACACTCAAGCCTAACACTGAATATTGGCCAAATGAGGAACGATGGAAAAATCAAGACTTGAAGTTGGAAAAAAATGGCTGATGGTAAAAAAATTTTTGTTTATGACAAGGGATCATAGTGTTTAGCCATCTACAATCCCAGATGAGTGAATTGAGAGGAAATATTGTCCACTTAAAGGAGAAGAAAGTTAAACAACACTGCGAATTGGAATGGATCGCCTATCACAATCTACCAGTAATGGCGAAATGAACATGATTATGTACAAAATTACTTGCGCACATTTTGAGTCAGTCAACACCTTAAAAGGAGAAGAAATGGAGGCATTTCAAACTAGTGTCTAAATCTGCAGATTGGAAATCATCATAGACATGTAAATACTAGATTTTGCATGAAGGTAATGAAAATAATGCAAAATTTTAGTGTCTACATTTTCTCCCCTTATGCTATTTGGATGAAATTCAATATTATCAAATGATATTAAGAAAACAGTTTTTGATGAATGTATGAATTACTGAGTATCGTTGTAAACATGTTCATATAGTAAGAACTCTAATGCTGGTGAACCATGGATCACCCTTGTTGGATCCTTGCAGGAAAGATTTATTATTAAAAGAGGATTGGATAGAAAAATACCCCTAAGGATATATAAGATACTTTGAAACTTATAGATTGTAAGGAATGGTCATGAGTGGATCAATGAACTTGAGTTACCAAGTGTTGTTAAAATCTATGTATTAAAGCTAAATCCTTGGTAAATTTGGTTCCAGATTTGAAAGAGTCCTGACACTTTAGGAGTCTTGGGTGGGTTCAACTGATACCATATTTGGATACGGCTTGTCAAAATAGGTTTGTACCTATGCAACACAAATGGGAACCAATCCCCTGAAACTTGTTTACTAGGCTTTCTTACAAGCAAAACCCATTATAAGAGCAATTGCAGGAAAGGAATGACATTGACTCATTAACTCACACTTTTCGACTGTTCAGGGTGTAAACTTGAATCAAAGCAAAAGAGGCTTGACTTGATTGGATCCCAAGTTTTAGATCTAAGAGAAATATTCATACTTGTTTCTGGAAGACATGCAAATGTGAAGTATACTTTTTGATATTGGTATGGAATGCATAGTAATTTGGTTGAATCTTGTACCTAAACGGTGATTTCAAAGGTTGAATTGCCCCCAGATTAGGTCCATTTTGGGTAAAAGAGATTAGTGAGAATCCGAGAAATATCAGAATTAATTTGAGACATTTTTCACTTGAGAAGATTGAAATTATTTATTTCCTTGGAGTAATAACTTTGAATATTTCTGTTTGTGAATTTGTCACGAGAATATCTGGTATTATATGATCATTTTGTGTGTATTGTATTGGTTGTTTCTAAGTCAAACTAGGAGGGGTAATAGGATAACCTCTGAATATTAATCTCACCCTTACAGTTGCAGGGTGAGTTTCAAGGCGGTGAACTCATGAGCCACTGAAAGATAAGGTTCAGTAGAGTCAAGCTTTATTGCAAATTCTAAACTAGAAACTTATTGAATTAGTAGTGACCAACTTGAGATAATCTAGTATAGCATAAACAAGTATAGGAAGCATGGTAGTCAAATGTGTAATCTGAAGCACCCACAATATAAACTTTAGACTAGGTTATAGGGCTTTATTCATGGTGCTCATTCAAATGGATAGTGTTTCAGGCTCAAGATACAAGGAATACAATGTCATTGATGAATTGGGGACCATAACAAGTTTATAGTAACTATAGTAATCAGTAAGTAACAAATAGGGATTTACTATAAATTAGTAAGGTTGGAAAAGTGAATGGTCCACATTTTCATTTGTATTTCAATTGAGTCCAAACAGTATTGATGCAATAGTTAAAGTAGGATGCCAAATGTCTTATAAGAGGCTAGTTCCATTAGGATAAAAATGACAACTATTGAATGTAAATGCTTCCACTGAGACAGTAGATCAGACAAAATTGTAGTTAAAGCTCCTTGGGTGTTTTCCTCATAAGTAGCCAGGCAATTAGGTATCCCTGAAATCCTGCAGACTCCATAATTACGTGCAGTTTCGCCATAGTCAGAGGAGAGATTTGAGGCATCTTTCCAAGAAGAGCAAGGGATTTGGTTGACTTCCCTTCCAATACTATTTACTGCAATTTTGGGAACTAGTTGTAAACAAGTTCTAGACAATGAAAATTGGAACATTTTATAATTTGAACTCAGCTTCTAATCCAGGTGATTGCTATCTAAGGCCTTTATTGGTATGATTTATGTCCAGTGTGGTGTTCTGATGCATATGTTTTAATGTTGAAATGGAGCTTAAGTGCCCCCTGTAAAAATCAACTTAAGAGAGACATCAAATTTGTGAATGTTCAAAACAAAGGATGTTGAGGGGATGGCCTAAGCTGATCAATGGAAAGTATGCGTTAGCACCTTGAATCTAAAATTTTCAAACTTTGCCATAATAATAGATTCTTTATCTTTATATATCTAAAAGCCTTTTCTACAGTTAGTTTTTACATGTATAAAATGCCACTTTCGACATTTCGCCTAGTATATTGTGATCCAAAGTATTTATGGTAATTGTTCCCAAGCGAATAGCCAACATATCTTTATATATATTTACATTTATTTTTAATGGATCACCGCGTAATTGACGGGCCATTATTTCAAAACATTCACTTGGATCACCATATTTCTATGGAATAGTTTCCCATTTTTAGGGAGAAAGTATTTTGAAATTTGCTTAAATTTGCCATATATACATATATATTATATTTACATACACACATTTATATATACATGCATACACATACATACATACATACATACATATACATACACACACACACACATACATAAATACATACATGTTTTAAAGGCTAATCAAGAAAACATTTTGCTTATCTTTTTCGATTTGTGAATTTGTGAATTTGCAAAGTAGTAGAAAAGGATTCAATATTTTTCTTACAAAAAACAAATAAATCAAGATCTTACTGGCTATAATGTTGTAGTTTACATCCTACAAGCACTTAGTACTAGTAAATCTATTCAATATTAATCCAATTTAAAACTTGTTTTCTATCATGTCACATTTCTTTATCTACTTTTATCAGTTAGGCTGTTAGTAATGCTATAATATATTAAAATATGTCATTTTTTGATTTTATGGTACTACTAACATATGTGTAATGCGCATCATCGCCAATGTCATTTTTTTTCATGTCCTATGAAAACATAATTCCTTAGTCAATTTTCATCTCATCGCAACCAACTCAAAAATTGTCCTTACAACAAAATTTAAATGAAAAATGGAATCTCAAGGAAAAAGGAAAGTGGAACACCTCCTGATACTGACATACAAAAAATCAGATCTTATTTTGAGAAACCATCTACGAAATCCCATCTTTCTCTAGCATGACCAACACTATCAAGGGATAATGATGGCATTCACAATGAAACTCAGAATTATTTCATTGATGATTTGATGACTAACGCTATCAATGATGATGATGATGAATGCATCCCCTTGAAGACATCCCATTGAATGAAGTTGAAACTGCATCATTAGATGATTTACATTTCTACTCTAGTGTTAGGATGTCATCATAATCACATGCCCAATTGAATGTTGGAGGTGAACCTTTTAGAAGTTAACTAATTTTAAATTCTACCACAGAAAATACTTAGGGGATACATATTTCTGGAAGAAAGAGAAAGGTAATAAAATGGGACTTAAGAAGGAGTTTCACGCTAAAGTGGGTTTCTAAGTTTCCATTTATTGAGCATGTTGAAAATGAAAATAAATCTAAACCTCCCAAAGAATGCAAATGTACAATTTGTACCTGGAAATTAGACAGGGAAAAGATAATGCAACATAAATTGGATATTATTGAGAAGCACATAGAAATGATATATTAAAAACAAACTGTAGATGGAGTTGTGAAGAATGTTGCCAGATGGAAAATTAGAGATGATTGTTTACATATTAGGTATGCAAAATAATTTGAGGAGATTAAGATAACTGAAACAATAGTAGCAAAGAATGAAGGGACAATTACATCTCAATTTACCAAGTTCATTCAAAATAGTCTTTTAGGTAAAATTGTTCAGCTAGTTATTTTTTTCACATTCTAAAAAGAGGTCATCCTATAGCATAATTTCCTAAACATAAGAAGATGTTTTCTTTTCTTTATGTCTTACACTTTCCTCATCCTCACTAGTCTGAAAGTAGTGGTTGGGATTGGGAAAAATGCATAGTGATTAAACTAAAATGTAATATCCTAGATTAATCTGATGCTATGAAAAACAAATAACAACTAAATAAATAAAATAAATGACCCAAGCAACTAAGTAAATAGAAATGTGAAACCCTTAATGTGCAAAAGAGGGTTAAAGCAGTCCTTGGTTTATTCGATGAAGGTGTGGGACTGTGTCACAGTGTGAACCAGGTGAACAGGAGGAGGAAATGACCACATAGAAGCCTGAGAAAGTATAGATACCTGAGCTCTCTTTGGACTGGGAGGGCACCTGAAATGGGTAGGGGTACCTATGGGCACCTTGGTGAGATCTGGGAGATCTGAGGCACCCTGGTCTGCGGAAATGGCTTGAAACCCTCCTCTGAGGTGTCATTAGGATGTTCACCTATGTTCAATCTTCCTAGTCATGTGTAACTTCACTGAACTGCATCAGATGTCGTTGTAAATCAAATATGAATAAAGAACCACCTGTAAAAACCAAACAAAGCATCAAAACCCTAAAAAAAAAGATGCATATGAAGGGGTTAGAATGTCCTCAGTGGCCACAATGGTGGACTTACTAATTGAGTGTTGTACTACATCTAAGACCCAATGTAGTTTTGTGTGTGTGTGTGTGTGCAAATGTGCCCTAGGTTGCTCTTGTGCCAGTCGCACTTTGTGAAGTAGCGAGCAAATAACTAGATGTAGAATGTAGTAAATGTGTGCATGGAAACAATAGACTCCCCTCCTATGAAGTGTGATGCAGATGAACTAGCCTTGCATGCCTTGTGTGCCTTATGATGGAGCTAGATGGATGTAAATGTAGCTTTAGGTGCCTTTGATGGATGCAACTCTAGATGGTGATAGTAGATGCTTAGTGCTTGGTCCCTCATTATGGTCACATAACTTTATATTTATATGGTTCTCTTGTTCTAATTTCATAATTAACCCCGAAAAGGCCGACCACCAAAAATATAGAAAGCTCAAATGGGCTAGAAAGTGCCCAAAAAGTGAGAGGAAAATGTAAAAAGGATCAGAGTACCCCAAAGGGGACCAGGGCACTTGGGGCACCCCAGTCCTAGTTGGGCCCTAGTTAGAAATAGGAAAAATGCCAGAATGACAATAATTGACTGGGCAAGTACAGGTGTAAGATCGAAAATGATGACAAAAAGTAAAGTAAAAATGGCCAAAGATATGGTTTCATTATTACTCTTTTCACTCAAGAACCATATGAATAGTAGTATGAGACTGGGACTAAATAATGACTCAAAGTGCATGATTTTGTGTCTACATTTGCCCCCACTTTATGTTGGTGAGTGAAAAACTCGGTAACATAAAGTAGATAGAGATTACGTACCTGATAATCCATGTAGAGTGATGTAGTAAACATGTTGAAGGACTAGACAAAGCGTGGAGTGAAAAAAAGATGGAGCGTGGAGACTAAAGATGCCAAAGTGTAAAAATTGATGAGAGTGAACCTAGGGCATGAAAGCACGTGTGTAGACCTTCAATGTATGTGAGGTACCATTGTACGTACCTGCGTCTCCGATGTTGACATGTGTGGCTACACTCAGGAGAATCAATGTTACTAAAATGGTAGTGTGAAACTCCAGGCATAGCTGTGTTGAGGCAAAGGTTCCTAAACTCCATTTAGAGGCTAAAATGGGTAGCCACAAATCCCTATGAAGTTTAGCTTTTCCAAACTTAAATCGTAATGGGTAAAAAGAAGCCTTGAAGTGTATTTAGTGAAATTAACAATCTACCCTACCTGCTTGAAAGGAAACTAACCTAAACACCAAACATAAATCCTGAAAATATTAACTGATCCAAATTCAAAATGTGTGATTTTAAATAATTTAAAATCATTTCTAAGGAATCTCCATGAACTAAACAAGGCTGAAATAATCTTTATGTGGTTATTCCTTCCCTCTTCTGAGTGTGATGGAAAATCATCCCTAATTAAAACAAGAACATTTTCCAAATGCATCTATGATTTTATACAACTCATACAAATATTCTCTGCATGAAGGAAGAATCCATAACCAATGCCTAATAAGATGGATCAAGAAAACCGCAAGAATGTGCTATGTAAAGTGCACAAATATTCTTGGAAATGCTCACAAATTAATTACTTGCAAATGAAAGCATGGAGTTCCTTTTCTACTCTATTTTATGGATGTTCATGGTGACAATGAAAAATTGCAAAATGAAGGAAATCAAACTTGTTCTCAAATCACAATTCTTGGAATTCACATAATAGAGGTAAGGATAAACAATGGGGAATTCAAATTTCTCACCCTCAATTTACCTCTCTTTCTTTCTTCATGGGATATATTGTATGAGTCCCATTGAATTTTGTTGAACACAAAGGAGAAACTCCTATAGGAGAATTTGCTTTGATTTGCAATAATTTAATTTCCAAGGCACCAAAGTTCTAAAGAGATAATAAAGCTGTCAGTGAAAGAGCTTGGCATCTTCCCAATTGGATATCAACAGAGATTCTGTGAGGCAATACTATGCAAGATACATTTAAAGTTATTTGTTTTGCCCCTTATTTATTTCAATACAAGCTGAATTTATTGCATTGGCTGGGATGTCCTTTCAAGGAAGCCTTGGAGTTGCAAATCTAGGCAGTTAATACTAATTTAATCTATTTAAAATGTACAAGAGGGAAGTGAAAACTTTGCAATCAAGACTATTTTTAGGCAATTTGGTTCACAAAATGCCTCAAAATAAGTTAAGTAGAAAAATTAGTCACTCTATTTTGCTTAAATATGTCATGAAGGATTATGGAAAAAGCTACGCAGGACCGCCCTCTAATGTGTAGGGTTATGTTTTTTGCAACTCCTTCTAAAGACTTCACATTAACTAATGGAGAAGTAGTTAGAAAGCGCTGGCATAAGGATGCATTTAAGGATGTCTATAGCCTACAAATATACATTTGAATAAGCTACCAGGAAGCTTGAACACCTTTTTTAAAATTTATGAATCTCAGTTCGAGTTAACCATGTAAAATGAGACAACCATGTTGTCTCACAATCCGAGGGCACATCTATGGATTTGCTAAAGGGTGCAATATTTCAACCTAGGGTGGAAGCATGTGTGTATGATGCCAATGTGTGTAGTGTACCTATATGTTAGTATCATGTGTGATGTACTCTTTGTTATGTTGTTTTGTTATTGACTGCTTTCTTCCCATACAGATAGACCTGCAAAAGAGAAGATAATCAAGTAGTAAAATATGCATGTATATGTGTAAAAATACATGTATGTAAAAGATAGTATTAAAAAATGAAATGAAAAAGGAACATGTGCACCTGATTTGTGATGAGACAAAAGGGTGTAGAAAGGATATCCTGTAACTGTCGGTGAAGTGTGAGTTTTTTGGGTGATCTCATGCCACTATGGCTGAAGAAGTGTAGGGAGAAAGTTGTGTTATTCTCCAACCTGTAACTGCTTCCCTAAGATTGGTGAAGAGATCTCTATACTGTCTAGTTTTTTGGGTGATCTGACGCCACTGGCCAAAGTAGTGTAGGGAGGAAAGTTTGTTGTATCCTCCAACCTGTAACTACTCCCTAGAATGCTAAGGACAATTCCCTATAAAATTTGTTGTGTATGGGGTTCGTATAATAGTCTGAACCCACTCGTTGTATAACCCATATGTCATGGATGAAAACTTGAACTGTAACTGTACTATAGTATTAATATGTGTAATGTGTAAACCCCAAATGATGCCCCCCTCTTTGGGGGCACATGCAACATCGTGGATAGGAGAATGTGGCCCCAAAAGAGGACCGACTGCGTGAACTAAAACTTTTACCCTATAGGAGAAGGGAATGTGCTTGGTAAAACCAAGGCACACACAAACAAGTGGCTAGAAAACAAGTGTTAGTACGAACAAACATGCATGTAGAGAACAAGTATAAGCTAAACAAAAAATGTATAAGCTAGAACATGAGTGAACAATGTAAACACCCAAGAAGATAATCATAGACTGTGAAAATTAGGTTGCAAACATGGGACACCACTCACGATGTTGCAAGACACTCAAGGCCATCATGGCCACAAAAAAACAAGTGTGCACACAAACAAAGGGAAAAGGCCCATATAAAAAAAAACAATAACAACAAATAGAAAACAAACAAACAAGTATGGAAGCAAATATCCCTACATAACAAATGTTGCACATGAAGCACCCGTTAGCATGTTAGAAAAATAACAAGTATGTCAAAAGCATGTATAACCAATAATGGAAATTACTAAGTACAAAATGAAACAATAACACCTGTAGTGTATAAACATGGATGCCCCCAGTAGGTAGTGTGGTAAACATCGATGTTACATGTAGAAAATATGTATCTACGATCACAACTAGAAAAGGATGAACACGCATGTGTGTATGGTAAAGATAATGACATACAAGAGATCTATCTAACATGTGTAGTAAAGTGAACATGTAAAGACAAGTGCAAGCAAGAGTAAATGCAACCATAAAATGCAGTATGTTGTGGATGGATGGAATGGAATGCAAAGTGGATGATAGGAGCCATGTGCCCCCGAGTGAATGGAATTATATGTAGTGAGGTTCATTTAGTATGCCCCCTTGGCAGTCAAGAATGAACCAAAAATGAGAGTGCGTCATTGGGAAATGGTCAAACTATGTGTTGTGTGTAGCGTGCTGTGATGAGTGTGTAGTGTGATGATATGTGACATAGAGATGATTGTGCATGACTCTATAGCCTAAGCATATATCATGACAAGATGAATAGAAAGGAGTGGTGATTTATCCTAAAGCGTATACCACTAAACAATGTAAGTGAAAGTGATGATGTAACCTATCACAAGATGATGCTAGAAGAAGTGACCCTATAGCCTAAAGTGTATATCACTAATCCTAGGAATGTCACATGAGAGAAATATTGAATGATGAATGTGTGAGTGTGATGTGGTCCATTTGTGATGTATACCCTCAATAGTCTAGTATGGACCATGAGACTAGAGTGCGTCATCGGGTAGTGAGTACAGTGCGTAGAAGTAAATATACAACATGCGTAATGTATGTGATAGTGAAAAGGATGTAATGATGTATGTGTATGATGCAACCTAAGATGTGTATAGCCTAATAGTGTGAAATATGACATGTAATATGTAAAATGGAACAATATGTAGATAATGTGTAGTGTGACAAACATGCTCAACATGTGATAACTATGGTATAGTGTGTGAGTCATGTGTAGTATGTGTATGATGTATGTAAGACAAGATGTAAGATGTAGGAATGAAAATGCGCAATGCCTATAGCCTATGGAATGTAGTGTGTAATGTGTAGATGATGTAGGATAATGTGATGATATGTGGTGCCTAATGTGTAGTGACTATTGTGTAGTGTGTGGGGTTCATGTGTAGAGAATTCCCTCAACAGTCAAGTGTGAACCAAAGCACAAGAGTGTGTCATAGGGTAATGATGATGTATGTGGTGTAGATGACTATGAATGCTAGAATGTGGAAATATGTAAATGTGAGTATGAGACATGTGTTGATGCTAAGATGGTAGAGGGGGAATGTGTGAATGTTATGCCCCTCGAGTGTGTGCGAGTGAATGAATCTAGCCAATGAAAGTGAAGGATGAAGGTCCCTCATCTAATACTAGTGGTGGTGAAAGTGTATGATCATGTTCTAGTAGTGGTGGAATAGTCGATGACTTTTGTATGGGTGAGTGAAGTCTAGGTGCATGCGATGTGAATATATGATGAGTATATAGGTAAAAAAATATGTAGATGGTGACCAAAAAATGAATGTGTAGGTGGTGGAAATCTATGTGGAATAAAATGAGGTGGTGACCTACGTCGAGATGTAGTAATTGTGCGAGGAATGGGCCTATGCCTATGTGTAGGACTAGTAGAGTGGTGAGGCCACGTAGATGGTGTGTGAGTAGGTGAACTAGGAGTAGATTGCACTTTAATTAACATAGGTTGTGATGTGTTAGATGAAGTAGGGGATGCCTGAACTGGTGCTTGAGGAGATGATGACCATGGAGTAGATGGAGGTACACATCGATAGAAACAACTTGATTGTTATGAATGAATTTGAGTCACAAATGATTCATAGAGATGATGGACTTAGACCTACGAATCCAATTGAGACCTAGAAGCATGTCACAACCATCAACTTATTGTCCAAGAAGGAAGGGTACAAGCATAGTAAGAGGTCCTACCGTAACATGGATTTTAACAACACCATATGCGTTGTTCATCAGATATGAGATGTTTGAATGCAGATAACCAATAGCATCAAGAATTGGCATAAAACATGCACTGATAGGCCCTGATTGATCAACTTTAGTATTGTTGATGGGGACCACTCTAGTAGAAGTGCTAATATGTAAGTGATTAGAAAAGAATGTAGCATGATAATCATAATCAGAGAAAGAAATAACCAAGGGAGAAACATCAGTGTTAGCAACTAATAAATCAAGGGTCTCCGATTCAGGTGGAGGCACTGCATGATAAGTATGATTAGCAGATGAATCGACTGTTTTCTTGTCATGTTGTGGAGGTGGGTTACCAAATAATTTGAGCTTATGATTTTCATTAACTGGTGGAGAGTCTGTAGCCTCAGGAAATTCAAGCTTATTGTTATCGATGAGGTTTTGGATAATGGTGTAGAGTTTGAAACACCTATTGGTAGAGTGCCCCACACAGTGGTGATAATCACATCAAAATTTTCATTGTAATTTCTTCCTTTTGGTCGTGATGGATCCAATTCAAGTGGTGGAGGAAGTGTGATAAGATTGCTTTCAAGAACATGCTGTAATATAAGTTGCGGGGCAATAGGAAATTTGGTGAATGCTAGGTGGTGGTGACTGAACTTATTTTAGTAGTAGATACCACATTGAAAGTGATTTTGTGTCAGTAGGTTTAGTTGTAGATGGTTTAAATGTTGACTTTTTTGAAAACAAGAGATGATGATGCTTCTCTTGGATATTTAAGCTTTACCTATGGATAAAAGCTTGGTTTTGTGAAGCTTAAGTGTATGCTAGAGTTGATTGAATGAACAAGAGGTCTAAAAAAGTACACTTTCTTAGAGGGGTGGTAGTAGAATTTGGATGAATAAATCCTAAAGCTCAGAGTCTGCAAGAACATTTGACATCTTAGCTAAGTTGTTTTTGTAACTGCAAGACATAATTTACTAAGTGTTCATTAGATCCTTGTTTAAGTTGTGCAAGTTGGGCATAAGAGATCTTAGAGCCGATGTTGATAGAGAAATGAGTGAGAAAAGCATCAGCTAGATGTGTGAAAGAGACTACTGAATGGATAGGTAGGTCATAAAACCAACATGCATCACATAATCATGAAGGCTATGAGGAAAAATCTTAGCTAGGAAGAGGATATGATCATCTGCAAAATCTAGACAAGCCACATGGAAAGCTCGGAGGTGATGCTCTTGTGGGTCACCATGGCCATTGAAAATAGGTAGTTTAGGGGTGAAAATTTGGTGGAAGGATAAGTGGATATAATAGGTGCCAAAATGGAGTATGCAATAATAAAGTGGAGTCCAAATATGGAGGCACATGAGAAGTAGCCTACCATAATTGATGAATTTGCACTTAAAGGTCTTGATAAAGCGAGGCTAAATCTTGAGTGCAATGGAAGGAGGTTGCCGTGTATGAGAAACAAGAGGTGGGGTATAATGATTAGTAGGAGTAGGAACAGAAAAGGAGAACATAGAGATGGGTGGAAGAGTAGAAGCAATGGTTGGGTAGCAACTGTGGTGGGAATAATGACAGATTAAGTTCCACAAGGTTTGTAGCTTCCTCAAAAGTAACACATAAAAAAGTCTAGATCCTGAGGATGCTAAGAGATATGATCATTAATGTATTTAAGATGAGATTTAGTAAAATCGTTAGAAAATTGAGCCATTGTAAAGAAGAGAAAGAAATCTCTAAGTGGAAGGTGGTGTCGAGCGTGGGGTTCACCAAAATGATTAAACTAAAATGTAATATCCTAGCCTAATATAATGTTATGCAAAGTAGTAAATAACAACTAAATAAATAAAGGAAATGACCCAAACAACTAAGTAAATAGAAATGTGAAACCCTAATGTGCAAGAGAGGGTTAAGAAGTCCTTAGCTGATTCGATGAAGGTGTGGGACTGTGTCGCAGTGTGAACTAGGTAAACAAGAGGAGGAAATGACCACACAGAAGCCTAAGAAAGTATAGATCTGAGCTCTCTGACTAGATAGGGCACCTGGAAAGGGATAGGGCACCTTGTGGGCACCCTTGGTTTCTGAGATTGGGGCCCTGGTCTATGGAAATGGCCTGAAAAACTCCTCTGATGTGTCACTGGAGTTCACCTGTGTTTCTTCTTGTATGCACTAATGTCGTTGAACTTCAGATGTCATTGTAAGACCTGAATAAAGAATCACCTGCAAAACCCTAGACAAAGCATCAAAACCCTAAAAAATAAAGATGCATATGAAGGGGTCAGACTGTCCTCAGCGGCCACAATGGTGGACTTACTAACTGAGCATTGCACTACATCTCAGACCCAATGTAGTTCTAGGTGTGTGTGTGCAAATTGTGCCCTAGGTTGCTCTTGTGCCAGTCACACTTTGTGAAGTAGTGAGCAAATAACTAGATGTAGAATGTAGTAAATGTGTGCATGGAAATAATAGACTCCCCTCCTATGAAGTGTGATGCAGATGAACCAACCTTGTGTGCCTTGTGATGGAGCTAGATGGATGCAAATGTAGCTTTAGGTGCCTTTGATGGATGCAACTCTAGATGGTGATAGTAGATGCTTAGTGCTTGGTCCCTCATTATGGTCACATAACTTTATATTTATATGGTTCTCTTGTTCTAATTTTGTAATTAACCCCGAAAAGTTTGACCACCAAAAAATATAGAAAGCTCAAATGGCTAGAAAGTGTCCCAAAAGTGAGAGTAAAGTGCAAAGAGGATCAGGGTGCCCCAGAGGGGACAAGGGTGTCTAGGGTGCCCCAATCCTGGCTAGGCACCCCAATCAGAAATAGGAAAAACATAAATGACAATACAAACTGGGAAAGTGCAGGTGTAAAGATGAAAATATGACAACCAAGCAATCTAAAAATGGCCAAAGACATGGGTTAATTATTACTCTTTTCACTTAAGAACCATATGAATAGTAGTATGAGACCCAACCTCACTTACTTGATATTCACAAGATGAGAGAGAACTCCAATGCTGAAAACCTATGTGAACTAGTAATAAGAATTTTGAAGGAGATCAATGGCATGTATGATTATACAATTGTAACAAAGCTGGTAT
Organism: Taxus chinensis; assembly: GCA_019776745.2. Lineage (NCBI taxonomy): Eukaryota > Viridiplantae > Streptophyta > Pinopsida > Cupressales > Taxaceae > Taxus > Taxus chinensis. The sequence continues at coordinate 198,757 of JAHRHJ020003272.1, forward strand.
GTGTTGGAGCAGATGGGGCATCTGTAATGCAAGGTCATCATAATGGTCTGTATGTAAGACTCAAAATTCCTCATTGCCCATATATGATTTCCATTCATTGTATGACTCATATAACGAATCTAGCATATAAAATAGTCAACAAATTTTAACTTGTAGCAAAAGTTGAAGAGCTTGTTTGAGAGGTGCATGCTTATTTATGCCATAGTCCTAAAAGGTTCATGAAATTCCAAATATTTGCATAAGGACTAACAAATGTGTATAAACTATTAAAACATGTCAACATTAGGTGGATCTCATTGTATCAACCAGTTTGTAGGGAGTATGATTAGTATCAATCCTTATTGGGAGTAATGTGGCAATACCTCGTAGAACTGGACAAGGCTCACGATTTGATACATCATTTGATTGATATAGATACATTATTGATGTTTTGTGGTCTCCTTCCCATGTTGGATAAAATGCGTCGTTTAATTAGAAAATCCCAAGAAAAAACTATATATATTGCTGATTTTTCTAGTTTAAGGAAATGAGTTTTTATGACAATAGAATATTTGTTTCTCAATGAGACTAATTTTTTCAGGTCCAAAGTTTGAGAGTTGGAATAATTTTATACATATTGAAATCCAAGTAGCTTTTTGAGGTTGAACTTGTTTGGATAAGTATGTGCTTTTGTATGCGAATATGAGATACCAAAACACTTCTTTTGAATAGTAATCGATAAGGTTGAGAATGTAAATGTCACAGGGATGATATTTGATAACATTGTATCGTCAACATAGGTAAGGCTAAGAGAAATTATAGCTTCCATACTAGAATAAATAAGGGAACATTTTAGTAGGTGTAAGTTTACTATGGATGGACTGGGGAACATAAAGATTCTCTTTAGATTGAAAAAATTGAGCACTACATATTAGTGCATCATAATACATATCTTTCACGACCTCACACAAAAAGTCATCAAAGTCTATTTAGATGATCTACTCATCAAATATTGATGCACTGATGATTACACACATGATTTAAACATTACCTTAATATGTCTTTGCAAATATAACATTTTTCTAAATCCTATAAAATGCATATTATCGGTGAAATGAGAAAAAATCCTAGGATTCTTATTATCTAAACATGGTATCGATGTCAACCCAATGAAAATCAAAGTTATTATTGATATGCCATGACCATTCTCCATAACACACAGATGTAACTTTCTTGGAAAACTTTGGGATATCTGACAATTTTTCCCCATGTTTACTTATCGTGCTCACACCATAAATAACCTACTTAAAACAATCAACCAATTTTCAGTTGACTAAATACATTAAAAAAGAATTTGACAATATGAAACACTCCTTATCCTCATTACCAACATTAAACCCTACTTCGTTGGATGGACCCATGTTATTAAATACCTCTTCCACTCTAGTGTCCATTGGTGAAATGATAGATTAGGAATACAAAAAAGTAAAGGATCGCAACTTCTACTATATTATTCAAACCTTATTAGATTATAAAATACGATACTCTTCTATTGAGAAGGCTTGCCTCGTTATTTATTACGAAACTACAAATTTGTAGCACTATATGCTTTATCAAACCACTTTTTTTATTGTCCATATAGAATCCTTGAGGCACTTCTTCTCATATGTTTTCCTCCCCACAGATCACATTGGGAAGTGGATGGACCTCCTTATGTAATTTGACCTTCGTATTATCACATGATTGGTGAGAAATGACAAGGTCATAGCAGAAAAATAGATTTCAACCCCATCTCTTCTCCCCAACTAATTAATGATGCATTACCTGATGAGGACATCCCTATCATTGATTGTATAAATATGCACTATATCCATAAAAGACTACTACTATAGCTTCATGGCCAATCTTGAGGCGCTGTCCTCAAACATCGGTATTGAAGCACTTCCCCAACTTATAACTAAACCCATGACCACAATTATTTAGGAATACATGACCACTTATGTCCATGAGGATATGTATACCAAAAAAATTAACGGGGAAAAAAACTTCCATGGAGTCAGGGAAATTTATGTACTTACTGATACCTTTAGGCAGGTGTTCCCTCTTTCCTATCGACTTGAATTTAAGATCATAAAAAACATGGTTGAATATGAGGAACTTATCTTAGGTACATACAATCTTCCTTATCCAAGGGTATATCCTATCTTCATGTCATGGGGAATTATCATTTGGGAATGTCAAAAGGTTAGTGACATATACCAATGTCATAGTGAACATCTTAAATAATGTTACGACTTATTCGAAGAATTAACTGTATGCTTCAATTCATTCATAATCAAATATATCCCATGTGAATAGAATGCCTCCGCTGATTATTTGGCCACATCTTCCAGGTGCAGTTTCAATCAAATTACTGATTATAATGAGAGTGCTATTATACCAACTTATCAATACCTAATCACTTGACTTCTCCTATTATTCAATATGTATGTGAAATCAAACCACACGCCCCTGTATAGGACCCTTGGTATACTGACATCTTCCAAAAAATATAGTAATTGAATTACCCAAACTATGGTTACTCCCAAATGTGGCTACAAATACACAAAAAGGATTTTAAATACGTACTTAACGATGAAATGTTATACTCTTTTAACTTCAAAGGTACCCTACTCCGATGCATTAACAAAGATGAGGTTCCCCTTTTCCTACAAGAACAACATGGGGGCTGTTGTGGTGGCCATTGTAATGGGCATGCTATTGCACACAAATTCGTATGTATGGGATACTATTGGCCTACACTAGAAGATTAAATTCATGACTTTGCGAAGAATTTGTGACCTTTCTAGTTTCATGATGATTTGATTCATTCCCCTCCAGCTGAGTTGTAATATATCTCCACTCTTTGGTGATTTAGTGTATGGGGATTGGATTACAATAGAAAACTACCTCTGTATCAAGATGGTGATGTATAAATCATTACAACCACATAATACTTCTCTAAGTGGGTTGAAGGCATGTCTCATACCAATATGTCTAGCATTACTATATCTAAATTCATCCTCAATCAAATCATCTTCCACTCTAGAGTCCCCCATACACTTATACGTAAAATATTTGATAGTTTCAAATGCAAACAAATGAATTAGTTTAGCAATAAATTTAAAAGTAAACATGGATTCCAGGGTTCATTTTAAGAGACCTCCTAGAAATCGGAGGTGGAGAATACCTGGTGAATATCCCCAGAACCGGTTTCACGGGAAGGTGAATTTATTGGGGGTTATATGAAAAAATTTTGCCTGATTATCAAGCACTGCAACAGAAGGCTGCAGATGCGCGACGGGAGATTTTGCTGTCGCGTGTCAAAAAAAATGTAGTGACACGCGTCAAAAGACCTTAGTGACGCGTGTCACTAAGGTCTATTAACGCTCGTCACTAAGGTCTTTTGACGCGCGTCACTACATTTTTTTGACACACGACAGCAAAATCTTCTCTCGCGCGTCTGCAGCCTCCGACCTCTGCTTTCTCATCAAAAAATCTCGGTGTCGCACATCAACAAACTCTTTGTCGTGCGTCTGTTATGCGTCAATATTTGTTGTACCTCCTTGTTCTGCGTCAAAAAAATGTAGTGTCGCGTCAACAGGCCTTAGTGACGCGCGTCAACAGGCCTTAGTGACGCGCGTCAACAGGGCTTAGTGACGCGCTATCAACAGGCCTAAGTGACGCGCACCAACAGGCCTTAGTGACGCGCGTCAACAGACCTTAGTGACGCGCGTCACTAAGGTCTGTTGACGCGCATCACTAAGGCCTGTTGACACACGTCACTAAGGCCTGTTGACGCGCGTCACTACATTTTTTGACGCGCGATAGCAAATATCCTGTCGCGTGTCTGCAACCTCTGCCCTCTTCTTGCTCATCGAAAAAAACTCCATGTCGCTCATCAACAAAATCTTTGTCATGTGTCTACTATGTGTCAATATCTATAGTATCTCCTTGTCTGCAAACCCTCCTTGTCTCACGTCAATAACTTACCCCCTTGTCACGCGTCTATAATACGGGATATATCATATTGTTGAAAACTGTGAAGTAGAAGTGTTCTACCTGGCGAATAATCTAGGTTTATATAGGGGATATTTTTCAAGGGTACGCGAAGCCGACCCCTAAAAAAAATTAAAGTGTAATTTTTAGGTGAACAGGTCACTGGCCCGTGCCGAAAAATTCACCTTTTCAAAATTTTCAAAAATTGAATATTTTCCATATTACGAATATTCACCACTAAAATTTTCCCTGATGGATTCTCAACATCGTATCATCTAGAATATAACGGATAAGCCGAATCCACAAATAAAAATCTCAAAAAGATCTTATAAAAGACAATTTTTCAATCACATATAAATTTCCACATGAATTAATATCCTACATTATAGGCATACAACAGTAGTGGCCATATGGCCACTGGGGTAACCCAATTCTCACTTACATATGGAGCTGAGGTGGTACTTCCACTCGAGTTATAACTCCATTTTCTGTGCATTAGTTTTTGCGGTATCATTCTATACTAGGAACTTTGCAAATCTCATCTCCATGACCTTGAATTGCTAGAAGAATGACGTGATAGAGCTTACACTCAAAATCATAATTAAAAGCAACACCTTTCCAAATAATACACAAAATTGTTTGTATGCATTTTTTCTACATGGACGACCTTTTTCTTAAGGTTTTTTACACACACAACAAAGAAGGAAAATACACTTATAAATGGTGAGGTCCTTACCTCATCAAATATATCATAGTTCCTAACACTTATCATCTTCAAACCAATCAAGTCCAAATCTTGAAGAAACTAACAAAAGATCAATTCCTCATAAAGATCCACACATGATGGAAGTTGAGAGTTTCGTTACTCAGCTACCATATCTCTTCCCATCTTATCAAATTCACTACTTTATCAAACTTCACTTTCAACACTATCAATACATTGGATTTATACACCTAGGTCTTTCAACTGTGATCACCCATACTATTATACACATCCTTACTTAGGCTTATTACCTTGCCTGGATTTATGTTTGAAGGTTATTATTATAGCATATACCTTATGGGTTTTTGTGCTTTTCATATTTTTTATTCCCCCATCGGTCTAATCATCTATTTCTTTTTATTTACACCTCCGATTTTATGACAATTTATCCTAGTAGCTTATACCATATAGGTTTTTTTATTGTTTAACGTTGTTACCGACCACTTAGATATACCTCTACTACACCATACCATCATGACATCTCAACATCATAATATCATGACATCCATTCCATGGGACCCTATCTAGGTGATTTACATGTTATTTTAATGATGATCCTCAAGTGTTTCCTTGTAGTTTTGTATCTCCAAGGTTCTTGAAGCATTTTGTTCAGATGCTGTAGGACGAGTGACATTATCAAGTATACATTGGTGGGTATATATCATTTTAGCTAGTCCTTTCATCATTTATTTTAGTACTTACTTTAAATATCAGTGTTTTAGACTATCTTTTTCCATTGACCACCCCATGTCTTGCTTTTGTGACATGTAGTGATAAAAAATTAGGGCATATGTATACACCTAAATTTTCATCTTTTTTAATCTTTCATATATGTTACTATCAATCAATTTTGTTTAGATAATAGTTTTTGTTTAATTTATTTCCTGAGTGGGTGCCTTAAGGTGTCTGCTATGAATGAGGAATGGTTATTAGTGTAACCATTATGCGTTAGAGATAGTACATAAATAGAGTGTCACTATTTGGTGTTTGTCTTAGTTTTTTATATTAGGTATATTTTTCCTCCTAGGTATCATGCATATCATATTCATTATCTCTTTCTTGCATTCCACCATTTTCCAACTTATCCATCCTCTTTCATGACATGTGATGCATTAATTTCCTCTTTAATGATACATCATTTTATTTTTTAATCCTTGGACGAAAGAATCTCTCGTGGATGATTGTTTCACGGTTATATTTTCCCATGGCCAATGCCATCTCCCACGAGTGATGGAGTCTTATATCTAGCTCTAACTCATATGAAACTCAAATGAAAAAGGAAGCTAAGATAGCAGAGCTAAAATTTTCTATGCTCCTTTGTGTCATCTTCGCATCTTCTCACCTAACTTTTGGTTCATCTTGAATTTTTCTTTGATTGGATTATAAATTATTATTATTTGATCCATATCGATCCTGGAAAAGACCACTTCATCAGGAAAACCACAATCATAAGGAAAAATAAGTAGTAGAAGGAGAAAACTTTCAAGTTACATAACCACTTATTTTTTCAAAGGAGTAGTTATGCAAACACCCCTCTGTAGATACTGGTGGTTTCGTAACCTCCCCTTTGCAGGTACCGCAAGTTGTGCAATCACCGGTGTATAATCAATGAAAGTTGTGCCATGATATAAAATAAAATAATACATCAATGAATAGTTACATATGTTTAAGATATCAATTATTTCTCTTCCTTTTATGACCCTTCCTATTCTAAAGTGCAAGGTAGGACATACAAAGTGAGAAATAAAAACAATAAGAGCATTTTAAATTGGGAATTAATTCATGGGAGAAGTGAGCAAGAATACTTTTGTGATAGAAATTATTTTTAGGAGCAAGGTGTATGAAGATAACAATTAACAAGATAGGGTGGAAGTTACTTTTTGTCTTCCTTTAGCTTCTTGTAATATGTAATCTCTTTATTTGGCCAATATAGTTTTGGAAGAAAGAGAAATTTCCCTTTCTGATAGTTTTTCCCTCAATCTGGTGTTTCCCAAGATAAAATATTGTGTTGTGTGTTTTAATTATTCATGTTACTTTCTTCAAGTAGTTCTAAGCAATAATATTCATTTACTAGCTTTTAGTAAAACTATAATTTTCAAGTAAATGTGAAAGTAGCAATAGCAGTGTCTATAGTTTGTAAGTTTACAGATCATTTTGGAATCATAGATGAAACTAATATCCAAGGGATAGTGTTATTTTTTCTTATCTGATTTGTATGGCAACTTGACAAGGTCTAAAGGAGAAGAAATAATACCTTTCCATCCGGATATATGTATGAAAAGGTGGAAACACAGGGTTAGAGAAAAAATGGACTAAGAGAACTTAGTATCGACGATTGAGATGACACAAAGAACTATGGATAGGGTATTTTAACATCAAATGGAACACTTAGATCATCAAAGGACAACAACGGTTAAGCAATATTCCATAGAATCAGTGGTCTAAGAATTTTCCAAGTATTTTGACATAGGAAAGAGACAGGATGAAAAATATGTGGAAGAATGGGTAGAGGAAACCCTAGTTGAAAAGGGAAAGATAAAATACATATCATGCTACTTTTAATGTTGAAACTAAAGTTGAGATTAAAATATTTTAAGGACAAGTAGATGTGTAATTACTAGATAAATGGTTAAATAAATTAGAGGTTTATTCTGGTTTACAAAATATAACTGAGGCACAAAGAATCACCTTTTCACATCTCAAGATGGAAGGAAATGTTCTAGTTTGGTGGGTAACCCATCTAGCCAGGTATGAAAAAAGAAGCATCCTATTGTAATTTCTCAGGAGGGTTTTAAATAATTGTTAAGCATATATTTTTATCCTATTATCGATAAGATTGAAAAGATAATTAAATGAGAATATTTTAGACAAACCAATGGTCAAAGTGTGCTCATTATACTACATATTTTTAGAGTAAACCCATGTTTCTCAATATGGACTCACAGGATGAGGATATTATGACCAAGTATTTGTGAGGACTTCATGCTCACCTTTGAAGGAAGGTCATCTCCACAAAGACTAAGGATCTCAATGAAGTATGTGTGCAAGAATAATACATAGATGTTGATAAGAAGCAATGAGAAGTAGAGTAAATGGAAAAACACTAAATAAATCATCCACAAAAATATAAGATACAAATAGGTAACAAGGGTGAATGGAAATGTAAAAAGACCACTACCACTTTGAATAATTGTAACTATTCGAAGAATTTTATCAAGAATTTGGTATCATCAATGGTCATATTGACGCTACACATTGGAAGTTGTGTCTAGAATTAGATCCAAAGAACCAAACTGAAGACTCCAAGAAGTTGATGAAAACTATAAAGAAATATGGGGAAGTTGAGATAGAGGAATATTTTTACTTAAGTGAGCGGCTGGTATGCATGGACACCAACATGGATAACTAGGAACAAGAGGAAGAAATGAGTAATTTATTTCAAATTAAAATCCAAATTTAGAGGACTAAGGTAAATGCTTTGGTTGATATTAGTTTTCAATCTAATTTCATTTTTGATGTGGTTGTAAAGAAGCTTTGTCTTCAAACTTGTAAGAATCCACATCATTATCCTTTGGGATGTCTGAATAAAGGTGTAGAAGTTTGGGTAAGACAAGGATGTAAATTCAAGTTTGGGATTATTTCTTGATATATAGATGCATTAGAAGATGATGTAATTCCACTAGATGCATATGATGTTGTTTATGGGAGTACTTACTTATATATCAGGGATGCTATATTTATGATATGGGATAACTGATACATATGGGTCAAGGATAGATTTAGTTACAACATCCAAGCACACTAGCATAAGCTAAAAATTTCCATGGTAAGTGCTAGTTAAATTAAGAGACTAATTGAGGTAAACTATAATGGGTTTTGTTTACTTTATTGAAGGATAAGAAAGATGGTGTATAAATTTTAGATGTTTCTAATTAAGGGATGAAGTATTTGGATAACATAATTGATTATTTTAAGGAAGTGTTCGAAACTCCCAATGGTTTTCCAATAAAACAATAAGTATAGAACGATATTCAGCTAATGTTAGAGTCCGCTTTACCAAATATTAGGTTGTATCGGAAATCCTTGTTGGAGAGTACAAAAGTTTAAAGAAAAACTTCTAGGAGCTATTCGACCAAGGGGTAATATGCCCAAGAACCTCACCATTCATTTTTCCTATTATGATGGATCCGAAGAGGCACGGTTCTTAGAGAGTGTGCATCAACTACCGTGCTTTGAAGAAGACTACCATAAATAATAGATATCCACTCCTACGCATAGATGATCCCTTTGACCAGCTTCAACATGTACAGTTCTTCACAAATTTTTACCTCAACTCTGGTTATCACCATGTCAGAATGAAAGAGGAGGATATATGGAAGAATGCCTTCAAAACAAAAAAGGGTTTGTAATATTGGTTAATACTTCCATTTTTTTAATGTAACACACCCACTACATTTATAATATTAATTAATGATTTATCATGGGAGTTCATAAATACATGCATTATTATATATTTGGATGATATTATGATTTTTAGTTCCACATTGGAGGAAGATCTAACACATTTTTCGTAAGTCTTGCAAGTTCTCGAGGAGAAACAGATGTTATGAAACATGAAGAAGTTTGAATTTTCCAAACATTCACTTATCGATCTAGGGCATGTGGCTAGAGGAGGAGAGGTATGAGTGCAGACAAAGAAGGTGGAATCCATCACTAATTAGATAACAAAAATGTGAACCACAAATATTAGGAGTTTTTTGGGATCAGTATAATACATAAGGAAGTTCATTATGAGATTCTCTGCTATTGCAACACCTCTACAGATAGTAGCCATAAAGACTAAGGGTTTTGACTGGGGTAAGGAGTAAACCTATTGTTTGAGTTATTAAAATAAAAAATTAGTCATTATCCATTAATTTATCTTCCTAATTTGTAGTAGACATTTGAACTAAAGATAGATTCAAGTGACTATGCTATGGGAACAATGTTGCTATAGGGAGTAAGCTATTATGCTACCATTCTGAAACTTTCACTTCAGTAGTTAAGGGATATTCAGTATATGATAAACAAATGTATGTAGTAGATAAATAAATAAAGAAATCTAGACATTATTGTTAGTGTGAGTTATCCTATGTGTCCTCCTCTCATGTTGGAGGGTCATCTCACATGGGTTAGGTTTAGGGTTTCATGTGTGTCATGCACTAGGGTTACTCAGCACCCTATATGTACCCTTTACTATTCATTTATGAGAATGCCAAGAAACTCCCTTGTCTTTCCTCTATGCAAGCTTTGTTTCTATTGAGCAAGTTCTTCCATTACTGATCATTTTCTTCTTGCTATCGCTGGAGCTATCACGATTCCATTGGAGTGAAACTACCTCATTGTGCCTCATTTCTGATTCGATTCTCGCAAAATTATTTTCATGCTATCAGAGCTGAGATCGGGTAAAAATGCACTTGATATTTTTTTGTTGCGATTACTCTTTCTTGGTTTCGTTATTTTACTCTGCATGCAAGTTTTTTGATCACTATTTTATAGAAATTATTTTGCTAATCTCTCTAACAAGCTTTCTCAGAAATTTTTTTGTGTTATTTATTGTGCATGTGTAGGTTTTCATAATACCTTGAGAAATCAGGGGTTTTACTGCCCTTTTTAGTTGGATGTAACTAAATCCAAAACAGAGATTCATTTCATTTTTTAAAATTATTAAAATGGAAGTGAATTTTTTTTAAGATATCTGGTTTTTGCAGGATATTTGTCTATGCATGATAGTCTGTGGTTACAAGATATTTGTGTTCTTCTATCGTGGTTGCTCATGGAGGAGATTTTTACTATGCATGGACTGTTGTCCCTCTGACTGTTTCAATATGACTATTGTTGTGTGTGGACTGTTGTGGATTGTTCAAACTTATTTCATTATTCAACCTGCGTGGATTGTTGTGGTTGTTCAAACTTCCTTCATTTGTTGACTGTTGTGGACTGTTCAAACTTCATTCAGCCACACCCACGCATCTGCCAAAAACACAACCAATCACTTTTATTAAATACATGCGTGGTTTGCAAACAATCAACCTTGGTGCGACATGTAAACTCTTTCCATGGATAATCTACCTACAAACAACCCCATCCATCTGCCTGCAATCAATACCTGCGCAGCCTATTAATCTTGTAGACTTGGCCTGTAACACATCTGTCTGCCGTTTGTTTCTGTCATGAGGAAGGAACACCGTGGCCTGGGTCAAACGTGGTAAGTGTTTTTTCTAAGATTTTTCGTACGTGGTTTCCATCACAGTTGCCCCTTTTGGTAAGTTTTTAAATTCCTTTCTTTTTTCTAAATCTTAAATATCCTTAGCCTTTTGAAAACGACACGTGGTTTTTTGGTAGTTTTGTTTATAAAATCCTTCTAACTTTGTTAAAATCTTAAAGCACTCAACTCCACTTTTCCTTACTTAAAATCTTCTCTTTTAAAACAAAAAGCTTTCCTTTTTTTATCAAGCTTTCTTTTTAAAACAAAAATCGAATAATTTACATTTCATTTCTTAAGGAAAGTATTTTTTTTCTTAATTAGGATTTAATTTTTTTTTAGATCTTAATTAGCCAATGAAATTAATTAGATTTAATTTCATTAAATCTATTTTATTAATTTCACTCTAATTTGCTCATTTACGAGCTATAGTAACTTAAAAATCAACATCTAAATAACCTTTCCATCATTTTTTTTAACTCCAATAGCTCTAAAAATAGTAAAATTGGGTGTTTCCAAACAATAACATTTAGGGGTTATTGTCGATTTTTTTTCACTAATCATGCGCTTAAGTGTGCAGTGACACTTCATGCACCTTCTTGCCTTCCAAGCTCTTTTCCGGATTTTAAAGACTATATGAACTCCTTGAGTTCCCAAACCTTGTATTTGACCCTTATCATTGCTTGCGACTAGTGAGCACGTCCGCCACAGTCTGCAGCAAGGGGGTTTCATTTTATGATGTGAGACATTTTTTCTCACCACTAGGTTTGGCTTTCACCTCCTTTCTATTTTTTTCTTGTGCTTGTTTATGGTGTTCCTTTTTTGTTGCGCTCCACGAAACACTATTGTGGTCTCTTCTCTTACGCATTATTATGCTAATTCTGAGAAAAGTTACCAAGTGTTTCAAACCACACGTACAGACCTAATTGTAATCAATGCACTAAAGTATAAAGTGCCAAAAGTAGGGGGGTTGTTATTTTCTTGGGTGGTTGTGTTTCTTTTCTGCATTTCTTTCTCTCTCTCTCTCACTATGGATGCACTTTCAATTCCTTTGCTTATGTCATTCAAATTTTTCAAATGGAGATCAAAAATAATAATGAAACTAAGGGGTAAATGGTTATTCCGCATCACCATGGGAATTGAGACTGAACCGCTAACCCTCCCCAAATGACGAACCTGAAAAATCTAAGTGGTTAAACCGTAGTGATGAAGCTTTAGGTATTCTTTGCATGTCCGTTTCTCCTGACTTTCTCTTCCACATTAAGGTGTGTGAAACACCTAAATCTACGTGGAAAATGCTGGATGCGATGTTTGGACAACTAGATGACATGAGAGCACATGAGTTGGAAAATGAACTACTAGGGTTAAATCCTAGTGACTTTGAAAACCTACAATATTTCTTCTCAAACTTTGTCCACATTAGATTATTGTTAAAAGGATGTCAAGTAGAAAAGAAATATTCTCAACTGATCTTGTCGATTCTCTCTAAGCTAGGTCCCAAATATTCTGTCTTCGTGTCAACTTTCTATGCTACAAAAGCTGCTTTGGGTGATACTTGGACCATGCCCTCCTTTGACTATTTTTCGTCCCAACTCATTCAAGAACATGAAAAACTCATTCAAATGGGGTCTCTCAAGTCCAAGTCACATGCCCTTGTAGTAAGTACTAGTAAGGGAAAGAAGACTGAAAAGAAGAAAGAAACAAAGGATCAACCTAAGAAAGAAACCAAGACCAAACCTAAAAATGACACAAACACTTCAACTTCTGAGCCCAAGGCAAATAAAAGAAATTATTTATGTTCCTATTGCAAGAAGTTTGGTCATAACGAGAAACACTATTTAAGGAATAGATTGATCACTTATATCATTTACTTGAGAAGAATAAAATAAGTGTTCCTGAATCCATAAAACAAAGTGCTCCGAAGGCTGAGTCTTCTGCTGTAAAAGGTGATTAAAATGATAAGAAGAAAGGAAAGGACCTTGTAGCAAGAGTTAATCCTTCATCGACATGGATTATAGATTCCAGTGCCTCACACCACATGGGTCCTTCGCATGTTGATTTTTCCAACATCGAACCTTGTGGTATGTCCCAAATCACAATGGGTAATGACACCACAGTATCGGTTTCTGGTAGTGGATTAGTAGAGAAAAATGGGGGAACATTTAACCAAGTGTTGAGTGTTCCTGATTTCTCTACAAATATCCTATCGGTTTAACAAATTACTCACCTTGGTGAAGGAATGCGAGTGGAATTTGGTCCTGACTCGGTGATTATTCCTGAGCTTAACAATGACACTACAGTGGCTGAGGGAAAGGCAGATCACTGTTCATGGTTATACACTTTCTGCCACTTTACTTCTGATTCTACGCCCACTGCCTTGCTCACTCATGCAAATGAGGTTAGTAAGCTATGGCATGAGCATTTTGGACATCTAAATTATCGCTACCTTGAACAATTGAGTCAAAATGAAATGGTGAATGGGTTGCCTCGCGTCAAGTTTTCTAAGGGTCTTTATGAGGGTTGTACCCTTAGAAAGCATCCTAAAAAGAAATTTGACAAAGGATAAGCCTGAAGAGCCAG
>JAHRHJ020003273.1:0-211789 GCA_019776745.2 Taxus chinensis
GTCTGGATCACTGGGAAAAAGCGAAGTCGTGACAGGAAAGCCCCTGCGGGGATGGGGAAATGGGCGCATTTTTGGAAAACAAAGGAATTTTGTAAAGCTGCGATAGGGTAGAAAGACGATAGGAAAAGCAAGAATATAAGCACGGCCAGGCAGGGATGGGGGCAGTGATAGATACCTAACTTTGCAGGGTACTTTTTCCCGTGTTATAAAAGTCACTTAAGCTGCAGTGGGGAAAAATAGAGGCGGTAGGCAGGTGGGAATGTGGCCTACCGTGCAGGGGTGTGAAAATTCCCATGATATATAAAAGGAGAAAGTGACTTAAGTGAAGATCATGGATTTTAGTGCCTACCTGCAGGGTAAAGAATCCATTATGGTGAAAATTCTTCTTAAAAATAGAATTACAATGATGCAAAAAGTGCGGGCCCCCGTTGGTGATGGATAAAAATAATAAAATTGATTATTTTAAGAACATTCTATCTTGGAAAAAACGGGCAGCCCAAGCTTGAGGAGGTTGCAAAAGTCAAAGGGGATTAAAATAGAGCAATTAAATTAATTAAAATTTAATTATTTAGTGGCTGCCCCTCTCCTTGGAAAAAAAAGTGCGCCCCATTGGCATTATTAACGATTTTTAAGGCATTGAATCATTGAATTAATTTCTATTTTCAGTGGCTATGTCAAAGCAACCTGTGCGGCTAAGTAAGTGCTGTGTGGAGGATTAAATTGGATTAATTTTAATTTATTGGATGGGGCTCTGTCCTTAAACATGCTAATTTTAAAAGAGGAGGACAAGGAAAGAATGATTTTTAATTAATTAATTGCCTAATTGTGTAGGGCAATTATAATTATAGAATTGTGAAGGTTATATAAGCATGGGCAGCCGATATGGATTTATTATTCAACACACAGGTAAGAATTGCAGCAAAGGAAGAAAAAGTGCGCCCCTTTTAATAAAGAAGATTCACAGACAAATTGCTAACAAAGGCTAAAGCTACAAGATTTGGAGCTGCTTTGGAAAAGGTTATCTTCGTCTGCACAATGTTTAACAGGTGTTAAAAGGAGCTCAGGGCTGTGATTGAAAGGATCATGCTCTCTTTATGTGCAAAATTATTTTAAACACCAATTTTGGGGCAACCAGGCTTGAAAAGCTGCAAGATTTTTAAATTTTTTTAAAATTTCACTATTCAATGCTCCGGTGGCAATTTTTGTCTGAAATAAGTGCATGAAATCCATACAGGTGCTTATCAAAGAAAAGGGTATATCAAGTCCAATACATTGCAAATATCTCCGAATCTGAAGCTTGTCCAGATCTCGCCACCAGTATTGAAGAAGGCAGGCAAATTAGAGAAAAAGAATTATTCAGACAAAAGAGTGAATATATAAGCTATGCAAAGAGATGAAAAAAGAGAGCACATGGATTCAGATGTGCTTAAAACTTTCAGACATAGGAGACACGGATCTAGGCCCAGAACCCTGTCTGATTTGATTGATAGATTCCAGAGCTGGAAGGACTTCACTCATGCGGTGCGGGTCAAAAGTTAGCGGAATTATTCGAGCTGCAGCTTTCCCATGACAGCCCAATTAGCCGAGTTGTGCATGGAGTGTGCCTAGAGATCCTATCATCCTTCATCTAGATTCAGTGGTGATTGTTGCGGGGAAAGACATAATTCGTTGGATGCCAGAATTCTTCGAGTATGTTTTTGAAGATGAAGATGTCCAGTACGAAAGTGGTGCCTTCTATTCGCATTCAGGATGCTGACGTAGGTGGGAAAAGCATAAAGCTGACTCGTGTGGAGATCATGAATAGCCGGTTCATGATAGAAGCCCTAGAATCCCCTTCCAGTTCCCGAGAACTCTGACGATCCAATTTGGTTTTGCAGGAGGCGGGATTGGGATGATATTGTCAAAATTGCTTGCAGGTTGAATGGTGAAGCGATATGCATACACTTTCCGACATGGAGTATGCTTTATCAGGACCATGAACTCAACAAGTTGATTCTATAACAGTTGGTCAGAAAGAAATATTAGCAGCAACACGGTGAGCAACTGCGGAACGTTTAAAAGCGTACCCTTCAGCTCAAGATGATCAACTTGGTATATGCAGTGCAGCTCACAGGGTGTTCTTTTCCAAGCTGGATAGATGTGGTATTCTTCCAAGGATCCCATTTTCGGAGTGCTACCCACGCTTACTGAACCTCGTGCGAGAAGGACTTAAAGTGATCAACGATGGTTTCTTTCTACGATTTCATCTGCAGGTTAGACAAAGGACTTTGAAGACTCACAGGGTAACAAGGAAGCATGGGAAGCAGTGGCAAGATTGGCAGTAGTGTATTCATCCAGTGTTGCTGATTCACATACCTCGGAGGGTTAACAACAAAGATGCCAAGGTCCCCAAAGGGGGACAGATTGATTGACATGGAGTAAGCAGGGCAACGGTGGAGTTAGTGGTACTACGACCTTCAGTCGAAGCAGGCACAAGTCTTACGGCATACTTCCCAATAATGTGGATATTACCAGTTTGAAAAGCATTCAAAGAGCTCGAGGAATGGAAGCACAAATGTTGTCCGAGTTAGAGCAAGAGTTCTCCCTGCGGCTTAATTTCGACCATTTGGAATGGCCAGGAGGAAGACAATCTCCCGGAGTACGCACATGTGCCTTTAGTTAGAAGATTTCTGGATTTTTTTGGATGAAGGGCAGAAGTGAGTACGGGGTCAGAAGAAAAGGATTCAGCAGGCTGTAGGCAAGCAAGTATTTGACTTAGGATTAGCGCGGATACCTGCGGATCTTAAAGATGATGGGAACGTGGTACTTGACACTTACCATCAAATGGGAGGAGGATAAAGCTTCTAACAGGATAGCAATGGGCACTGACCGCACAATAGAGAAAGACTCCGGAGCTTTTGTTGGGGAGTACTCGAGCTGGCGCAACGAGGGGATATGCTTGAGAAAGTATTGCATGAATCACCTCACGGGCAACTCGGCGCAGACAAGATTCCTCAAGCGAAAGCTGAAGGAGAGTAGCACCACAGAAGGCCGGAGAAGATGAAAGTACACAGAAGATCTCAAGAGGAAAGGAGAGATCACTTCCCGGCCATAGCGTTGACCCGACTCCCAGTACTAGTGAATCACCAATATTTGCCACAACCAGCAGTCAGGAGGTTCCATGCCTCATTAAACCAGCAAGCAAGTTCATCTTCTTCCGCAGCACTTCGTTCAGCACCCGGTCCAGAGGAAGAGTGATGAGAGCGCAGATGACGGGTTCGAAAGAGCTTGTCCTGGAGTTTCAGAGGATGCACATTGATTACTGTGGCACTTTCGATTGGAGAGGATGCCGAGCGGGAAATAATAGTACGCACTCAAGCAACTTCGTCATGCTCCGAGAAGTTATTTCTGGCAATGGTTAGTGGCAGTTGGTTCGGAAGCAAGAATAGCAGATTGAACTGAGAACTGACTTGCAGCTACTCAGGATCTGAGCAGAAGAGAGCAGAAGCCTAAAGTGCTAAAGCAACTTCTAGGTTGATCATCGAGGATTCGGGAGAGAAGTTTGCTGCGATGTCCAGGATCCCGGCGGAAAGGCAAGGTGAGAAGAGGAACTCACTGGCAGAAGATTGTGAACAAGTGACCAAAATACCCTCGTCAAGCTACCACTGAAGGATTGAAGCAGGACACGCAGAACAGTGTGATGCTTGTCCCTAGATTGACAATGAAAAGGCGGGGAAAGATAAGAAGAGGCTACAGAAGCAACATTCTCAATTTATGTAGATCTAACCAGGTTGCTTAAATCTGCCGTTCAGCCAATTGCAGAGACAGGTGAGATGATCATCTTATGTCAGGAAAGGAAGATGCGAGCAATCAAGTAAAGGTATTGACGAAGAGGATCTGATTATTGTCAAGCTTTCGTTGCAACGGGGGGAAGTGCCAGCCCGACCTAAAGGTTATGACGATGCCAGGAAAATCAACAAAGCAACTGATGAGAAAGCATAAAGGAATAATAATTACAGTTGCAGAGAGTAACCTGAGGGTTTTGGCCGAGATCAACAAGCTACCGGAGATGTATTGGTTGCAGAGCAAATTGTGCCGGATGGATTCATTCGAGAAGAAGGGGACAGCAGCAGAGTTGCAGTTATCTTTCCGTTGGACGATCTGCAAGAGTTTGCTGAAGAGGATGAAGGCACGTGAGAGAGTAGAACAATCAGATTTGTCCGGAAAAGTTTATTTCTTTCAATGAGGAAAGAGGGGATGGACGGTTATTACTTCATACGAGCGGATTGTTCTAACGAAGTGAATGAGTCTTGGAGGGTTCTCTTCTGATGGGATTGCAAAAGAGGATTGATAAGCCACCCAAGGCCGGCACAATGAACTATATCAGTAGGCTGGTGACACTGCAGGGCGACCATTGCTGGATGATTGGGGCCAAGTTGAAGAATGGAAGCATGCAGCAAAGTGTTGAATGAGGGATTGCTGCAATCAGGACAGAAAAGGAAAGAGTAGCTAAAAACGATGGAAAAGATGTGAACTATGTGTTCGACAAGATTCAGATATCAGAACAAGAACGAAGATGGTAGATGTTACAGCTGGCATGACTCGTCTATTCTTTTTCTTCTACTTTCTATGTCCCGGAGGAAATATGTAAACTTCTTAAGTTATGGTTTGCAACCATGACTTGAAGTATGTGGACCTTTATTAGTTAAGTGAACATGTTCAATTAAGAAGAAGTTAGAGTTGAGGGATGATTGCACAAATGTCATCTTACTTGTTGTCCATACTTTAGTTCAGTTGAGTCTCTTCTATTTGGACTTTCCCTCCTACATTCTAAAGTAGGAGACGAACCTACGGGTTATCAGATCAGAATTCGTAAGAAGCCAATCTTGTGTTCTAGGACTTGTGTGTTACCCCCTGAGAGCACTTGTGAAGAGGAAGGGAATACAAAGAAAGCAGGTTTCCGGAGAACTTTGTGTCACGGTTTTGTATTTTGTTTCTTGCTTCTTAAATCTTAGATTCCTCTTATAGACTTTGTGATTATTTTAGATTGGATCTAGAACTAACTGTTGCGTTAGAATTCTGTGTGTCAAATCTATTTGAGTTTCTTCTATGTGCATGTGTTAGTCTGAAATTACGAATTAGGGATGCACATCTTCCTTACTCTTCTTGTAATACCTTTGGAATTTTTCTTCTTTCATTCTTCCTTTCTTAAACAGCTGCTTACGTGCTGACAGAAACTTCTTAGTTATGGTTCATGAACTAAGTTGTTAAAGTAAAACCATGAGAGATAGAACCACCATTTTGATGACAAATCTGACACGGGAGGGCCTCACGGGTTAAAATGAGGAGATTTATCTCATGACTGCCTAGGGTTGATGCTATGCAGAAAAAATTCTAGCAACAGTTTTTGGAGACTCCGCTGGAGGGAAACAAAACTATCTTGAAGATAAAAGCTGTCTGTTGAGATCAGAGGTTTTCCATTTACAATCTCAACCTGGCTGAAAGTCGTTCACCAGATCAGTGAAGGCGCAAGAAGGGACGACATTTCTTCGACTGCAGGAGCACAGCCAATTCAATTTCCATCATCCTCCTCAAGTTGAAGCCGCAGCAGATCAGTCTTCACCCGGGAAGGGAGAGTGCAACCCATCCAGTCGATCGTAATTCACATAATCCGTCGGCCGGAAATGATCCAACAAGTCTACAAGTCTAACACATAGGAGGAGAGTGCTCAAGCTAACATGGCCGGCACCCAAATTGTACATGTTCCATGGGGGCGGCTTGGACCTATCAACTTGGCTCCCACATATGGCACGATCGGCCAAAGGGGATCGCCAGAAAGAATTTCCGAAATTCTTGGAGATGGAAAGCACAACACGGATGATCATTTGGCAGCTTCTTCATATCTTGTGGTGTGCTTGCAGGTTGTAGCAGAGGCAATTGAAGATGTCTCAGTCAGGCTATTCATTGAGACCTTACATGACTGATTGGCGGGGAATGGTTTTCGGCGGCTGCCTGAACATAACCAGTTGGGATGACGACGTGCGTGAACAATTATCAAACGATTTCAAGCCTGCCAAGGACACGAGACCGAGATCACCCACACTGACGCAGTTGAAGAAAGAGCCAAACGAGAACCTCCCCCCATGCGGGATCCTCCGATCCGCCCGAAATGGGCTTCCTTGTCCCTCTTCTGCCGGTGACACGTGGCGTGATCTGATTGGCTTTCGGCTCCTTCGGCTATCCGCGTCCCACGCGTCCATTTGTCCCAACTGTCCTCGTGCTGAAGTTTCCCATTTCGGCCGAACTGGCCGGTTCGCGTCCTTCGCGTCCATTTGTCCCAAATGTCCCCCTGCATTAGTGTGAAATTTCCATTTCCGCTTTGGCGAACCGGGAAGTTTCGTGGGCCGCCTGGAGGCGTTTCGGCCGAAACCGCTCCTTCCCATGCGTCCCGAATGCTCCCAACTTTATCCCTAGGACAACGACTTTTGTCCCGATTTTCACAATTTTCCAAATGGCCCATGTAGATAATTAGGTGCAATAAGCTTAACCACTCCCCCACGAATGCTCTTATAATTGGACATTGACAAAATGCTTCCCACCAAATAGACATGGCAACGAAAAATGGCTTTTTACATTTCCTATTTACATTTTATGATTAAAACAAGGTATTTGATTATTGACGTCAAGTTTTCAATTGATCTTAAAATTTGATAACAATTTGGCGACTCAGCTAGGTGTTACCTGCCTGCTAGGTAGAAGATACCATTTGTTTTGGAAGTATTTCTATTGGGCATGGAGTCATCAAATATTCCATTTAGAACCCCCAACTGACTCAGAATGTGTAATGGGAAGATGAAATATCACCTAATGAGAGCAAGGACTGAAAAACATCTCCATGAACAATAAGTTGTGCCAAAGCACTTAGGAAAAACAAAACTAACCTACAACAAAACAATGTGCACAAGCACTTGGAGGAATGAAAATCTAATCTAATATTTACAAGATAGTGAATTTCCCTCTAGAAGCAATGCTTGAGATAGATTCCATTTAATGGAATCTGCAGTTCTTCACCATCCAATGAGGCCAATTGGAAAGCATTGCTATTTTTTCACTTCATGACCATGTATGGGCCACTCCAAAGGGCATCAAATTTTGAATGCCTTCCCAGTTTTGCTCTATCCACATCCCATTTCAACACTAGATCTCCAACCTGAAAAATATCTATCCTTGGCCTTCCACTCAAAGGTCTTTTTGATCGAAGCTTGATCCTTTTCCATTGCTTGGGATGCCTGATTTTTGATCTCTTGCAGCTCCATCAACTCTGCATACCTCACCTCCATGGGCTCAAACTCTAGCAACTCCAGCTGCTTCATGAGTTCCAATGTTGGCAACTCAAGTGACATGGGCAAGATTTCCTCTCTTCCATAGACAAGTTTGAATGGAGAGTTACCTGTGGACCTCTTGGGAGTTATCCCATCAGCCCATAAGGCTGATTTCAGTTTGGTATGCCAAGAGCTCTGATTCTCGTCAAGATTCCTCCTAATGATCCTCAACAAGTTCTTGTTTGTAGACTCGGCCTAGCCATTACCTTGAGGATAATAGTTTGATGAAGTGCTTAGGTAAATACCATTCTTGACAGCCCACTCAGACACCTTAGATCCAATGAATGCCAATGCATTATCAGAGATTATTGTAGCAGGTACAACAAATCTGGTTGTTATCCCCTCGTAAAATTCTAAGATGCTAGACTCATTTACCTCTTTGAGTGCTACTGCTTCTGTCCATTTGGTGAAGTAGTCCGTGGCTGTCAAAATCCATTTGTGCCCTTGGCTTGAATTGGGATTAATGACTCTAATGAAGTCCAAACCCCATTGCATGAATGGTTGGTCAACTGAGATTGGATGCAATGGAAGGGCAGAAAGTCTCTCTTTTCCTTTGAAGAATGCACAATTCTTACACCTCTTGATCCATGAATAGTCATCAGTGAAGATTTTAGGCCAATAATAACCAGCCTTCATGATTTTTAGAGCTGTCACTCTTGGTGCAAAATGACCACCAGCTGGTCTACCATGAAACTCTTCCAATACCCTTTGAATCTGATTTGTGCTAATGCATCTCAGTAGCACTCCATTCACATCTTTCTTGAACAGAACTCCATCAATAATGGCATACGGAACAACCTGCAATCTGAAATGTCTCCTTTGGGTCTTGTTCATCTCCGGAGGGCATAGGCCTGTGCCTAGGAAGTGTATTATATCTTGGGTCCAGCAAGGAGTGGGGGCAACATTATCTTCTTCTTGGTTGCCACTTGGCTCATGACTGTCCTGGACTGTCAAAACAACCCCTTCTTCATTGTATACTTCTCTTTGCTTCCCCAAAACTAGCTGCTCACACAGTCCTTTCCCTCTTACCAGCTTGGTGATCTTAATCTCAATGTCATACTCCATGACATGTGTGATCCAACTTGCCCTTTTCTCATTCAAATCCTTGTTGAGGAGGAAGTCCTTAACCCCAGCATGTGAGACCAGCAACTGGACCTTGTTGTTTGAGACTAAATGCTTGAATTTCTTCAAGCTTCTGATTACTGCCAGCACATGATTCTCAATAAAAGAGTACCTCACCTCATAGTCATCTAGGCTCCTGCTGAAGAAGGCAATTGGCTACTCATCATTATCCTTGTTCTACTGTACCAAAATGGCAGAAATAGTGTCATCACCTCCGAATGCATAGAGGATGAAATCCTTGGAGAAGTCTGGGTTGATGAGAGTTAGTGCTTGAGAGATGGCTTCTTTGATTGCTCTAAAACTCTCCTTGCCTTCTACTATCCACTTGAAAGCCACGATCTTCTTTAACATTTTGGTGATGGACTTGACAAGGGCTGTAAAATCTGGGACGAACCTCCAAACAAAGTTTATCCTTCCCAAGAAACTCTGAAGGGCTTTCTTGTGGTGTGGCAATGGAAGTGTTTGGATAGCTTCAACCCTCTCTGGATCAATTGCTAATCCTTCTTTGGAGACAATATGACCCAAAAATTTTCCTTCGTGTGCCAAGAATATACACTTCTTTGGATTCAACGACACTCCGAACCTTCTACACCTCTGAAATACTTGCTTGAGGTGAAAGAGATGGTCTGCTGCATTCTTTGAGAAGACAGTGATATCATCTAGGTATACCAGCACTATCTTATTGATCAAGCCTTTGAACGCCATATCCATAGCTCGCTGGAATGTTGCTCCAGCATTTGACAGTCCAAATGGCATCTTCTTGTAAGCATATGTGCCCCATTTTGTAGTGAAGGACGTCTTGAATTGATCTTCTTCTTTCACCATTATCTGATTATAGCCTGAATATCCATCTAGCAATGAAAACCTTTCTGAACCAGCTACAACCTGCAATATTTGTTCCATTGATGGAAGCGGATAATGATCTTTGAGTGATGCTCTATTTAGATCACAAAATTCCACACACAATCTTATTTCTCCATTTCTCTTTCTTACAGGCACCAAGTTTGCAACCCAACTTGAGTGTTTGATGGGGAAGATGATACTAGCCTCAATGAGCTTGCTTAACTCCTTTCTCATGAGAGGTTCGATATGAGGATTTACTGGCCTTTGCTTTTGCCTGACAGGCTTGGATTCCGGATCTAGCTCAATAGTATGTTGTGCCAATTTTGGGTTGAAACCTCTTAAATCTTTGTAAGTCCAAGCAAAGACATCTAAGAACTCTTGAAAAAGCTGAACAAAATCAGATTTCTCTTGCAAAGTACTTACTTTGCCAATTTGCAAAGTCTTGCCTTCATCTACTAAAATAGGCTTTGAATCGTCACCCTTTACTTGAAAGTTCACTTTCTCCTTCCGGAACTAATCATTCGGGTTGAAGATTGACTCCAAGGTTATGAGCCCTTTTGGTAATTTGTTAGTTCTCAGCTGCTCTACTTGGTCACCATACTGCTGCTCCAGCTTGTCTTGATTTCTGGCAGAGAACTCAGCTTCTTCTTGCAAGAAATTAACAATCTGTTGATCATTCTCGAAGACTTACCAACCTTGTGTTGTTATCCTAGAACAGCTGGTCTCACAACCACTTTGATATGAGGCTGAGATTTTTCACTTTTGATATTTTCTACAACATCAAATGCAGCCCCAATTGCTCCAGTCTGTCCGTTGCTTCATTCCTTTTTCTTGGGATGGAATTGATGCTAAAAGCTTCAAAATCTTCAATAAGATCCCATACCTGATTTTTGTAGCACTTGAGCAGATTATTCTTGACAGCATGCTGCCCCTTAACTTGGTTTATGATCAGCTCACTATCACCAAATACTTGCAAATTCTTGATGCATTTCTTCTTTTCCCAGTGCAATCCATGAATTAAGGCTTCATACTCAGCTATATTGTTTGAACAGGAAAACTAGAAACGAAAGGCTGAGTAATACCTTATACCTTGCGGTGAAATGAGCATAGCTCCTCCTCCTGCACCTTGTCTACTCCTTGACCCATCAAAGAACAATTGCCATACTTAATTCTTGTCTTTATGATCTGGCTTGGTGATGCTGGGGAGAGGTTGATTCTCTTCATGTAAACAATAAACTCCTAGCTCAGATTCTTCTATTTCTTGATAAGGATCAAAAGCATGCACCTTGCTTGCCCATTCATCAAGAGTCAAATCTGGGATGCTTCCAACCTTGGTGTCAGCTTCATCAGTGCTTGGATAATCTTCTTGATCAAACGCTAAATAGTTGGTATTGATTTGGCTTGTAGTGTAAGGCTCAATGTGAAAGTTTGCAATAGGTTTAGACTTGATTGTGGCTTTGGTTCCATATCTTGTTCTAAACATTAGTGTGACCAATCCGCTGAAAGATAGCCTCTAATTTTAGCAGTGAAGTCTCTTGACAAGCACAATGCAAAGAGTGGTGGCAAGTCTATGATTGACACATCTTGTAACACTATTACATTGGGACATGCGTGCAGTGTGAGGCTCAAACCTTTGATTACTCCAACCGTTGTCACTGTTGTCCTATCTAATTGCACTACTCCTTTGGATATGACTTCATATTGAAGTCCCAATTGATCTGCTATTTGCTTGGGCATTACTGAACTACTTTCCCCAGAGTCAATCATGTAATTATGTACCAACTTGTCTCCTATGATTAATGAAACATAAAATGGAGGGGGCTTCAACATTTTACCTTGCTATCCTCCATGATTTCCTTTAGGCTAGGCAGCATTTGTGAGTACCTTCTCTTGCATTTAGACCTGTTGATTTGAAGTTGACCATTCCTTCATGGCAGCTTGTAGCAGATCTCTTTGTCCTGGGATAGATAGTGATTCCCACATTGATATGTTTACATTTGTCTTCTTCATCTGATCAATGATACTAAATGGAGATGAAGTATCCCTCTGTTGTCCCTTGGCTTGCACATTCATTCCTTGCACATGGGCAGCAGAAACTGGCATTTGGGTTGGCCTAGGGGCTGTTTTAGGTGCTCCTTGCGTGTTTGGAACTACATTTTGTTTTCCAGTGGCTTGTGGAGTGACGGAAGGTCATGAATTACTTGGGGCCAATGGTTGTTCTTCACCCAAATTTCTCCTTTTTGACCTTGTGTTAGCTGCAACACTTTGAGAGGGTATTTGATTCATACCACAGAAATATTCAGCTTGCCAATTGACAAGAGTAGTTTCGTTTGGAGATGTTCCTTGCTGAGGTGCTTCTTACTGCTGATCTTCTTCGTGGCTAGACTCTTGCGACCCACCAATGGTTTGCACCATAAGAGCCTGATTTAATGCACCATAAAGCACATTGATTGGTTATGTGGCTGACTGCACGGGAAACACTAATCATATTCTTGGGCCATGTTATTTTGGACTGGCACCAATACTTTAGAAACAGATACAACATTGGGGTTATATGGCTAAAATGGTCCATTAGCGGGATGCCTTACTTGGATTTGATTTTGATTTGCAGCCTAAATTGGTGACCTATTTTGTTGGTATGGGGGCCTAGCCTGGTACTGTGCTTGAGGCTGATACGGTCTAGCACTTTGAGCTTGCTGCCTTTTGATAGTAACCATCTCATTTCCCAAATTTTGCAATTGTTTCATGACCTCTTGGAGTTCATTTGGGGCACTTGGAGATGAAGTGGAAGCTTCATTTGAACTCTAATTTCTAGGAGTGGGAGAAGGGGCCAAATTAGGTGCTTGGTTGGTGTTTGGGCTCTCTAATCTTGGGAACAATGGCATGGGAGGTCTAGGGGCAAGTTTGCCAGCTTGGATCAAACAATTTTCAGCCGTAATGGCAATGCTATAAGCCATAGGGATAGTTATGCCTCCCATGGACTGAATTAACATAGAAATATCAGAATTTAGAGCTTTGAGATAGTAAAGAAAAGCACCTTCTGCTGTTGGCCTGACTGCCACTGGAATCCTCTCCCAAGTCCTTTGAAATCTGAAGTTGAAATCGGTCAACTGCTCATTGGGAGCTCTCTTAATGGTTGTCATTTGCTCCAAAAGAGACAAGTTGTCTCCCTTCTCTCCAAATTACTCATGAAGTGCTATACACAGCTGATTCCAATTTGTGATAGAACTAGCTCCAAGGCTCCTAAACCATTGCAATGCTTTACCCTTGAATGAAGACACCAGCAACTTGACAGCCACTTGCATCTCATTGATTTCATGGATTGCAAAAAGGTTAGCAATATCTTTAACATGATCACTTGGAGTAGTCTGATTTTCTCCAGTGAAGTAGGGAATGTTCTTCAAGGCTACAATAGGAATTGGATGTTGTGCATTGAGGGAAAGTGGGCTGTTGCCTATGAAGTTGACATAGGGGTTGTTTTGTGCCATTCTAATTGGTCTTAAAACCCTTGTTGACTGAATGAAAGGCCTACCAGGTGGAGGAGTTGAGAGAGTTCTGTTTGGTGGAGATGGAGACCTTTGAATCCTTCTTCCTCTTTTCCTTCTCCTTGGAGATAATTGTAGGTATTTGAACAACACTTCTTCTTCTCCAACTCTTGACCTTGTCGTGATTCTTCTCATGATTTTTCAGGCCTGCACTGCTGAAACCAGTTGATTTTTCCCCTTGGAGTTGCCAGATATGCAAATAATAGCTCTTTTCAAGTAAGAAAATTACAGCAGATGCACATCAACTTTGCTGTAATAAAAATGAGACCTCTAGGCTCCCACCGGGCATGCCAAAACTATTGTAGCAAATACACAGCACCCCTGGATACTGATCAAGCTTCTAGGTTGATCATTCTAGCATCCAGTGTGATTGCACAACATGGAAACCTATCTCCAAGTGTGGGGACTTGTGAAACTGAGAGAGGAATCTCCAGATTAGAGGCTAGTTCCTCAACTCCTCTGATTTAGATCTATATTTGCACAACTACAGAGGTTCAAATCCTAATCCTACCCTAAATTGCAAGGAGACAGGGATAGAAATGTAAAAAATTGAAACTAACTAAAGATGGTGATGCACCAAAAGGAGTGGTGAAACAATTTGTCATGAAAATAGACACAAACCAAAGATTGCAACGTAAAACATACACAGACTGATAAGATATAATTTAGGATATGAAATGAAGCAAATAATACAAACAAAGGACTGAAACCCATTCACAAAGCTTGCATTATCATTTCCAATGTCAAAAACCACTGCATTACAACCTCAGAGAGGTAAAAAACTGTAACAGTCTTTGAAGAGGTCTGATTTCTTACAACAATCACTTGCTGGAGGTGAAAGAAGAAGATTGCTATGTCAAAAAATGTTCCCCCTTTAGAAATGAGCCAAATCTGGCTTTTACATTGCATGGGTCGAGCCTAGGAGAGAGAAAACATACAAAACGTGGGAGCCCATTCCTCATTGACTGAAGACACATTAAAATGGCATGGGGGACCTTACAAACCCATATCCTATCATTTTCGACCAAATTGCAGGGGAATGCGACCCATTCTGCTGTTAAATTGGGTCGCTGAAATGTCACTTCTAGTCATGAACACGCGTCAGAGCCGTTTCTTAACTTTCTCTCTCCAGACTACACCAAAATTCAAGATTAACCCTAGAATCATGTAGATAATTTTATAAGCTTTCCAATGATATAAAGAACATGCAAATCCGAGCTTTGGATCGAAAGATATGTCGATCTAAGGATTTAGGGCACAAAACAGGCAAAAGTAGATTTTGAAATTTTTTCCCGCGGTCTGCCACCTAGATGACACGTGTCAAGCGTTGATTGGATGTGTAATTCTCTCTCCTTCACTTACCCATGGGTCTTCCTTGAAAGTTTTGACATTTTGTGATTTTGGAACATTTTCCACTTTTCCCCCGTGTCCCCGCCACTGGGGACGCGTGGCATGATCTGATTGGAGGGCAGGGGCGCGGGGTCATCCTTTACCTTTAAGTTTTTTTCCAAAACTCTTGCTAAATTTTCTAAGTCCTCCCCGAGCTTTGCACTCCCCTTCTCCTTAGGACACATGTCCTCTTTTTATTGGCTCGGGCCAGCACTTCAAACCTTGCCCTTTGAAATTTTAGAAGTTTTCCCTTGTGACACATGGCGTTTCCTGATTCGTCTATGGGCCTACCGGCTTTTCACGTCCCTCGCATCCCTTTGGCCCGGTTGTCCTAAACTGCCTGGGACAAATTCTTCTGATTCACCCGATTTAGGCTTCCCTGTCCCTCTTTCGGTCGATGACACGTGGCACACTTTGATTGGTTCTTGGCTCCTTCGGCTCTCTGTGTCTGCCGCGTACTTCTGGCCCAAATGTCCCAGTGTGAAATTTCTCCTTTTTGGCCAATCTGGGTGGTTTGTGTCCTTCGCGTCCTTGTGGCCCAGATGTCCCAGACTGTTCCGTCCAGTAGTTAGTCGATTTTACTTTGACCTTCAACCGGTTCGCCTTTCTGCGTCCCGCACGTCCTCACGGCCTGGATGTCCCTATGTTCTGCTGACCGCCTGGCAGCCTTTTGGTCGATTTGCGCTCTGACGTCCCAACTATCCCAAGGGATGCCTGGACCAGGACTTAGCCAATTTTCATGATTTTTCCTGGCCCAAGCTTGTTTTCTGTAACTTTTTCACCCTTCTTTAGAACTTTCTCTTTTCTTCTTAGATAGGAGAGTTAAAAAAAAGCCGAGGAGACCCTAGAAACATGATTTTTTGCCTTGAATCAATCTATTTTCCTGGTACTTGAGTATTTAATGCATGTTATCAAAATTTACCCTAGGGGGAAAAATTGGATAACAGTACCCTGAGTCATAGAAAGCTACTCCCTATCCTAATCATGCTAATAACTTGACCCAGAGAGAAACTAAGTTCAAGTCCATATGTGTGTAGATCTAGATGAACAAATATGGAAGGGTGTTGCCACATGTCAACTACAATACTGTATCCTCGAGAAGACCTTGTTCTTCTTGAAGGTACAGTCATGCAGTTGGCATGTACCAACATCCGTTAGAATTGATTCATCATGATGTACATACTCCCTTAGTGGTCATTAATTCATAAGTAAATTAGATCAAGAGTCAGATTACAACAACCATGCTTAACCCTAATTCCAGAATTCATCAAGTTCTATATCCATAATTAATCTGATTTGATATTTAGAACTTCATTAACCCATGTTTGCATTAATGTTCATTAACGTGGCATAATAAGTAGTTATCCCAAAAATAGGACAACAAACATAAAACATTTAATTCTTAATGCAACCTAGCTGTCCAAATCAAGTGAGGCATCCACTTAGATTCAACTAGTGTTTACTTCACAATGAAATACAAATATTAATGTTCATAACCACCATTCCTTTTATCTTTCATTATTTTGAGAGACGAAGAGTCTTCCTCTACACGGTTAGATAATTAGGATTAACATATCCTTTTTATCATTCTTTACTCATATAGTTTAATTGTATGTCCAATGCATATTTCATTATTAAACTTTAGTTGTATAGGTAAAGAATGACATCTTTTGTAATTTCAAAAGTTCATTGTAGTAAAGGGGATCGTATTATCCCCTTAATACAACTTACTACATGATAACAACAATAGCATACAAAATAGATATAAACAATACCACCAATATATCACTACTATTCTGTCATACAAGTACAAAAGAATTCACACCAAAAATTAAATTCCAACTCATAACCTTTCAATTCAATATGATAAATATACATTTACAAGACTATGCATTACAAACATACTAGATGTCAATCATCATTAAGTTCTTAAAATAATTTCACATTTATTTTCCAATAAAACTCAAGAATGATTCGAATCTCTTTACATAAGATCTAGAATTAAATACACCAATGCATTATAAAAAATGTTCCTTCTTTTATCACTTACGATGTCCATTTGTGAAAAATTACTAGCATGGGTCATTTTAATGAATTGAGCATGATAAGCACTAAGCATTAAAGTGAAGTGCATTCCACTAATTGTTCCATTAAAACAACTATGATTTAATGAAACAAGTAATATATCATATAAATAAGCATAAGTAATATCAACCAGAAAAAAAAGTACAATTAAATATTCTGAATTCACTTTTAAAAAATTAGCATAATATGATCCGCAACATCTACATTATAACATATAGTTAAATTGATCCTACTAATTACTTTAAAACAAATAAAAGGTCTTGTCATCTAATTGTTTCATAATTCTATAAGGATAGAAATACACATTTATCTTTACTAAGTAGAAAAAGAGTTATATATACAACATAGCTCATATTAGGATGATTCATCCTACAAATTAAGCAAGAAAGAAGAATCAATACATACTATTCCCCATACACTAATCATCTGAAGGAAGGAAACATGTTTAGAACATGTAAAAAACTACCTCAGTTCAAAGATAACAATATAAGGATTCAACATTAAAGGAACAACATCTAACAAGAATCCCAAATCAATCCAAGTAGGGATATAGAGTCAAAATAGTCCTCTTACAAATCTAACATAACTTCCACATGATAGAAGATATAATTCAAGATCTGAAACCAAATGTTCCACAACCCAAGCTAGACTCACAAAAAATTAATCTCTTCTTGTGTCCATCCACTAGAGGATTCATAAAAGATAGGGTGCAAAAGAGTAAACCTTCCAATACCAAATCCAAAAGAATTATGACTCCGTCAAGCATGGAAGTCGGTCAAAACAAGTTTACATTCTCTATTTAACAGAGCTGACTCAAATACTCTCTTTCTACACCATTACAATAGATGACTTGAACAAAGTAGACCAAACAATCCACAAAGAAATTTCCATCTCAAAAGATAATCGAATACAGATAAGTTCAATCAAATGAACTTATCCAAACAATAGTAAGAAGGGATCTCCATTAGAAAACATCCAATCAATAATTCATTTCATTTATACTATCAAATGAATTCCCATTTCTATTTTAAACTTAGAAGTTCTTTAACTATTTCCCAAGAGAGAAAACAAAACCAAACACCTATTTGGAAGAAAGCACACTTCTAGTTTCCCTTACAAATATTTATCAACTGGTTTATCTATTCCCATACATTGAACACAAGTTCGAATTCAATTCTCAGAACGAAGTACACAGTACAATCCCGAAAACATTATACTATCCCTAAGAGAACATATTCTTTTCTCTTTAAAATACCCAGAGATTCATTCACTGAATCCAACAAGGAATAGAAAACCCAAAATATTATAAGCTAAACAAGTTCAGAAGTACTCACAAACTAAAAGGACTGAAATTCCATTACAAGGCTTCAATAACTCAATACAAAAGAGAAATTAGTTCATGATCCAAATGAGAACAATAATATGAAACAATCTAAAAAAAGATAATGTATCCTTCCATACAAACTTCAATACACTTAGGGTATTAAACTCAACTTACTAATATAACCCAGAAATCAATTAACAAGATCTGAAGAGAGTAATAAAACCCAATAAATGTTTAAGTCAAGAGATGTCCCAATATTACCTCCAACGTGACTGAAATAGAATCACAACAAAGACTCTCAAGTTCTATCTAAAAATATTGTGACAAGGAAGATATTCATTTCAAACATTGATCATAAGAAGGAGAATGCATACTACATTACCATAACCTCAAAACTATTAATGACTAATCCAACTAACTCTATATCAAACAAAACCCACAAGGTACAATTCCAGTCTAATAACCCTTTAGACAAAATATACAAGCTTTCCACAAAACGTGGTTTGTTCAGAGAAAAGGAGAGAAGATTATCCTCCATATTTGTACACCTTTACAAGTTCAAAGAAGGTGGTACAATCTCCAAAAATAGAAGTACCATAGCCATTCCAACAACAAGCTAAAAGGAGAAGATCTCAAAAGAGATTACCCAACCAACACAAACCAAAACTAATCTCTCAAGTATCTTTCAAGTAGACAGTCAATAAATGAGTCTAAAGCATTTCAAGTCCATAAATACGAGTAAAAATCTAGCTCAGAATACAAGTACAGGACTAAACACATCGACTCGGCTATAATTTCAGAACACACAAGTATAGAATACGAGTACAGTGTCGAATACAAAGCTTTGAACAAAAGTTCAAAACAACACAAAGCTCCATTACAAGCTTATAACAAAACATGAAGCTCCAATACAAGCTTAGAACAAAACACGAATGCTTCAATAAAAGCTCATAACAAAACATAAATGCTCCAATACAAGTTCAAATGAAACACTAGGCTCCAAATAATAGGTCAAAACAAAACATAAGGAAATGAATTCCAGTTCAGACAACACCAGCCTCAAACACATGTTCAGAACAAAATATAGAGCTTCAAATACAATTTTTTCATGTATGCGACCATTAAACTTACACAGAGAAAGTTTCCAAAAGCTAACAATACCTTGCAATGGATTTACATCCCAAAAACCATAGAGATTCATAAAAACATGAAAGTAATTAACCAGAAAAATCATGTAACATTTATCTCATGAGAGCATAATTGTTTTAATGAATCATTTAGAAGAAAGAAATAAATCTTAATGGTTAGAGCCTATCATGCCTGATAGTGCTTCTGCCAATTTGAAGGAGACTTCTAGCCGAGGTTCCCCCTCTTTTTCTTCTCAACGAAAGATCAAAAACCAAACAACTTTTCTTCTAGCTCCTCATATACATTCCTTTGATCGAAAATAGACCACATAAACCAAAAATATCCACAAAGTAAAATTTGAACTTCTGGTGCAAAGAACCAGATAGCTCCATGTAGAGAAAAATTCACAAGACATGCAAAACCAAACAACCTCTCACAAATCAACCTCCCTTGTTTCTAAGACGGTTTGCATGCAAAAACTGAGGTCCATTAATGTCATTACTCCAAAATCTCCCACTTATCTCACCTTTCCACTACCTCCCAAAACTGGTGAATGCCATTTTTAATTTAACATGCATTTCTCTTTAGTGAAGCCTCCACATATGCCTCCACTAAAGATAACTAGCCTTTTCCAAAATTGGTTGTACCTCCATACATTTATCCCAATCAAATCAATTAAATGCTATTAGAACTGTCGCCATAGTGACATGCGACCCCTTAGGTTCCCTTTTAATATTTTAGGATATATTTCCCAAAACTTAGGTTAGTCTAACAATATTTACCTTAGGTCTTAAAAAATTTCCATAGGTAATTTTCCACCTTAGGTTAGATCAATTCACAACCATATAGTATTAGGCATTAGGTTAATATAGCCTAGCATTACTTTAGTATTCTCCCCCTTATTCATTTAGCACAAGAGCTTAGGTTAAAATGCCATCCCAACAAAATAGAATAAGAATCTTAGGTTAGATCGAAACCCAAATAAGTAGACATAGCTAAGAAGTAGGTTGCGTTAGGATAATCCTTTATTTTTAGGATTTTGATTCTCTTATTAGTCATGAAGTAGACTACATTTTTTTTATGCCAATAATATCTTGAAGGGGTCATCCTAAATATCCAAGCACAAACATATAACTGAATGAATACATGTTCATACAAGACCATAGAATTTGTAAAATACAAAGGTTCAACCCGCTATGTCTCTCAGACTTATGAATGTCAATTTTACTATCCAGTCCGGTAAGGAGTTTTAAAACATTCCTTGGATCACTAGAATTGATCCAAGGATGAGTTAGTAAAGGAGATAAGCTTGCAACTCTCAAAACCAGATTGTAACTTATCAATAAAAAGTGAAAATGGATTCTTGCAAGCCATATAATTCTGTTCTAAGAATAGAAATGATTTATCGATACAAGCATGATTTTTAACAATCAAGGGAACACGCCTCATTCAAGAGAATCACGTACCAACACTTGCAATGCAAATATAAATATAACAGTTTGTCCAAGGTGTTACATACTTCCCTCCTAAAAATAATCATCATCCCAACGATTATCTCATTTTGATCATTGCATTAAGGATAATTAATTTATTTACTTTCTTAACATATGTTTGCAACAATATTAGAATTTAAAGTTCCAGAAATCAACATTCACATAGTTATTTATTTAAAAAAATAAATAGTTATCTACTCCAAGCTGGCAGACTTATTGGCATATAAAGACAAAATCACAAATTTTTATCAGTCATCATAGTCAATTCTGATCAAATAAATATGGAAAATCAGTTTTCATATCTTCAAGGTTTTCCCAAGTTACACTTTCTTCATTAAACTCATCCCACTGGACCTTACATTGAATTATTTCACGATTTCTTAAATGCAACTGGTGAGTTTCTAGCACTCGTATGGGTTTAACCACGATTATTCCTGGGTCTTGAACATGCAAGTAATTCTAATTTAACACGTGATAAATATGAAATATATTTCTTAAGTAAAGAAATATGGAAAACATCATGCATTCATGACAAAGCAAGAGGTAATGCTAAATGGTAAGCTACAGGGTTGATTACTTCAACTATCTCAAAGGGTCCCACATAATGAGGTGATAACTTGGTAGCCTTACCAAAAGTTATAGAACTCTTTTTTGCTCTATCTAACACCTCGAAGAAAACACCTTCTACCCACTTTTCAATTTCCTGTTAAACAGATTTTCATGATTTTCTTATCAATTAATCATAGCTCCATCGAGGCCTAAAACATCTTGTTGTGTGATGAATGAGCGAGTTCCAATCGACTCCCATGTTGTATGCATTAAATATTGGATCCATATTACATGTTGAGCTCTTTGTTCACATTACATCCCGCATAATTAACGGGTCCCTTACCACCATGATTACAAATGACGACTCAGCCAACTCAGCATTTTCCTCAGTGACTCCCTACCTCGTGGTAGGCTTGGCAATGATTCCACCGTTAGCTTAACCTAGTAATAAATTTGGGCCTCCAAAATGGCTTGTCACTTCTAACCAACTGATTAAACCACTGAGATGTTTACTCACCATGATTTTCATTCCATTGACTCACCTTCAAACCTTAGCTGAGCTAGTGTAGGTTATTATTTATCCTTTTATTTATTTATTAGGATAATTCTTACACTTGTGTTAGCCCTACACTTGTTGGGTTAGCTTGCTTAGGTGTACTAGTTGTGTGGAGTTAGCTTACTAGTTGTGTTGAGTTAGCTTCTCAGTTATGTGGAGTTAGCTTACTAGTCTTTTGGAGTTAACTTAACTACCAGTATCAGTTAGTGGGAGTTCTTCACCACTGATTTAGGTAGTAGTTTCACTTCCCTCCTCCTATATGTACATCTTTCTTATTGAGTAATTCAAGTCATTATATTGTAATGTATTGAGCATTATGGATTATGATGGATTTCCATATATGGTATTTTAGCTCTTCTGTTTTGCAAATCTAATGTGGTGTGCTATTATCATCTGAGATCACAGCTTGGAACAATCTTCTTATCATTCCTTTCATAAGTCTCACTCAACCCCAGAGTTAATAAATGATGTAGACATCCATTGATCTTTTTTGGAGCAAAAATGAGGTTTATTATTTTCATGTATTTAAAATTTGTTAGCATTTTTACATAAGCAATGCATTCCTATGTAGCTTTGCAAGTGGAGACAAAGCATTAGATTTGGAAGGTACCAAAACCCTAGAATTGAAAAAATTGTAAACTCAACCATGTTTTGAGACAGTCAAAACTGGACACAGATTTATACACTTCCTTGGGTGCAGCAATTTTATCTATTGGATATAAAGCATGTACCTTCTAATGCATCATGGTTTACCAAGGTCAAAACAGTAAAATGGTACAAATATTAGAAGGTATTTTGGAAAAATCAAGTATTTTATCCAGTAAAAAACATAGATCAATTGTACCCTCTTCATGCATTCTTTTATCAAATTGGATATAAGTGTGTACCTTCCGAGATGCATTCTTTTACCCTCAAAGATATTTATGTTTTGTATGCAGTCTTTTATCCAGGTGACATAGATCTGTACCCTTTGGGTGCATTCTTTTATCCATTGGATATAAGTGTGTACTCTTCTAGATGCATGATTTTACGACCTCTGGATATTTCAATTTTGGATGCAGTTTTTATCCATTGGACGTGAGATCTGTACCCTCTGGGTGCATTCTTTTATCCATTGGATAAAATGCATGTCAATAATTTCAAGTTTTAGTTGAATTCAAATATCCTATCGTTGGAAGATTTACCCTTTGGAGATTTGAGGTGGATGAAGGTCAGCATTTTTATAGAAAAACCTTCTAGAAAATGGCAAATATTGTACATTTTTTCTGACAATTGTGTATTTTCAAGATCCATGGATTAGGTGACTACAACCAAATTTAAAAGGATCATTGGTTTATAAATGATGTCAAATGCTTTAATCACTTATGGACATTTTTTTAGGTGTTGCATTCTTATATCATGGGTGTATACATTTTATCGTCATTTTGCAGATCGATCTAAGCATGTTTTGGATAACTTGTGTATTATTAGCCCAGAAGGACATTGTTTGAGTAGGTGTGGCAACTCATGTTCTACCCATTTTAAAAATTGATACAACTTTGGGTTCTGTCTTAACATGTTATTTTAATAGCACATGGCTTTTCTTATAATCTTTTTATTTGGATTTCAAGTGTCCTTACATTGATCTGTGGAGCTCACATTTTAACATTTGATTTTTTATGTTTAAATTATGTATTTTTTTAGATCTAAATCATTATTGTCAAGGATTTTTATACACATATTTCAAATTTAAAAGGTAATTATTACTCATTGTACCAAAAAGTTTGAAATGCACTCAATTATAAAGTGCCAAATTTGGGAGGGTGTTGTGATCACTTGTGGAATGTAGCATTTCGGTTGAGCCTGAATGTCCTAAACTTTTGGGTGTTGCATTATTATTATCTATGAGTGTATACATTTATATCTCTCTTGTTTGTTGAGATATTTTGGATCTATATTTTCGACATTTTTTTTGGCATGTTGATTGATCTCTCTTGTGGGGGAGCTATTCTGGTTTCCAGTGTTAGTTTGTCAGTGTTCATGTAGTTGATTTTGTAACTCATACAGATTTTTGGTGTCACTCTACCCATTGAAGCAATATGGCAGTATTTGATACAGATTCTTTGGGTTTTGTGTCCTTACCTTGTTACGTGTTGATACTGCTTCTTCAGGTTTCGTGTCCTTGCCTTGTTACCTTGGATTTTCTTGGATGGCGGCACTCCTATTTATTTGGATCTCGTGTCATTTCCTTATTGCCTTTGTTGTTCTTGGATTGTGGCACACCTATTTGTAGCAGTTGATCAAATTATGTTTACACAAAAATTTTTTTTTCACTTTCAACATCACTCCATTAGAAAGTATCCTTACATGGAGCTATTCTAGTGAAGCCCAGTGTCATTTCATAATAATTTCTATGATCAAGTAGTGGATTCATACCATACAATGCACCAAAACTTCTTTAGCATTATACAAGATTTTTGAGCTTTTTGAGGATACCCCCTTGCAGCAGGATTTTTCGTTTCATTCTCTCTAATTTGTTATTACAAGTTTTAGGTACCTTAATGGTGTCTAATTTTCCTAGTTTTGTACATGGGTACTATACGACGGAAAAGTGACAAGCAAGCATGGGAATCTACAAGTAACTCTTCCTCACACCTGACCTCCGAGGTGTGCCGAGACAGCCGGTGGGAATGGAATATACGTGGGGTACAGATAAACTAGTTAGGAAATCTTATGTCTTCAACACACACTAATGGAATCTGTGAATCTAAGGCAAAGAAGGCCCTCCTAACCTAAAATGGCATGATAGATCGATTCAGCAAGGATATGCTCGAAGGCTCCAATCAATATCGAGCTCTGGCGTGATCCGATCTATGGGTTGTGGGATACATGGAAAATGACCTGTGGACATGTTTCATAGTATATCTCCCAGATAGGGTCATGAAAATGGATGGATGTATGGATATATGTAGATTCTATGGTGAGATTCTCTGGTGTAGTCCATAGAAATCCTTAGCTTCATTAGTTGTTAAATCTAACAAGGATAACTGTGTGATAATGGAAGTGGAGTGGATCTAAATAGCTAAGTGTGTGTAATCTCTAGCATCAACCAAATAGGATTGTCCCTGTGAAATCTGTTCGCAAGCTGGTGTCAATTGGGTTGTGGGATCTTGTGGATCACAACCATAGATTTCATGGTTGTTGTGGACCTGCTATGGTCATATGCAGAATCAATCCCTAATTCCTGAGTATCCAGTAGTCATATGCCTTTTCGGCCTCTATGTTTAGAACTAAAAGTTGTGTAATCTTCTCAGAGTACCTTACAAGTGTTCTGGCAACTTGAATTAGTAAGCTAGTGTCTATGTCAGTGAGAATGTCTCCTTGTCTGGCTGTGGGAATCCAAAGTGGATCACAATGAATGTTTTCTCTCTTTCAAGCCCTTCTACAGTCATGCGGATATTTATCTAGGGTAATATGTAGTTTGGCTGATTTGACCAAAACGTGTGTGCTTGGTTCATCTTCTATGTTTAATCCTCTTAATTGTGAGCTGATTCTTGATAAGGTCTATTGTTGTTAAAGAAAGACCTTGGATTCTAAGATTCTAATCTATATCAGTTATTGCTACAACAAGATTGGGATGAGGCACTATTGGCTCAAAATACGTATTCTCTGGGCTCCCTAGGTCCCGTGATTGTCATACAAAAGGATCAATGTATAAATCTAACTAATGACAAAATAAACTAATTATGTACAAGATATATCTACAACATATATAATTCCTCTATTTTTGATATTTTTGATAGAACTATTTAACAGAATTTAAAGAACAATTATTTAATATATCTAGAAATTGACAACTAAACTAATAACAAAATTAAAACAAGCAAAGTAGCCGAGTATAGCTACTTGCCTGTGCAGTTGTAAATCTATTCTAAATAACTGATCTAATCTATTTGAAAGACTCTCGATCCTACCTCAGAAGTGAGGAATGAATCATAGTTTCTCAGAAACTATCAATCCCCACAACTTCCCTGGCAATATCGAAAGTGAAATTAACTGAAATGAAATGATTCAATACTCTATTTGATATGTTTTAACTAGAAATTTCAAAGCTTGAACCTGGATTTTGCAGAACAGTGGCGAATCCGATGGTGTGTGGCTTTGTCCCCTCAGTGTGATCTCCTCATTCCTTCGTGTTCACGTGAATCCAGAAAAGCGTGTAATGCTAGCATCAACAGAAGTAGGTATTGGAATAATGGCAGCTTAGGATGTAGACTGAATATAATGTGAGTAGGAGAGGGATAGCGCAAGAGAACAGAGCTTGGCTTATGCAATTCCTAGCGGGATTTATTGCGAGTCATACAACATAAAGTGTCCAGAACCTGAAACTATCCTTGTTTGACGAACAAAACCTGTAACTTTAATGGCTTCCTACTGAAAATGAAACTATCCTACTCCAATTGATTGTATGAAACAGTAACAACACTAGCACAAGAAGGATATGTGGCTTCCTAATAGCAAAACAACACTAACTATGCATGCAACAATGAAAAAACTATGAATTCCTAAGCAAAAACTGAAAGACTAAACTATTGAAATGAGAAAAATGAGAGGAAAATTTGAGGGGCCATTTGCTTGAGCACAAGCCAACTATTTATAGATTTCCCATTTACCCAAAGGTGAAAACCAAATTAGAACTCTTTAACCATAAACAATGAAAAACACTATTCCAGGGAACCATAAATCATAAATACAAGCAAAGGCGGTGAAAAAAGCTGGTAAAAGTTGAAAATTTACGTGAGTTGTGATAAAAGAATCATTCTATAAAAATGTGTGAAGGACCGCCAATAAGCATGGCAGTTACAGGACCGCCGCCCTGGAGTCACAAGAGGGCAGGGTGGTGGTTTCGTCACTGAAGACCAAAAAGAAAAGGAAAGAGGGGGAAGGATAAGTGCAAAGCACACAGGGGCTAAGCGGGACATGCGGGATGTTAACACACACTTGGAGAGCTTTCCTGGATCCTGAACACCTTGCGAGGAGACCTGTATCATCATTGGGGCATGTGTAACATCGTTCGGTGGTATAGTACCCTACAATTTTGGGTACGTACAGGTACCTCATCAGGCCTTGTAGCTAGGACCCACCTTCTTTTCCACCCACCTAAGCTATGCTTACAGGAGGGTGTTAGTGTAGGTTATTATTTATCCTTTTACTTATTTATTAGGATAATTCTTACACTTGTGTTAGCCCTACACTTGTTGGGTTAGCTTTATTAGGTGTACTATTTGTGTGGAGTTAGCTTACTAGTTGTTTTGAGTTAGCTTCTCAGTTATGTGGATTTAGCTTACTAGTCTTTTGGAGTTAACTTAACTACCAATATCATTTAGTGGGATTTCTTCACCGCTGATTTAGGTAGTATTTGCACATCCCTCCTCCTATATGTACATATTTCTAATTAAATAATTCAAGTCATTATATTGTAATGTACTGAGCATTATGGATTATGATGGATTTCCATATATGGTATTTTAGCTCTTCTTGTTTTTCAAATCTAATGTGGTGTGCTATTATCATCTTAGATCGTGGCTTGGAAAAATCTTCTTATTGTTTCTTTCACCTCTGAACCTCAAAAACCTGAAACTAAGAATTTTAGAGTTTCGGTCTTTCAGGATTCAGAGTCTACAAACTTATTTTTGTGAAATTGGCTAGATGAGTTCTAAACCCAAAAGATCCAAAATTCCAAAATCTACATTTCTCTAAAACACATTTACCCATTCTTTCGACTGTAGATTCATGGTTCTAGATCAAACATTTCAATCTTTGTGGATTGAAATCTCGTGCTCTGTCGTGCCATTTTTTCATTCATCTTTTGGTTGATGTTGTGAGCTTATACAAAATAAATTCACCATTTTAATCCAACCAAGCCTCCATTCAGTGCACCAAGATACTCCTTAACCCAAATCCATACCTGTGCATCGTGCTTATCATTTTCCCATCCTATTCTTCTACATGTCTGGCTTGTGTGCTAAGATTTCATCCATCTACAGTCTTCGTGCATGACCTGAGCTAAAGCACTTAAACAATGAACCCTAATGTTTTTTTGTCAAAATGGACTCAGAGTTTGATCCTACATAATAGTGACTCAGCTCACCATATACCTATGCCTCATCTCATTCTCCTCTAAAGCCTCAACAATATGACTTGTGAGGTCAACACTTCACCCCAATACTTTTAATGCTTGAGCTCATTACATGAATACTTATGACTCAACTCGACTTATGCTAATGCCGAGTTGATATGAAGAGTTTGAGTGTGAGCTTAACCGGTCAGTCATGACCTTGTGGTCCATTTATGCTATGAAGGATTATCAGGGCAAAGCTCAATGCATTTGGGATCTCTATTAGATCGAGCCCTTAACCATGGTGACACCCTACTTCAAAGCTTCATTAACACCTCACCTCTCAAACCATGAGAAAGTTCTTCAATTTTCCTCTCCCATGGAGTATTAGGGTTGAGCTCCTAATGTTCCAACATGGAATCCATTTCTTCACCTCCAAACTCATCAATGCATGTATTGGCCTCCAGATTCTACTGCCTAATCCACCCGATATCCTTAAAGTTGGGGCTCACAGGTTTCCTTCTATGGCTCGATGATATAAACATGCCAATAGAAGCATTAAAACTTGATATTCATTCATTTGTTCCATTGAGCCACAGAGGCTCATCATTTCTACCATAATGCCATGATATCTCTAATTTCTTTCATCTTTACTTCACTTCACACCGTCGATTCTGTGCTAGACTCTACAAGCTCATTTCCCTCCCAGGCTTGCTATATCTATAACCGTGTTATGTGTGTGACTCCAACATCAAGCCATATCATATTTTTTGTGTTATATCCTTATCAAAACCCACACTATGTTGGTCCCCAAGCTCAATCCTCATGAAAAAAAATTGACTGGAGCCTCACTTCACTTGTTTAGTGTGAACGAGCCCAAACATTTGATGTGTCTTTTTACCCTCGAGCATGAGCAACTCGGCCCACCGTTAAATCAAGAAAATGTTTACTCAACCAAATTTCATTCCATATCTCACCTGATGATACCTGACCGGAGTGTGAGATCAGATTTGAATCACGGTATTCATTTTCTTTGCATACCTGAATGCTTCAACTGATACCTACGTGATCTTAGAGTCATTTCATGTTTTCAACCGATGTTGAGTTGATCCACTTGGGTGAGCTAATCACTCCACACGACCCAGTCAATGATTTTGCCTCAAGAGCCCCTCAAGCCAATGTTACCTACCATTTATTTCATGGTTAATGTTCATACACTGAGTTATGACTCAATTTCATCCTTGTGTAGTGATCATCCTGGCTCAACGAGCCATTCACGAGCTTACCTGATCTAACACAACAACTTAGCCTCTATTCCACTATGACTTTTGGTCATTCATTTATCTTTCCTACACCATGTTCAAGCCTCATTTATGTCTGTTGAGCTTGAATATGTGAGATCATTTCAATGAGCTCATTAAGTTCTCAATTTAGTGGGTTTTTACCATTCCATTATGTGTTCGACTCGATGGATGTTTGGCCTTTTCTATAGTTTCAAAATTCCCGAGTATATCCCTCAGCTCATTCTCAAAGCCATATGATTTGAGCCATGATATCTCCCAACCGATATTCTCTCTGACTCCCTTCACAAGTTGATGTCAAGTTGTATATGCTCCATCTAATACACATGATCAACGATGAATTGCCTCACATGGAGTCACTATGACCATATCTGTAAATATTTGTCACCAAGCCAACATATGACTTAATCACTTGTATGCCCACTAGTCTGGCCGACCCGGTTCTAAGTCTTTTTCACACTCGTCATGGATCTTCGAGTACCTCATTCAACCACGAATGCTACTAAAATGGACTCAAATCTGATACACCAACTTGACCCCATGTTGAATGCTCCTCTGAGCTATCTGAGCTCACTTCTAGCATCCAAATTGTGAGTTGATCCACTTGTCTCCATAAGGAGATGCTCATTCGAACTCATCACTATAACTCCTGAATTACTGACTAGCTCGATTTATAATAGAGTTACCTCATCTCACCATAACAAAAAAAAGGTAATTGAAAACACAATAAGATCCATGACACATGATTTATCTGTTGAAGGCAATTATTATGTTCCATAAAATAATTTTTGGTCTCAGGGGAAATTTTACCCCTGTTTGTCCAATCTTGTCCAAGAGGAAAAAATTGAAACATTTTTGGCGACCTCTTAGGGATGACTTTCCTGCTAAGCATGATTCTAGTAGCCTTGTATATCCATTGGGCATGGAGTCATAACTGTCAATTTGAAACCTGATGCTGGAACCATGAAACTCCTTTAACCTCTAAATATCCCGAACATTGTCACATTCATCCTACATCCCAAAATTAGAATGACCACCACAGAATGAAGGATAATAAATGAACCTGACCTAGAACTTAATATTGTAAGTACAAAACACATTGAATCTAAGGTGAATGGCCTACAGAACACATTGTGAAGGTCTTGAATGAAACATCTTTCTGAATTGGAACCATATGAAACTCTATGGAAACTTGAATCCTTTCCTCCCTCAATTATGGAAATTCATCTTTGACATACTATGCAAAGAGCAATGACGAAACACAACACACACCAAAATTGAAAATCATACGTTCTTCACATGAAACACGCAGAGTGTACCAGACACTTATTCTACTAAAATAAAACCTATTACCACCCTACACTAACTAGAAGAATAGGTGAGCTAAAAAACCCTACAACTGGTTGTGCAAAATAACTCCCTTTCCTTACAATGGGAAGTCGAGCAGATGATGTGACAATGGACATGGCTGAAACTAATAGTGAAAAACTAAAGCATAAATCAATTCTTCCACCTAGTCCACCAAGGCATCAACTAGAAAGAGAAAATATGCCTCTTTTAGTTGCTCTGCATTTATCCTGTAGAGGCATAACAATTAATTCTTGGGGCTGTGAAATTCATCCTCACATTCTGAAATGAATGTGACTAGTTGTAACTATTCATTTGTCTTCAAAGAAGCCAAATACCTTATGGGACATGCTCTAACCCTTTGAATATGACTGTTACTTCGAGATTCAACTTGAACAAGAAAGTCCACCTGAAGGCATCCTTGAAGAAGGTGATTATATATGATATGATTTTCCTCTTGTCCTCTATTTATAGACAACTCTTCACCCATATGAATAAATGGTATTGAAGTGATGTTA
Organism: Taxus chinensis; assembly: GCA_019776745.2. Taxonomy (NCBI): domain Eukaryota; kingdom Viridiplantae; phylum Streptophyta; class Pinopsida; order Cupressales; family Taxaceae; genus Taxus; species Taxus chinensis. Next base: position 30,659 of record JAHRHJ020003273.1, read on the forward strand.
CCTTCATTCCTTTTCCTTCTTTGATAACAGGAAGTTCCTCCATTACATGCAACTACTTTGGACCACTTACAATCTTCAATGGAATCACTTGAAAATTTCTGCAAGTGTTTGAAGAGTATTTCTCATATAGGAGTTCCACTTTATCTGAAGAACAAATTTGTTCTGCATCTCTAACCTCTTTATCCCACATGAAACCTGTAGATCAAATTCTTTCACCTACTGGTTTTTGAGGACAATTAAGGGAAGCAATACCTCCTTGGTTTTCTTCCACCATCACTTGTTCATCAAACAAATCTGACTCCACAATTGAGAGCAAGAAACTCTCAATAATTTCATCTCCTCCCAAAGCCTCCAAATTTGACTTAGTTTCTCCCATGTGCTCCTCTCTTTCTTCATTCAATGAATCTTGTAGGAGATCTAATTCCTCCAATTAAAATTCAAGAGGATAACTTGAAACTATAGGTGATCATTGAGTATGTCCTTGCATAACACTAGGAAACTTACATTAAAGGCTAGATAATGGAATAGCATAAATGGGTATTTCCATAGGTCCTTTTTCATCCAATACTCCTCTAAATCTGAAGCAGACAACTTGCTTCTTTGTTCTCTGACTATGTAAAGGGTTAACCTCCCTTATGATGTTTCCTGAATTAGAACTGATTCTCTATGACCTTCCTCATCTTTAAACATAAAATTTGCAAGATCAAATTCATCTAAGAAAATAGAGTTTTGAAAATATGAAAGGGGAAGAATTTGAAACTTTCTGCATGGTATAATCTACACTTAAAACTTATGAGTCCTTCATGGAAAGAATCCCACTATGGATCAGTTGTTGGAATTCGATGAGGATATGGAAAGTTTCTACAATGTTTCATAAATGCAACAAGTTCTTGACATGCCTTGAAAATTAGGATCATTACACTCATAAAAATCACCTGTACACTTGAGATTTCTTCTTCATCTTGCACATTCTCTTCTTTAACTAACTTTGCAATTGGTGGGGAATCAACAGTCTCTACAAACATAGTGCCAACATGTATGCTGCATTCTGAACCCGTAGATTGATGTTCATCATCATCTCATACTTGTTCTTGTGTAATTTTAGTTTCATTAAATGATCTTCTTGAATCTCAACCTTGGATAGAGGCTGAGTTATGAGGGGCACTTACTTGACGTTCAATATTGCAGCCCACTTCTTCAGATTTTTTGAAAGTTCATCCTTATGAAGCTCCTCAACACTCTCCTCTTGCATCTTTAGTATAATAAAGTTCTTCCCAAAATGGATTTGGAACTATAAGAGGAGGGGTGGGTTGGGATTCAATGAACTCCCTCATTGTTTGAGATAGCAGAAGAGGTAAAACTTCTTGTGTTGTGTCATTTGCAAAAAATAAGGAAATTTAGAAGAACGAGGAACAAAAGATTCATGATGGGATGGAAAGATAGGAAATGAAGTAATGGAATTCTCTACATGGGCAGATGGTGAAAATCTTGGAATTTGAGGTTTAGACTGAAATGACATTGACTAGGAAATAGGAAGAGGAATCTGAGGTGGTGATGAAAAATTAATCCATTGAAAAGATTGCATTACATCAAACTCATAGGCCTCTATCTCTTCGATCCAACCTTTAAGTTGAGGTAGTAATTCAGTCATGAAACCAATCTTTTCCTACAAGCTGTCAAAACTTGGCATAGGGCCAACCCATGGACACGCTACCTTGAATCCAATCTTGAATGCCTTCATTTGAGCTATGGCTCTAGATTATACCATTCTTGCCTCTAATTTCTACATCTTAAGTTACAACTATACATCTTCTTCTGTAGGAGAGCCTCATCATCTCTATGTTCCTTCTCTTGAAAAGTTGCATAGTTAAGTGAACAAACAAACTGATCATGCCTTTGCTTAGAGGGATATGCATGTTGTTAATTCTCATCATAAAATGGAGTTGGAGGTGGGTTAAAATAACTTGAAGATGGAAAGTACTGCTGCTGGCGCAAGTGGGAACTCAACTATGGAAATGAAGCCATGATTGCACACTTCATGAATGGAAGAAAAATGGAAAGATGTGGAAGGAAACTAAGTTAATGGGAAATTATTTGTAAAATTGCAACTTAAAGTGGGTTACATGTTAGACCAATGGAGTCATCCAGTTGTGCCTTGGGTATACCTCTTAAGGCTAGAAATTTCACTAAGAGATAACTTAATGAAATGAAATTGAACACAGATACACACACCTATGAAATATATGAACTAAGATATACAATGGGATGATTCTATGAAATGTAGAAACTTTTACCTACTGTCCCACCGGCGTGCCAAAAACTATTATCGCCAAATCATTGTACCCCCCGAATGGCATGAAATTGAACATGACATTTGGTGTGATTGGGAAACATGGGATCACCTCTCAAGCTGTGGGACTTGGGCTTGAGGTGAACCTCTAGAGAAGGCCATCTTCCTCTTCCTAAACTAAGCACTACACTACTCCTAATGCAATAAAAATGGCTAACTAGACCTATGCTAACATTTCAAGGGATTAGGGAGAGAGATTTGCAAGGAAATAAAACCTATACTAGAAGTGGTGATGCACCAAGAAAGGGTTTTGCTAGACAAAATTTAGCTTGCCAATGAAGAGAGATGATCATGAGGAAGAATGAACATGCATTACAAACCCAATTTACATACAATACTTCACTCCTTGATAAGCACAATGACCTCCAAAACTTGCAAAAGAAACCCTGGTTGCACAGTTCACCTGCAAACATGAGAGAGGAAAATAGAAGAAAAAAATCATGAAAGGACATGTAACTGATCACAAAACATAATTCTCATTACTTCAAGCACTTACACAGTGCATCATTACATCAGGGAAAAGGCATAGGCTTCCATTACAATTTGAGAAGAAAGGCTTGAGAGCCTACAAATTCACAACATCTCAGCTTGTGAAGAGAGGGGAAGCTTGGAAAGTGTCTAACTCCTTTTGAATAAGCACCCCTTTACATTTATATAAAACTTTTTGAGTGGTTGAGAGAAATAAGGAAGAAACCCTAGAATCTAGGCCAGAATGTAGGAAACAATTAATCACTATTGTTGGCCATGTTTTCTCATTTATTGCACCTCCACCTTTCGAGGCACCACTCAAGGAATGAAGAAAACTGGTAAATTTTGAATTAAAACATCTAAAAATTCATCTTCTAGTGATTTCATGTGTATATTTCTTTCTCCTGATTCCAACGACTATAATTTTGTGAAAAATGGGAAACTAGAGGAGAAAGTTGTGGCCTCTTGAGTGAAATTCACTTTTTTGGGTATCCCAGGACATTGCTCCATCAGATTCATGATAATTCTTCATAATTTCGAAGTAAATTCAAATTTGAATTTATCTCCATTTTTAAATTAAAATAATATTTAAAAATCTATGAGTGAGATTTTGAGACATGACAAAATGTTATGTTTGCTTAGGGAACTTTAATGTGCTAACTCAAAATGGCTTATTCCAGCTTTTCGAGCTGGCACCTTGGTTATTACTCCACTTCCTCCACTAATCTCTGAACTGATTTGCACACATTTTCATTATCAATTAATCATGAGCTCCATCGTTGGGCACCCAAAACACCTTGTTGTGTGATGAATGATTGAGTTTCAATTGACTCCCATGTTGTATGCATTTGCATTGAATGGTTGAGCTATTTTTCACAAATTAGCATCCCACATGAGCTCACTTTGTGGTCCCTTACCTCCATTTCCAACACAACTCGCATTCAGCTTCACATTGTTGAATTCATGAACTCTCACCTTTCGATTCCACTGAATCAAACTTGCATGAGCTCATTACTAACTCATAAGCCTCATGGAATTTGCGTGCTCTTTAAAGTCTAGCTCCATTGGAACATGCACTGAGTTATAGCCAAGATGGGTCTACCTCCCTTCATTTGGTTGACCTAATGACCAGAACTTCACCAATCCCATTGGATTTGAAACTCCAAAGGTTTTTCACCACTTATGTGTAGACCAAACTCCTCAGCCCTCCGAAACATCTAAAAACCCTGAAATTTGAATTTCATGTTTAAACTTTTAGGATTTGAATCCTATCACTATATTTTTCTAAAATCACTTGAGATGATTTTCCAATTCACCAAAACATCAAAAAGCATCCTAAACACATTCATAACTCTGAAAACTCATGAGTTTGTACCCATTCTACTGGAACTTGTGGATCCATGGCTTGAAAACCAAGCACTTCCAACTTCTATGAATCTTGAGCTCTTTGGAACTATTCTTCCATTTTCTCAACTTGAGTGAGCTTGATCCCACTGAAAACATCTGATCAAAATTAAACTGACCAACTTCTAACTTGAAAAACAAAGTAACCTGAGATTGCCTACTCCTGATAACATCCAAAATGACCTATGCATCTCACTTATCATTTTCCCATCCTACCTACTTGAACTTTTGTAAGTTCATCCATTCAGTCTTCCTAAACAAACCCACTTGCATGACTTCCTGAATAAAGCACTTAAACCTCATGAAACTCAAAGGTCTTTGAAAAGCTCAACTCATGACTTTCTAACATTTCGACTTGACTCAACATGCAACCTTCTCCTTGAGCTCATGCAATCCATCTGTGATTAATACTTTTGAGTCAAACACTTTCTGCAAGCCTCAATGATCGAGCTCCTACATGAATATTTATGATTCACCTGCAACTAAGCCATGCTTGAGCTCATTTATGAATTTTGAATACAATCTCAAACTAGTTAAATGACATTGTGGCCCCATTTGTGAGAAATTCTCCATTTATGTTCCTGATGATTTCCTATCAAACCTGAATTCAATTTCCAATGCATGGTGCTCACCCAACTTCCAATCATGTTAAACTCTCTCATCTCAATCCGAGTGATTGATTCATTTTCATCTCATCTATTGTTCGAGCTCTCCTAATGCTTCAAACATTCGAATCCTGATCCTTCACCCCAAACAACTCATTGAATCTTCAAGTATCATTCTCATGAGTTTCTGACCATTTTGAATACTCAACTATGACTTCCTATCCAAGATCTTTGGGCTCACGATCCTTTCTGATCTATGCTGATTCATGAAACATTTGAACTCCAGCATTACATTGATGATTCCCTGGCCATTTGTCCTTTCCTTAATATGACTTCATAGATCCTACCTTTCCATTCCATGATATCTCAATCCCTCAAGTCTTTACTTCACTTCATATACCTGATTCTAACTTCATACTCCATGCCTTTAGTTTCAATTCAGCTGTGAAATTTCACCTCCATGAAGCCAACCTTTCCATGGATCTATAACCATGTTCTATGAGCTGACTCCATCGAAAGCCATGAATCCTTTATGATTATTCCTTGTCAAAACCTCATTGATTGATCCCCAAGCTCCATGTTCATGAATGAACTTAGACTCCCTCACTTCGATGATCTTACCAAGCTCAACCATTTGATGCAACTTCTCATTTCCTCTAAACAGATGACATCCCACCTCTAATCTGAGTTGACATCTCAAATTACTCATAACCGAGTTTCATTTAGATCATCTAATGATACTTGACCTGAGCTCATGCTCTAATTTGAATCTGGGTATTCATTTTCATATCACATACTTCATTTAAGATACCAATCTGATCGTTTCAGAGCCATTTCATTGTGTTCTAACCTGTTAGTTGGATCCCACTTGACTTAGATAATCACATTCATATTGACCAATGCTGTGAGTTTGCCTCACATCCCATGCCAGCCAATGTTCCTTCCATTTCTCAAGCCAGTTTCATTCATGTGCCACTTATGCCTCCCAACCGAACTCATCCTGTAGTACCATCTTCAAATTCAAACCTAGCCATTCCACAATACTTACCTGATCAACACAACAACTTGGCTCAGCCTTCTTGACACTATCAACCATATCTACAAATATCTTTCTTATGTCCATATGGCTCGACCATCTCATTTATGTCAAGGTTGAGCTTGCTGTCGAGTGAGATCTCTTTTCAATGAGCTCATTTTGCTCCATTACCTCAGGCTTTTTCCCATTCCCATGCCTACTCAAGATGCTTTCCTTTCTATTAGTTGATAGCATTCTTGAATATCCCTCAGCTTGAATTCTCCAAGCCATATGATTTGAGCCACGAGCTCTTCTAATCAAGCTTCTCTTTGACTCCCTTTACAAGTCAATGTCAAGTTGTATATGCTCCATCCAATACACATGATCAACATTGAATGCCTCACATGGAGTCACTGCGACCATATTTGTAAATGATTTTCACCAACCCACATATGACTCTCACTCAATAACCCACTAAGTATATCTGGCCAATTTGATGGCTCAAGTACCTCATTCATCCACACTCCATGGCATAATACAGTAACTTGTGCTAACCCTGTTGCCACTGAGTTATCGAGCTTGAATTTCATGACACAGAGTTTACTCAATCACCATGTCCAAAACTCCAATGAGCCTTGTTTAATCTTCACCTAAATCTCATGAACCATGATCTACACACCTATCATCTACCATTTTGAGACTATTCATCTCATGTCCATCTTGTCTTCTAACTCCTGAACCACTTACTAGCTTGTTTATAATAGAGTTACCTTCTCACCACAACTAAAACCAAAAAGGTATTGAAAACACAATAGATCCATGACACATGATTTATCAATTGATCATAAAAGAATTTTTGGACTAAAAATGGCTTGTAGGGCATTGTCCATTTTGTCCAAGAGGGTAAAAATTGACAACAAATAGCAAACAGTCTCAGTAAGTATCAGATGCTTGGTTGGAAAATATCTGTCATCACATAATTACCCCCTTTTGAAGTTAAAACTACCATACTTGATCCCACCCCCTCATACTAACTTCCATTTTTTGTTTTGTTAAAATGTCTCTAAATATCATTGAAAGTGCCCATTAGCTTTAATTATACTATCAAGAGAATGCAAGAGCAACCAAACTTTGCTGTTTATAGTAACCTGTGTCTGGTATGGTAAGCATATACAATTTTTTTTGTGACAACTCATGAGAGTGAAGTGTTGTATTCATGGCCATGTTTATCTCAGATTGATCCATCATTTGAAAAATTGAGGGGAACAAAGACCCTATCTCCCCCTCTACATTCAGGTTACCCTGCGGGTCCTCTCACCCTGGTTCAAGGTAGGACCAAAAGTAGTAGGATGAGGCCATCCCCTTTGTACATTCCCCTCAATCACCTCAAGGATTTATCCCAAGGAAAGCATAGACCCTTCCCCATCTAAAAATGACACATACTACCCGATCTACCACCATCCAAGCATTCCCCCTTCCTAAGAGAATGTTGTCAAGCCACCAGGGGGTGTAGAATTGAGAACCAACCACACATTGTTGGTAGTTGATAGGTATTTTGTTCAGGTGAATTATTTACTCTGGGAAAGGTTCAAAATACAAACCTTTATAGATATTTGCCAAATTATGAAACTACAAACCATTATGAAAGTATTGTCCAAATTTTTCTCATTATAAATAGGATTTCCATAAAACATGTACTTATTTGAGTATACTAGAAGTTGACAACCATAAACGTGGGAAAATTCATAAAGATCTGTAAAGCTTAACCTCCCAGTTTGTGAAGATATCCTTTCAAGAAATTTTTGAGTTAATCTATACATCTAAGGTGCAAGGCCTTAGTGGCGGCTCCATCTTTCAAAGAAAATATGGGATATACTAGTGTAAATCTCTTACACCTTGCTGACTACCTCCCCCTTTGCAAAGATGGAAGGATGAAGATCCTTTTTCAAATATGATCCCACTTGAAGATTAGTCCCAAAGTTGGAGAATACACACTAGAAAGGAAGCAAATCTGGAAACTAGTGAGTGGTCAAAAGATAGAGGAAAAGATTATTCAACCTGCTAAATTTGATCCACCTTTGGTGGAGGATTACTCTAGCACATCTAACAACTCTGATCCAGGTAGTCCTCAAGCATATTTACATTCTTTATTTCAAGAAGGTTCAACATCTACAAATAATAAAGGTACTCCTCATTTTCCTTATTTGTTGACTCGTGAGAATAAATTATTTTGTGAAACTGAGTCCCTGAAGGATTTCCATTTTGTGGATCATACCCCTTTACCCCAGATACCTCCAGTTCCCCACTGTTTCAACCCTTCTTTTGAAACACCTCCACAAAATAATATGGAACAACCTCCACCAAGGGATCCTTTTGTAGTTACTACTTATATACCAATAAGGTTCCATGGAATGGTGGGCTATCCTAATGAAGTACCAAATGAGATTAGAAATAGGTTGCCTAGGTTCCAAGGGAATAATTCCATAAGTGGGGATCAACATCTCAGATTATTCTATAATGTCATGGATGAATATGAAGTAGAGCATGAGATGTTTATGTTAAGTTATTCATACATACATTAGAAGAAGATGTCAGGGAATGGTACAACTTGCTACCTGTAAATTCAATTGATTCTTGGGTAGAAATGAAGAATGCATTCAGACTCTAGTATGGTGATAAGACTGACCCTAGGTTTCTTTTATCATAATTTGAAAATATCAAGAAAAATCCTAATGAGTGTGTGCAAGAATTTAATACTAGGTTCAATAAAAATTTGACTAGATTTCCAGATAATATAAGGCCTAGTGATGATTCTTTCCTGATTAAATACTCAGATGCCTTTGATAAGAAAGCAAACTTATTATCTAAGGGAAAAAATCCTATAACTCTAAGGCAGGATTTCTCTATGGTTGTCCAAATTGAGAACAATATTAAAGAAACTGGGAAGCCTCCAAAGAGGGAAGGTGTCAAGTTGATTAATCCAGAAAAGCCTCAGGAAAGTAAGGTTGTAGACTTGGAAGAGGTGGTTAAAAATTTGGCCAGAGCAAAGAGATTTCATATAAGCTTGCTAGAGCAGAGAAAGGATTGGTTTCAAATCCTCAAGCTCAGCACCAGGCCCAAGGAAAAAATAGATTTGGGAATCATCCCAAAGGAGATCATCGAGCTGATGATAGAGGAAAAGGACCTATGGGTTCAGGAAATAAACAACAAGCTTTCAGAGATAATAAAATAGTCCCAGATCCATTGACAGCAAGGGTATCAATAGTAGAAGAAGAACATATCATTGAGTGGTGTGATAAATGTTTGTTTCCACATCCCCCTTGTGAGTAGATTTTCAGAGATGGTGATGTTAATGAGGAAAATGATTTTGATGATATATGTATGATGGAGTGTCTGAATGATTCACCAAAAGGAGATACTTCCATTGATCTTCTATATGCCAAAACTGCAGAAGAATTTTGGGCCTACACTAGTCAGGTATTCTCTCTTCCTCCTGTAGCTCATGTTAATGTGGATATGGCTCAATCATTTGAACTTCCTAACCATGATTTTGAATATCTAAGGGCATTAATGATCAAAAAATATGATGGAAGAATTCCCTCTGAAGAGGATAGGAAGTTATTAATGAATGTTGTTTCCCAAGAAAGAGACTATAACCTTCACAATAGATAGGTTAAAGGACCCACCCCAACTCCCAAATAAAAAATTCCCCTCCTAACTAACATCCCCAAATATGCTCCCAAGAAAAATATGCCTGATAAAGGTCTTGTTATCTCTTCAAAACCAAGCACTTCTACTTCTGCCCAAACAGTAAAGGACAACATCCCATCAGAAAAGACAGTCACCATGGCCCCTAATACAACCTTGCCCAAATATGCAACATGTGACATGGCCCAAATCTTGAGTCAAATAAAGATCACTATCCCAATTGTGGAATTACTTAGAATTCCCGAACATAGAAAAAGGGCATTTGAGTATTGGGATTGAAGGAGGATACAATTGTCAAAGAAAGGGAGGTAGGTAATGTGGTGATTCCTCCTGTCATAGCTGAACTTGAAGTAACAGAGGATCAGGAGAATATAGAGGAACCCCTAGAAGTATATTTGGGTACTTCCTTGGTTGAATCACAACTAGACGTGGATCCTTTCTTTACTATTTTGATGTTTAATGAACGACTTCTTCATAATTACATGTTTGATTCAGGAGCTTCATGCAATATCATGCCTTTAGAGGTCATGAATGAATTAGACATTAAAATAAAAACATACTTTTGGGAAATTTTATGTCATGGATTCAAGAGAAGTACCTATTTGTTGGGTATGTCATAGGTTTAGTAGTACAACTTGTTGCCTATCCTGGCAAATATTTAACTATGAATATGGTTATAGTTGATTGCCCTAATAAATGGGGTATGTTTCTATCAAGAAACTAGGTTACTAGTGTGGGAGGAAGTGTTCAGATGGACATGTCCTTTGCCTCTATACCATTAGAAGGGAAACTAGTCAAATTTCATAGAGAAGAGAAAATGCTCCATCTTATTGAGGATCCTATGAATGCTTCTTATGAGGTATTGTTTGTTGATATAGATTTGGGTAACTTCATAGGTTATGCAGATTTTGAAGATCATTACATGGATATTAATGCACACCTTGAATATGTCAATGTCCCCTGGACCATGAATTTTGATGGAGCATGTTCCAATGTTGGAAATGGAGCTGGAGTGGTTCTAACTTCTCCAAATCAGGATTATTTTAATTTCTCTTTCAAATTAAAGTTTGAATGTACCAACAACATTACTGAATATGAGGCATTTCTTCTTGTTTTAAGGGTTATGTGGATATATGGGATTAAATATATCATTTTCAAAGGATATTTTGAATTAGTTGTAAAGAAATTTAGAAAATTATATGCAATTAAGAACCAAAGGTTGAAACAATATAAGCATGCATTTTGGGATCTCATAGAATTATTTGATTCCTTCAATATCCTTTATCATGAAAGAGTTTAGAATACAACATCTGATAAGCTAGTTGTCATAACATCTCAATATGATAATGAAGTTGTATCTCCTTATTGCAACTATGAAGTAGAGGTACTGGTCAGACCATCAGTCCCTGATAACATTCAACATTGGCAGGTTTTTGAGGATGATGCTCAGATTCAGAGATTTTTAAACTGTAAAGGTGAATTCAAAAATCAACTCATTGACTTAGAACTTATGGTAGTGCTATGTGAAGGAATGGAGACCCTCTTTGGAAAAGATATAATTCAACTAAAGACAAATACTATTCCTAGAGGACTTGTCAGCCTAGAATCAAATTTTGATAGTACAGACCGAGTTGTGAGCAAGCCTATCCATGCGCCCAGGGATGTTAAAGAATGCAACTTGGGAACTTATCAAAATCCCATAAAGGTTTGGCTGGGATGTAGCATGAGAAAAGAATTAAAAAAATTCTTATACAGAGTTGCTGAAGAAATACCAGGATTTCCTGGAATGGTCTTATTCATAACTGAAAGCTTATAGAGAAGGCCCGTTTGGGATAACCCACTAGATACTTCATTGGCCAACTTAGTGCTAGTCTCATAAGGCTTTGTGTGGCCATTCAAGAGACAGAAAGACAAGTCCTATCAATAACCTTCTCACAGCCAAAATTCAAGAGGATCTGACTAAACACCTAGTCATGTTATGGGAAAAATACATGAAGACAAGGGCAGACATGGAAAATTTGATGCCCTATAGATGGGACCCTATTCTATTGATATATGGATTAAAGAACATACTTTAATTTTGAAATACTTGGATGGAAATTTATTGGAGTTTATCATCAATGACAGGAATCTCAAACACTTCTTGGACTAATCTAGAGGATCGGGTATGATCATTATATAGTGTACAATTTTTTGTGTTGTTTTTTCCTTCATTTGTGTTTTTATTTCCCTTTTTGTGATCTGGTCTACAATGACCAAGTTTCATGATATGCTAGTATTATGGTGTGAATGTTTAATATCTATTTAGAAATCCCTATGTGTTTTGTCTCCCTAACTCCTTACCCAATGGTTTAGGAATATGGTATTTATTTTTATATCTTTATGAGTGGCTCTTATGACACCCATAGGAGGTGTACATCCCCGAGAAGGAGCCATTCTTGGTGCTAAATCCAAGCCCCTAGATTGCACTGGTATTTTTATTAGAACCTCCATAGATGTAACCATTTTGTGTGCTTCATATTGTTCCCCTTGCTTCAAATTTAAGTTTGAGTAAAGGAGAATTATCAATTTGTAAGAAATTTTGTGCCTTGTCAAAATAAAAAGAAAGGATTCAGTGGAAATGTTGGAGGACTGACACCATAAGAATTACCCAGGGACTGGTTAAAATGCACTTAGCACTTTATACAAACATGTGACATTCAAGTGACTGTAAAATGTCTATACCACCAAGAAATTCAAATGATCGTGAAGCAAATGACACATTGTAGGATTCTAGGCCTCTCTGAGACATTCAAGTTTTATAGCTTTCAAGTCTGTGGAATGTACCAAATTCATACGGTTTCAGGTCTATGGTGGGGTAGAAAAAATCAACATGGTTAGAGAGAAACATGACATAGCTATGAGATATTAAGATGATGTAAGATCAACCACCAACAATAGACAAACATCACCATTCTGGCACAAGGAAAGAAGATGGGATCCTGTGGATGTAAAGTCCATGGAATGAGATGGATTTCAAAGGGCTTCAGGTCTGGGTGGTTTGGAAGGTCAAGGAACTATACGTGGTAACATTTCTATGGAACCAATGATGAAGTCCACCTAGATAGAAGTCGTGATGCAAATGCCCAACCCTGCAATCAACGAAAGGAAAACACGAAAACAAGATATCCTGACACTAGGAAATCCAAAGTAATGTGAAGATTTCTCATTGGTTTATGATTCATATTTTGACAAGGCTAACACTATAGAGGTACATGGATCTTTGTCATTATCTCATGTTTCACACTATGACAAGGGTGACACTGCAAAGGTGCATGGAGCTTTCTCATTGGATATTATTTTGCGGTGACTAGTACAAGTAAGAGAACAATATAAGAAACTAAATGTGCATGGATATTTCTCATTGGCTCATGTTTTGTGGTGACCAGTACAAGTAAGAGAATAGTCTAAGAAGGTGAAGGTACATGGAATTTTCTTATTGCCTCACATTTCATAGTGGAACATACATGTGCGCAAAGTCACATAACACAAAGCAAAGGGAAGCAGACACATAGGAAAATCTCAACCCAACAACCAACTAGAGACCAACATGTGGCAGTGAATGCATGGAATCGATCCCAAAATACTAACAAAAAATTAGATATTTTTAGTTAGACAAAGTACATTCCCACTTTGATTAAAGCTCTTTCTTTATGAGCAAGGATGAGATTCACTTGCTATTTGGGGGGGGGGGAATTTAATTGTAAGAACTCACCAAATTTGTATAAATATGGGGGATTTTCCTCATATCAAGGGGGGTTAAATTTTTATATTTTGAAAAGGTTGAAAGATATAATTATAATACTACAAATTTCCTTCTATGAAATACATCCGAGTTTCAGTTTCTCAAGATTTTGAGTCAAGGTGGTTGCAATGTACAACCATTTAAAAACATTGAGAGCATTTTCTTTATGTTCCCTTGTCAAGAGATTTAAGATTTGAATAGAATATGTCTGCTTATGAGTTTGATTTTTGTGTTTTGGGTTTTGTATGTTGAATTGTTGATTGATGAGTTATACTTTCTACTACAATTTTGTATTTATTGCTTCTCTGTGTAGTACACTAGATCAGTCCTTAATGGTTGTGCATTAGTCATTAATTCAATATTGTGTTGTGAGAATTTACTCTGTAATATTGAACATAATTCTAAAATCCTTACTATAACCATTTTTTTAAGTGATTTTTGTTAGCATTTGAGTGAATCTTGGGCATATGAGAATAGAAGTAGTAAATACTTTATTATAATACTTGCATGAGATTTTGTGTAGAATATTTTAGAGATTGTGTTGAAGCTTTGCATCTGTTGGGTATCAACGAATGGAAATATTCCTTTAGAGAAATTATTACTACTTAATCGAGTGTTCTTTACTATCTAGAATAACAAGTAGTCTCAGTAAGTATTGAGTGCTTGGTTGCAAAAGATCTGTCATCACATAATTCCCCCCTTTTGAAGTTAAAGCTACCATAATTGATCCCACCCCCTCATACTAACTTCCATTTGTTTTTTTTCTACTGTCTCTAAATATAATTGAAAGTGCCCATTAGCTTTAATTCTACTATCAAGAGAATGCAAGAGCAATTAAATTTTTTTGTTTATAGTAACCCATGTCTGGTATGGTAAGCATATACAATTTTTTTGTGATAACTTGTGAGAGTGAAGTGTTGTATTCATGGCCATGTTTATCTCAGATTGATCCATCATTTGAAAAATTGAGGGGAATAAAGACTGTATCTCCCCCTCTGTATTCAGGTTACCCTACGGGTCCTCTCACCTTGGTTCAAGGCAAGACCAAAAGTAACAGGATGAGGCCAACCCCTTTGTACGTTACCCTCAATCACCTCAAGGATTGATCCAGAGGAAAGTGTTAGAACCCTTCCCAGATACAAATGACATGTAATACCCGGTCCACGACCATCTAAGAATCACCCCTTCTTAAGACAACACTGTCTAGCCACCAGGGGATGTAGAATTGAGGTCCAACACATCATCTTATTCTTCATATTTTTTGTCCCATTGATTTAAGAATTTTTTTTCCATTTCCCCCAAATAGCAATATGGAATCTCTTGTTTCACTTGATAACACCAAATTCATGCTAAACTACTAATCCAAATTTGAAAACAAAACCATAAAAAATCCTCTAAAAAATAATTTTATTTACATTGGATCTACCAATCTCTAGCATAAATCTTACCATACCCATAAAAAATTTGGCATCCCCATGATCTAGGTTTTAATAACATACCTTTTTGACCAATCTTTGTACTAGGGAAAATTTAAGGAATCCACAATAAAAAGTAATCATATAAATGGTGGAAAATTTATCCAGAACCAGAATCGTAGGGTTGAAAAAGTATCTAAAGTTGGAAGACATGACATTGATGAAAAATAATATTGTTTTTGAATTAAGTTATGGATGTTATGGAAAATGTAGGATAATTTATACTAAATTTAGAAAAATGGAAAATAGGATTTTTCTTTTTGAACTTATGAATTGTGATATTAGTACTCGTCAGTTTCAGATAAATTACTATTTATTATATTGAAGTTATTAGATATTATTTTGTTTAAATTGGAATGTTTTAGTGGACTAAAAATTTGTTAACAAAGTTACGGTCTTAAGTTTAAAATCATAGGTTTTGACTTAAAAGGAAAACAAAATTTTTGGCATATGAATGTTTGTATACCTTTAAGGAACATCATCCTTGTGTTTCACAAGCCATCAATGTTAATTGTAGTAGTTTCAATAACCCAACGTTATATGGCAATCATTTATTTGTATGTTCTTCATTATTTATCTTAATGGATAGCTTTGAAAACTCACAAGTTTTAGTATTCGATGTAACTTGGAGCTTTCTATTTGTTCACTGTTCGCAAAATGGTAAGATGTGTAGTGCATTTATTTGAAAAATTTGAAGAAATTACACTACATTTTAGTCACTCATTAACATGCACTTTGAATTTTTGTATCCATGGTGATTGTAGACAAAAAATCACTCATTTGGTTAAATTTCTAGGTCCTACAACATAGTAATGTATACATGACTCCTAAGCAAGAAAACTAGTGGTTGACAAACATTTATTAGGAATTAGAGAACAAATATGTGGAAACAATTCCTCAAACCACAGTAGTAGGAAACTATATAGCAGAATTATACTTGCAGAAATATAACAACATAAATGAATAATGCACAAAAGAAGACAAGACAAGATTTAACGTGGTTCACCCAATGTGGGCTACATCCACCAAGAACTTGCTCAGATTTTATTATCAACAAGAGTAAAACAACTCTCACAGTCTTCTCTCAGTTATGAACTCACAACAGAATTCCAAAGATGCTAAACCACATCTAAACCACAATTGACACCCAATTGCATAACCTTGATCACTCTTGATCACCTCTTGATCTCTAAGACTCAAGACCTCTTGAACACTCAAGATATCTTTAAGATACCCTAACACCTCTATTTATAGGATTACAATCCTTCTAAGAATCCATAAAGCTGACCCTAGAAGATTGAAAGTCACGATCTTTCAACTTCCCATGGCTGGAAAAATAGTCCTGACGTTGACATCCAGTTAACAACATGTTAACAACAATGTCACACAGACGACTACAGAAAGATCCTGAAGTCTCCAAACTTAATTGTTTGAGCTCTAGCACTTCAACACTGATTCAAGAAGACCAAAAAATAGGCTCCACACCCCAACAATCTCCCACTTGGAGACTGTTTCCACTGAGAAAAGTTCTTAACCCTTCATTATCAACCATGAAGGCCAATCAAAGTTGAACACAACTTCAAATTCTCCCTTGTGACCACCTTGGTCATCATATCCATAGGATTCTGACTGGTATGAATCTTTTCCAGCTTCAACTTATCTTCTTCCAAAGTTGTCCTGATGAAATGATATCTCAGCTGAATGTGCTTCGTCCTAGAGTGGAAAGCAGAGTTCTTCACCAAATGAATAGTGCTTTGACTATCACTATGTAGTCTCCCAACTTCCTTCTTATGACCCAACTCATCAAGCAACTATTGTAGCCAAATCATCTCCTTTCTTGCCTCTGTGGCAGCAACATACTCAGCCTCTGTGGTTGACAAAGCCACAACCTTTTGTAACCATGAAATCCAACTCACTGTTGTATCACCAACTGTAAATACATAACCTGTTGTGCTCCTCCTGCTGTCCAAATCTCCTGCCATGTCTGAATCTACATATCCATGTAATGTAGTGTCTGATCCACCAAAACACAATGCTTCTCCCATGGTCCCTCTCAAATACCTGAAGGATCCACTTTACTGCCTGCCAGTGCTCTCTACCTAGATCACTCATAAACCTACTCACTACTCCCACTGCATGGGAAATGTCAGGCCTAGTGCATACCATAGCATACATCAAGCTACCAACTACTGATGAGTACAGTACCCTGGACATCTGGATTCTATCCTCCTCAGTCTTGGGACTCTGCTCCTTTGATAATTTAAAGTGACCTGCCAAAGGAGTACCAACCGGTTTAGCATCCTGCATACTAAACCTCTCCAAGACCTTCTTTATGTACTCTTCTTGAGATAATACCAGCTTCCTCTCCTTCCTGTTCCGAGTTATTCTCATACCAAGGATTTGTTTTTTTGCCCCCAAATCCTTCATAGCAAAGGAGTCACCTAGCTGCTTCTTGAGTACCTTTATTTCCTGCATGTTCTTCCCTACAACAAGCATATCATCTACATACAGGCACAATAATAATATAACTACCATCAAGAAACTTCTTGATGTACACACAATGGTCTGAGTGACACCTGGAGTAACCCTACTCCTGCATAAAACTGTCAAACTTCATGTACCACTGTTGTGGAGCTTGTTTCGGGTCATACAAGCTCTTCTTCAATTTTGCACACTAACCTCTCCTTCCCTTTGACCTCATAACCCTGTGGCTACTACATGTACAATTCCTCCTCCAACTCACCATGAAGGAATGTAGTCTTCACATCCAACTGTTCTAAGTGCAGGTCTTCTACTACAACTAAACCAAGAACAGTCCTAATAGAAGTCATTTTAACAACTAGAGAAAAAATTTCATCAAAGTCTATACCTTTCTTCTATGTAAATCCTTTGACCACCAACCAAGCCTTGTATCATTTCCTACCTCCATCTTCCTCTTTGATTCTATACACCCACTTGTTCTGCAATGCTCTCTTTCCCTCGGGTAGCTCCACCAGATCCCAAGTCTAGTTTTCCATAAGAGATCTATGCTCTTCATCCATGGCCTGCTCCCACTTCTTCCTGGCATCCACCTACACTGCTTCCTCAAAGCACTCTGGCTCTCCACTGTCAATGAGAAATAAATAATTCAAATATGGAGTAAATCATTCAGGTTCCCTTCTTACCCTAGAAGACCTTCTCACCTCAGGAGTTTGGGGTTCCTGATGAGTAGGTACCTGAACTGGTTGTGCTGGAACATGCTGTACCTGAACCAGCCCCTTGGACACCTTGTTGTCCACAATGTCCTCTAACACTGTGTATTATTTCTTTGATTCCTCTTTCTGTTCCTGCAACTGATCTTTATACATGAATTTTTCATTAAAGACAATATCTCTAGAATGAAATATTTTCTTGTCTTTAAGACTCCAAACACGGAAACCAAAGTCATCTTCACCATATCCAACAAAGGTGCATTTCTCAGACTTAGCCTCTAACTTGGTCCTATCATCTTTATCAATGTGAAAAAATACCTCACATCCAAATACTCTAAGAAATGAGTAATCAATTTTCTTACTAGACCAAGCCTCCTCAGGTATACCTCCATCCAAGGCCATAGAGGGTCCTCTGTTAATTAGATAAATAGTTTTGCTTACCACTTCCACCCAAAACATGAGTGGCAACCCCGCATGTAACCTCATGCACCTAGCACGCTCCATGATTGTCCTGTTCATTCTCTCTGACACTCCATTTTCCTGTGGAGTATTTGGAACCGTTCTTTGCCTGCGGATCCCATTTACCAAACAGTAATCAAGAAATTCATTGCTGCAATATTCCCCTCCATTATCTGACCTGAGACATTTCAACTTGAGACCTGTTTCATTCTCAACCAAGGCTTTCCATCTTTTGAAAGTTTCAAACACATCATATTTCTTTCTAATGCAATATACCCAAAATTTTCTAGTTACATCATCAATGAAAGTGACATAATAACATGAACCACCAATAGATTTTACCTTAACTATCCCCCATACATCCGTATGCACTAAATCCAACTTACCATCCTTCCTGGAAGGTCCAACCTTGAGGAATCTCACCCGCTTCTGTTTCCCATAAACACAGTCCTCACAGAAGTCCAAATCTAACTCCTTTAATCTGGGAAACCTGTCCTTTATAATATGCATGCCCTTATGACTCATATGAATGAGTCTCTGGTGCCACAAAGTTACATCTCCATCTACAGAAACTAAATTACAATAATCAGCACCACTGGTTAAATACAAAGTACCATTTTTCTTACCTCTTGCAACCACAAGAGCTCCCTTGGTAACCTTCTAAGAATCCACTATAAAACTAACTGTACAACCATCACTACCCAGCTGTCCCACTGATATCAAGTTCCACCTCAACTTAGGCACATGCCTGACATCCTTAAGTAGCCATGTGTTCCCATTCTACATTTTCACCTAAACACAACCTTTCCCTACTATGCTGCATGGTTCATCATCACCAAGATATACATGTCCAAAATCACCTTGAACAAAATTAGTAAAGTAATGTCTATGTGGGGTGGCATGGAAAGAAGCCCCTGAATCTAACACCCAAGATTCAACAATATTATCTAAAGAAAGAATTAAGGCATCTTGACAAACATCACCTGCTACCACATTTACCTCTTTAGTTTCCTCCTTCTTGTTCTTCTTATCCCGAAGATCCCAACAATCTTTCTTAGCATGACCAACCTTCCCACAGTGCCAACATTCTAACTTACTCTTGGACTTTGACCTTCCATGATCATTTGACTTCCCACGGTTACCTTTCCCTCTGTTCTTTTGTCTCCCTCTGCTCTCCACCATCAAAGCATTTCCAGAAGTAGAAGAATATCTGGTGCTCTTCCTTCACATTTCCTCGCTTAGGATCACACCTATTACATCCTCAAACTTCAGCTTTGAGTTATTAGAGATTGAATTACTTACAGCCATAACCAAGTTGTCCCAGCTATCTGGCAAGGAGCACAAAATCAACAAATCCCTGACCTCATCATCAAATTCAATTTTTACTGAGTTTAACATACTCACAACCGTATTAAATTCATTCAAATGATCAGCAACAGAACCATTCTCAGACATCTTCATATTAAATAACTTTTTCATCAAAAATATTTTATTAGAGGCAGATGGTTTTTCATATAACTTCCCCAATGCACTCATGAGACCTTTCATGGTCTTCTCCTGTGATATGTTGAAAGCAACTGAAGATGCAAGGCATAAATGAATTGCCTCGAGTGCCTTTCTATCCAGCAACTCCCAATCCTCATCCAACATGGTTGTAGGTTTCTTTGCTTTTCTAGCCAAAGGAACATGGAGGTCCTTCTGATATAAGTAATCCTCCATTTGCATCTTCCACAAACCAAAGTTCTACCCATTGAACTTCTCAACCCTCGATCTGCCCTCATTTGCCATAGCTCCCACTCAAGCTAAACTTTCCCTGTGATTTGCAACTTCAGTGAAAAAGCCACCAAAGCTCTGATACCAATTGTTAGGAATTAGAGAAAAAATATGCAGAAACAATTCCTCAAACCACAGCAGTAGGAAACTATATAGCAGAATTATACTTACATAAATATAACAACATAAATGAATAATGCACAAAAGAAGACAAGACAAGATTTAACACGGTTCACCCAATGTGGGCTACATCCACTAAGAACTTTCTCAGATTTTATTATCAACAAGAGTAAAACAACTCTCACAGTCTTCTCTTAGTTATGAACTCACAAAAAAATTCCAAAGATGCTAAACCACATCTAAACCACAATTGACACCCAATTGCATAACCTTGATCACTCTTGATCACCTCTTGATCATCTAAGACTCAAGACCTCTTGAACACTCAAGATATCTTTAAGATACCCTAACACCTCTATTTATAGGATTACAATCCTTCTAAGAAGCCATAAATCTGACCCTAGAAGATTGAAAGTCATGATCTTTCAACTTCCCATGGCTGGAAAAAATAGTCCTGACGTTGACAGCCAGTTAACATGTTAACAACAACGTCACAGCAAATGATTACAGAATGCTCCTAAAGTCTCCAAACTTAACTGTTCAAGCTCCAGCACTTCAACACTAATTCAAGAAGACCAAAAAATAGGCTCCACACCCCAACAGTTTCCCCCCCTTTCTCCTTCTCTTCTCTCCTTTTTCTTTTATAAATAGTAGAGTTTTGCTTTATAAAAAGGATCCCTCTTTGTTGTAATGGAACCATGCCAAATTAGTGCCTAAATTCGCATGCATCTCAGACCTTGACATGGTCTCTACAATGTATTCTTGCCTCCTGTCATGGATGTAAATGACTGTCCATCCCTTTATCAATAAAATCATGTTTTGTTCCTTCTCTCATTTTCATTGCATTCTCACCTCTCTGTTACATTTTCTGGAATTTTGTGTGTATTCCTATGCTTACATTCCCCATGTTCATGTGTTGCAATCGCTAGAAGGCCGAGCCCGCATGTTGATCTGTGGCACACACCATCTGCCCTCTTCTCTCGCCCACTTTTTTTCCATCACCACTCGTGGAGAGAGGTCGACCCTTTCCTTCTAGCGCTATCACCTTCCTTATCTTAGGATTTCTCCTTTCTGCACATCCTTCTATCCTTGGTCCCTTGGCATGTTTAGTCTAGGATTTTCTTTCAGCACTAGGAGTAGCAGTAACATTAGAGGTAGGTAGAGGAACCAACCTTCTTCAGATATCCATCCCAAGTACGCAAGGTCCCACAACTTGGGGAAGGTTTCATTGTGGTCTCAAACACCTTAGACCTTTCGAGATCTGAGACATAGGTGCACGTTTGAGCAACCAAATAATACCAGGCATTATTTTCTCTACTTCTCTCTAAACCAATTTATTTATTATTTGCAAGAATATAATCTCTACAATGTTTTCTTCCTCGATTCTTGAAGAAATGCGTTGTTAGGAACTATATTAGTTTTTGGGTATCATGGTTTTGTCTACAATGCTTGTGTTTGAGCTTGTATGAAATTTCTAAAGTACTCTATGTTTTTGCAGACTAGTGATTGAGATAAATACTTTAAAGGTATGTTATAAATTTCTTTTGGGGTTTTATACTATTGGGTATCATAATAATTTGTAACCTGGTAGTTACTACGAATATCTCTTTTTTACATTATTCTTCTGATACGCATCTTGTAATAAATTGGGATTAACCTAGAGCCTTGGATTTTTGTTGTGTTACCCTTTTCAAATATTATGATTTTCTTATACATATCGTCATAGTCATAATATTCTATGAGCATATCTTATGGTTTCCATAATATGCATCAATCTACTTTCAGTAGATTCATGACCATTCATAATGAAGATTTTTTATTTAGGGGTTCATTTGGGATCTCCTTTTTGGTTGTAAGTTTGTTCGTGTTTCTATTACTCTGGGCGATTGCTATCTCTTCTCTATTGAGTCAAGTAATCCTTGGGTTCAAACCTTGTACCATAATAAGTGATTTCATATATTGTGATTTGAATTATAAGAACTCTAAGCATGCTTTTATGGGTTAGGGTTCGAAATGGATTGATGTATAGTTTGGTTATATTGTTATGCAACCTATTTGGTTGTAAAATTTCAATTATACCTAGGCTTGACTGTGTTAACCATTTCCCTTAATAGGGATTACATTGTTGAACTTGTGGAATGGGGGCACTATTTTAGTGGGTTGCCTTGATGTAATGATAATATATAGAAGAGATTAAGGTACTTAACAATTATCTTAGCATGGTAATTATTATACACTTTCTCGATATGTTTCATGGGATGACTGAGTTGATTGACTATTGCGACTTTGAATCCAAGTGTAAAGGGAACAACCGAGACTAATAACACTCAATTACCTTTTATATATTCTTTGAATTATTGATACTATAATAACAGTGATGAATATTATATTTTTTTAGTGGATGACTATTGTGTAGACGTAGGGATATAGGGAACTCCCTCAATAAAAATAGTAATTGTTTCCTATTAAGTATTAAATAATCGAATAAATTACTGGAAATAATATGACTTAACCTGAAGTAGAATGAAAGAGAAATAATATGTTGGGAAACTTTTATTTATATAGCATTATTGGTTGTATTGAATAATAATTTCATTGGGATTATAATGACTTACTTTACGAAAGTATGATAGAGTAATAAGAAGTTGATAGGTTATCTTATTTAACTAATACTACTCTGTAGTTAAATGATAAATTCTTTGGGAATTAATATGATTTTATCTAATAAAGGTTAATTGATTTACATAGAGGATGTGATCACATTTTATTTAGATGATATTATTCTATATGGGATAAATTTCCATCATGGCATAATGAATTACTCATGAGATAAGGATAACTTGATTGTATTGTGAACCTCTAAGTAATGCTTATAGATTTTATGAGATTATTTTTGGTATGTGACTTTTATGTAATACAACTAATTATATTTTTGTAAATGCTAAAAAACATAAGTTGTTAAGCTAGAAATGGATCTTATCATGCTAGTTCAGTGAGAACTGACCTATTCCATACAAGTTATTAACATTGCAGGTTGATTATGAAGAAAGGCATGTCTTACACCTTTGCTCACTTTTATGTCTTGATGAAATCTATAAAGCTATTCTTGATGTGAAAAGATGAAAAGAAGTGTATTTTAGTAAGGCATGATGCTTGAAACAAGATGTGATTAGTTTGATAATCAGTTGTGGACATGTATTAGTGATTATCTATTGATGATGTTGTACTGAATTGAGAAATGTAATTAATTATATTGTATTTGAATAAGAAGTGAAAGGTAATACTTCATTGTGATATTAACGACATGGAAAGGAAGTTTTTCCGGTTATTAATAAAGTATTATCTTTGATAATGCATATTGTATTGCAATCATTATTATTTCAATAATGATAATGTTGATATTTTTATATGACTATGTATTAAGTAAAGATATAAATTGGCAAGATATTAATAAATCAATGATATTCTGCTTATGACTCTATTCTGAAATATGTTGTTATAAACCTTATAATTCTATGTTTATGTTGAAGTAATAATACTACTATAATTGTGATTTGGAATAATGAGAGGAAATATAATAAAAGAAAACTAATAATATAAATCAAATCATAAGATATGGATATTAGCTTATGAACTATAATGGTGAATTATACTTATGGTCCTAGGTAGGTCAGTTACCATAAATAAACCCATATGATTTAATATCCTATAGAATAACTACTTCCTTTTACTAGCATTGACCTACATTTACATGGTTGAGTACCACCACTGAACAACCAAATCATGATTGTATGGAGTGAAGTACAAAGGTACTTTGTGGTTGATTGGTTAAGTACAAATGTACTTGTCAGTATTAGGAGGATGAATCAACTCAATAACGAATAAAGGACATAAAACAATGCTTAAGTTGTCAATTATGAACATAATAAGATAGAAGAGAATCTATATAACTGAACTTAGTTACTTCTCAAAAATCAAGGACCAAAGAACTAATTAACTTACTATCACCTAAGCTTGCATCCAAAAAGGCACAAGAGCACAAAAGGAATCCATCTAGCACACTCATTCAAGGGACAAGGGTTGCATCACTTCTATATACACAACATAGGAGGGGAAGTCTATTCTATTCCATCCCACACATTTGCATCTGGAGCATTCTAGATCTATCTCACTATCTTAGTGCAACTTGCACAAGGGCATCCTAGGGCATCATTACACACACTTTCACACATAACTACATGGGGTCTGAGATGTAGTACAGTGCTTCATCAGTAAGTTCACTCTTTGGGTGACCATTGGGGTCAGTCCAACTCCACATTCTATATTTTTTTATTAGATTTGATGTGGTTTGTGGATATGTATAGGTAGACACTTTGTTTTACATGTTATAGGTAACTTTGGATCAAGGAGTGAATATCAAGTGACAAACATAAATCAACAAGATCTTTCGACACAAAAGATATCAGAACTCCGAGTATTGCACATGGCCACCAATGGCCTAGATCTAGTCACTAGTGCCTAAGGGTGCTCCTTCCCTCCTGTGGGTGGCCCTATCTTACAGCGTTCCTGAGTTCCAGAATTTCTAGCACGAGCTTTGACAACACTACATATTAGTTTCAGTTATTCACCTTACCATATCACTCCCAGTTTTCTCATAATTCAACTAAGTCTTCCTATCTCCCTCTCTTGCTTAGGGTTTCATATTATACATGTTTGTTTTCTTGTGTCTTACTGTATATTATTATTTGTATATCATTAATTACAGTAGTTACTCTGTAATTATATTTAATTCAATTTATATTAAATCATTTGGTGAACCCACTCGCTCGAAATCCTACCTTCCTTCTTTTTATGCCCATCACTTGTAGTGGTCATTTTGGTACCTTTGAGCACATTGAGCTTCCTCCCTTTGTCCATAAGTTCTCTAAATCAATGGTTGAATCTTCAAACCCTTTGCTTAACTCAAAAAATGCCCCTCTTGAGAACATTGAATCTTTTGATAGTGAACACTCATATGATGAGGATACCAACGTTGATCAAGAACAACTAGACAAGCTCACCAATTTTCTTCAAGTGTTGCGCACCAACCCTCTACATATTCCACATGTTCTCAATGCTTTACTTGTTGCTAAAAATTCTTGAGATGTCACATCTATCCCTCTTGTAGGCTCTTCCTCAGCTGTCATGGCCTCCACACAGCCCCTTAACATTCCCACTTCCATTTGCTACAACTACCATTCCCCTCATTACTCTCAATACTTCTAATACACAACCGGTTCCTCTTCAATCACTCATCACCTAGCTTCTTTATACTAGGACTTGCAAGTTCAAATCTATCAATTACAACAAGGTACTTCACGTTCCTCTCCATCTCTTGATTCCTTGTTACTCCTTCACACCCCTTTTACACCGGCCATATTTGCTTATCCACTTCCTCCTAACTTCATTACACCTAAGATTCCCACCTTCAATGGCCATGGTGACCCTCAAGAGCATCTTCGATCTTTTCATGTGGCATGTCTTGACTATGCGGATGACCATACATTACTAGCTAAGTTATTTCCTAGAAGTTTGCAAGATTACGTCATGTGTTGGTTCTATGATCTACCTGTTCACTCGGTAACTTATTTTACACACTTAGTTGATGCTTTCCTTACACATTTTTCTATCAATATCGGTACCAAGATCTCCTATGCACAAATTTCTCAAATCAAACAAGGATCTAATGAGCGTCTAGCTAACTATGTTTTGTGTTATAAGAACAACCTTGCTAAGATGACTAATGTACTAGTTGATTTTGAATTGCAAGATATTTTTATTCAAAGTCTCTTACCTCCACTTCAAGAGAGTGTTATCTTTGAGACCTCTCCCTCCTTTGATCAATTATGTCATACACTCAAATTATGTGAAGGAAAACTTTTATCTATGGGAAAATTGAAATAATATGATATTACTTCATCCTCATCCTCTAATTGGTTTCAAGCTAAATCTACTTTCAAACCATCTCCTAAGCCCACTGAAGCTAAGGCCATTGTTAATGTTGTTTCTACACCTGACAAGCTTCAATTGCAACCTCCAAAGCATACTTTTACCAAATTACCCTACACACCTCCATTTCTATTGCCACAACTTATCGAAAGTAATCTTATTACTCTTCCACCACCGCTCAATCTTGATCCTTCTCACCCTCGTGGCCACAACTATGATGAAAATTCACGATGTGACTATCACCAATGCATTGGGCACTCTACTGATCACTTATTTAAACTCAAACATCTTATCCAAAATCTTATTGATAATAATGCAATCAAGCTCCTTGAGCCCTCTGCTTCTAAACTGATCAATGATAATAAAAATCTAAAAATATTTAATGACCCTTTTCCCAAGCATGAAAAACAAGCTATTGGTTCTTATCCCAACCATACATATCGTGTTGTGCCTTCTCCTTCATCAGGTCCCCTTGATTTCCTTTTTACTACTATTGATGCACCACCACTGGTCATCACTTTCTCATATCATGATTATCACTACATTCTCTTCTGATTCCTTGCATATCAATGCTTCTATTGGTTCCTATACCATCAATAATACTATGATCTATCCATCAGTTCCTACTAATGTATGCTCTGTTGCACTCCTCCTAGCTATCAAATGTCCAATTTCTAGTATCACATTTCCAGTTACTTATTATTTTGGTTATGTCAAGATTCCCATTATATTTAGGTGCATTACCATGCTTGTACCATTCATTGTTACATCTTCAATCAAAGGTTGTGACATGCTCTTAGGTCTCTCTTGGCTCTGCACTACCTAAGCCATCCCTTCAATGACTCATTTATGGCTCAAGTTCATCAACAATAAATAGGTTGTTACTATCAAAGGTATTCCACCATATACACCATTGCCTCAACCCACTCTTGGTGATATTTATACACCATTCATGGAATCTAGGTCTCTTACGCTTCTCAAGTATAAAGCTACTTCTGCACCTATCTCTCCTATTCGCACACCATCGCCTTGTCATCATACATCACAACCT
The DNA here is from genome assembly GCA_019776745.2 of Taxus chinensis. Lineage (NCBI taxonomy): Eukaryota > Viridiplantae > Streptophyta > Pinopsida > Cupressales > Taxaceae > Taxus > Taxus chinensis. The sequence goes on from JAHRHJ020003273.1 coordinate 58,050, forward strand.
TGTCCCCATTCCTCAGACCATTGGTCCATTTTCCACCCCACCTCATCAGCCTAAGTCCCCTACTCACTCAGGAAACCCCTTCCTATAGTGTTCACCACTGCCTTCACCACATAGGCCTCCTTCATGTGTACATTGTTACTCTCCTACACCACCAATCTTAGAGCATCATCACATGCCTTTGTCTCCTCATATATTAAGTGGAGGGTCCTCACCCTTCACTATTGTTGGATAGTATGCTATCCCTTACACACTTGGGGGCATTGTGCTTTCTCCCCCTTCCAGCACTATCAATTGTCTCTAGTGTCTACTCTTACACTTCACGCTTCTGTGCACTTTCAATCTAATATTTCTAAGAACTCTTACAATAAAATGGTTCACACATTGTACCATCATTACCTGATGATGCACTCTAGTTCTATGGTTCATACTTGACTACTGAGGGTCTACTTCATAAATGAACCTCACATCATACTACACTTCACGCTTTGTTTTCATGATATATATTTCTAACATCTACTCTCACATAATGCACTCATTTCCCAATGACACACTCTTGTTCTATGGTTCATTCTTGACTACTGAGGGAGAATTTATAAATGAAACTCATCTCATGCACATCTGTTGGGGGGAAATGCTTCTCCTACCATCTTCACATTTTCATATCACACCATCACACTCATACAACATTCACATATCTTGGTTGCATTTACTCTTGCTAGCTTATACTACTTACATGTTACACTTTGCTTTTCCATGCTAGATGGATTACTTAGTATGTCATTATCTTTATCATACACACATGCATGTTCGCTTGGTCTCTTGAGGTGAATGTAGATCTCTTAAGAATTTTCACATGATGTAATGCTACTTGACACTATATCTTTTACCAGTCCCATTGAGGCTCCTAGGGGAATCTACCTTTACTACTCTCACACATTACATGTTCTATTATTTCATCATTTACTACTTCTTACTAGCACTTACATTTTCATTGATATATACATGCTTTGACATACTATTTATCTTTCTAACATGCTAATGGGTGCTTCATGTGTAGCATTTTCCTTGTAGGACTATATAAAACCATGGTTATCTATCATACATTTTTACTCCATTGTTTTTATTGTATGTTATTGTTTGTGGGCTATGCCCTATGTCTTGTCTTGATCATTGTATGATTTTGGTTGCTTTCAACCTGATTGTCTTGTGACATTGTGAGTGATGTCCCATATATGTAACCCACTTTTCACAATCCATCTTGTCTTACTACTTGCTTGTTACATTGTCTTCTACTTGCATGCTAGATTTTATACTAACACTTGTTACTAGCCTACATTTGTTTGCATGTGCCTTGGTTTCTACCATGCACATCCCTACCCCCTGCAGGTATCCATTTCAGATATGCATATCATCAGGTCCTCTCCTTTGGACCACATTCTCCTTTATCGTCACATGCACCCAAATGAGGGGGGAATCTATTGGGTGAAAAAATCACCCCTATAGCAGCTTAGAGTTACATATCAGCACAACACAATACAAAATCAGCACAGGCACACAGTCACAAGAATGGTCCAGAAATAGACTTGGACCTCAAAAAACATAGTAGACACTAGCACCTAGACTATCAAGACAGTAGTCATGGGATGCTTGTGTCCTCCCCTGGGTGCTAATGTCTGGGGGTAGAAACAATCATTTTCATAGTTCAACACAATCTTCAATAGTTTACATAGCATAGTTCACCAGTAGCAGGCACTTTCCTCCAGTCACAAAATGCATTCTATCTCCTACAATTAGTTACAATTTGGAACAAATCAAAACTAATCAGAATAAATCAGGACAAACTGAACAAATTGGTATGTACCATCTGTAGTGGTGCTTATTGGGCAGAGTCATGGAAGGAGAGTAAAACTATACCTCTCTCCCCAACACTCACTCTTGGTGTGAGATCGCCCAAAAAAACTTGGCTTTGGTGTTTCTCTTCACATGATCACCCAAAAAACTCATTCTTAGCATGATATCACCCAAAAACATCACCATCAACATTCAAAATCTGTAACTCAAAGTAACATGAAAACTTTCTATCTTTTACTCTCTTATACATCAGGTGCACACTTTCCTTTTACACATTTTTACAACTCTTTACATACTTATACACATGTTTCTTTGATCTATCATATACACAACTTTGAATACTTTCTTTCTCTCTTTTTGTAGGTCCGTCCGTATACGCAAAAAGAAGCAACTCACATCAATGAGCACAAGCTCCAATAACACAACTACAATGCATACACTTCACCCCTAGGGTCCACTTCCCTTTCCTAGTCTCCATGCTTCACTTTGCAATCACTCTGCTTCACTTTCCACTTGGCTATCACCAACACTCTTCTCTACAGGATCATAAGGTACACATCTTCTATCTACTTTATGTTATCAAGTATTCACTCAACAACATAAAGTGGGGGAAAATGTAGACACAAAATCATACACTTGGGTACATTTATAGGTCCTAAAGCATACTAATATATACATGATTCCTAAGCAAGAAAACTAGTGGTTGACAACTATATTTGGCCTCTTTTTTATTTCTTACCATGTATTTTTTCTTGACACACCCTACAGCTTGACTGAAACTTGACTGATTTATATTTTATGGCCTCAAACATTAGCCCAGTTAGGACACCAACCCAGGTGCTTTTTGTCCTCCTGGGGCTCCTGACCCTCTCTTACCCTTTACTCACTCTTTTGGGTCTCTTTTATCTTTTGGGCATCTTTTTCACTTATGGGTTGGCCTTCTAGTTGTCAATTATGAAATTCAAACAAGGGAATCATATATATACTTAGTTACTTCTCAAAAATCAAGGACCAAGCACTAACATTACTTACTATCACCTAATCTTGCATCCAAAAGGCACAAGAGCACAAAAGGCATCCATCTAGCACACTCACTCAAGGGACAAGGGTTGCATCACTTCTGCATACACATCATAGGAGGGGAAGTCTATTCTATTCCATCCCACACATTTACATCTTGAGCATTCTATATCTAGCCCGTTGTTTTAGTGCAACTTGCACAAGGGCATCCTAGGGCATCATTACACACACTTTCACACATAGCTACATGGGGTTTGACATGTAGTGCAACACTCGATAGTAAGTTCACTCTTCAGGTGACCGTCGAGGTCAGTCTGACTCCACATTCTGCATTTTTTTATTATATTTGATGTGGTTTGTGGACATGTGTAGGTAGATATTTTGTTTTGTAGGTTACAGGTACCTTCGACGATCAAGGAGTGAATCTCAAGTAACAAACAAAATTCAACAATGCAACCTCTTCAACAAAAATAGAAGATATCCATAACCTGGCACCAACACCATTTTTTCGGCCACCAACACCCAAGAGCTCTTGCCCTCTTATAGGTGCCTTGTTCCTACGTCATTATCTGAGTTTCTAATTTCGAATGAAATTTAACGACATTACCTACATTCTGTTTCATCTATTCACTACATAGATCACTCCCTAGTTTACTCGGAAATCAACTAAGTCTTCCTATCTCCCTCTCTTGCTTAGGGTCATTGTACATTCTTGTTTGACTTGTCATCATTCATTGTACATTAGCATTTGTATATCACATATTACATTAAGCTACACTAAAAAACAAGGTTTAATTAAATTTATATTAAATCATGTGGTAGTCACATCCTAAACGATCAAGACTAATTTTTAGATTCAATATTGGACATGAGAGTTAATTTCATCAAGTCTGGTGGTCTCCTAACTCTGATCAAAAGGAATAGGTATAGCAAAACTTCATCTGATAAGTTCAATATGAAAAGATACACGTGGTTCCACTCACTCATAAGAGTCTTCAAAGACAAAATATGTAGTGGAAGTACCTAGTAAACATTCGAAGTTTCCCATCCTATTTTGAAGCTCTCATATAGAAGTAGCGTAATACTCATTCAAGGGATCCCACTTCAGCGCTCTTGAAACATTCAACACAGAAATTGATCCTTCACAGAAATAACTGAGTCATATTTACAAACATCCAAGTTCATTGGTTCAATTCTCAAAGGATGAATCATCCATTCATGAGAAAATATGTGATCCCTTAACCAAGCACCTGAAAGTGCACCCCATTCCTAATGTCTATGTCTACTCTACTTGGAAACTAAGCATAATGTGAAACTATCAGAAGTTTCTTGGGATGTGATTTAAAGACAGTGTGAAAATCCATAAGACCTAATTTTTAGTCTATCTCTAAATTCATGAAGACAAAGAGGGGAAAGAATAGTAAAAGTAGCCTCTTGTTTATTCTTTGAAAAGGCCTCTGAATATGAGTATGTAGAGGTATCTCGACATAAATTTGTAAAACCTGGTATGAAGCCATATGAGTTAAGATGTATGGTTAAGAGTTTAATCCAAATCTCGTTAGGTAAATCCATTTCACAAAAGAGATGCACTTACATGTTCAAGGACTAATACATAGTGCCCACTTGAAATTCATAGCTAATGACAGAGTATAAAGGTAAACTGATGGAATAATTGGAGGAGACATGTGAGAACTAGATCACTACTAAATGTGTAGTCCTTCAATAGAGGCCTAATGTAATACACTCTTCCTCATGTGAAATTCATCTCATCTGGGATGCAAAAAATTTGATCCTCAGTTGATCAAGCAAGATGGTGAGATTTTATACCATTGTAATGGAAATCCTAATGAAATGGAAGTTGAGGAAGATAAATTTATTGATGACGAGGAAAGGAAGTTCCTACCAGAAGTTCTCTCTTTGTTCCAGTATGTTCATGCCACTTGTTTCAAAATTCAATATGATACATGGACTAGAGATCCTGAAAAGGAGAATCCCAATAGTAATGGGGTAGTGTGTATCCATTTTATGAATGAAATGATTTACCTTAATTCCCCCACTCTCATGAGCAGGAATGTGTTTTCATTTGTTTTTGAGAACTTGTCCCCAATTTGAGACTTGCATAATGAAATGTCACTATATGACATGCATTAAATGGCTATTATCACCTTACACTAATTGACATAATATTTAACTAGGACAACTATGCCTTTGATATTTTAATAGATGATCAAAAGAATGTGTTCATAGAAATACTGAAGGAATCATTTCAACTTACTAAGAAGTTCATCTTCAGAATGACTCATTAGTTGCTTCCCTTAAAAGAGGTTATTAGATCATTAGAAGGAGGAGTCAAGATGATCCTTTCTTTTTCAATGAGGATAGAATTTATAGTCCCTTACATGATATTATGCATGTAAGCTCAATATCTAGATGCACTTTATTGGAGATCATAATGTGTAGTTTAATCAATGCAAGGACCATCAGTGATGTTATCGAGACATGGATGTACTATTGTTGAGCTATGTTCAATATTCCAAAAGAAGAAAAGGTGACACCTATGAGGAGGTTGATGTGAATCCAGCTGTAAGAGGTTGAAATACCTCCAAAACACACATAAAAAGATTTACGAATAAAAAAAAGGAGTTTCAAAATAGGTTTATTCTCACTTCTGGAATCCAAACTAATATTTTACATCATTACAATCCTCCTTTTATTTCACGTCTATCTCTAAAAACCCCTAGAATGCCAAGAAACCCTAAAATTCCTAAAAATTACCTACTAGCAAAAAAACTCGAGATGGGCCCCAAAATTTTACATTCCAAATATGCCTTCATAAATTAAGGCTCACGTGAAAATTTTTGAATTATTCTATACAAGCAGAGAACACAAATTATTAAAGTTTTAAGTACCTAGTCAAAAACGAAAAAAATGATCAGAGCCAATTTTAGGCCACTAGATGAAGGAATCGAGGCCCGAAAATGTGTCAAAATGACCACAACCTTGCAAGAACTTGCATAAAGTTTACCCCAACATAGTACTAATGAATATATACCACCTTGTAAAATTTCAAGACGATCCAACAGTCGGATCAAAAGTTATGGTCTCTGTAAGTTATGCTCCCGCATCATTCTCCCCTGGTTAAAAAGAATTCAGCTCCTGCGAATTCAGTTGACATAATTCATCTATTTTTTCAATTTCAATATTATTCAAACTCCCACTCAGGAATCCAAGTATTTTCTTCTTACTGTAAAAGCTTCCCACTATACCAAATATTTGTTTTAGCTCCCATGTCTTAGTAGTGACTGTATTTTGGTCCAAGCCATGCATTACCCTTTATTTTTTCTTCTTCGACATCCATTGCTCCCAGTTTATTTATTCCTCCTCTACTGAAATTTTCCATCATTACCTATAAACTTATATAAGTCATAAACATTAAAAAAGTGGTGAGATAGCATTTTTTTTCTGGTAGCTCCACCTTGTAGGCATTATCACTCATTTTCTTCAGAATCCTACATGGACCAATCTTCTTATACTTGAGTTTATTATATGTCCCCTTTTGGAAACCTAACTCCTTTCTAATATGAACCTTCACCATATATCCTTCTTCAAATACACTTACTCTCATAATGGTATCTACAACTGCTTTATATTGTAACATTACTCAATCTTCAAGTTTTTCTGTCACTTCATCCTGCAGTTGTAGACATGTGTTCTGCAAATGCTTATGCATAATCACTAGTTTTATCTTCACTGGGTAGCACAATTAGATCTAGAAATCCCCTTGGGATTCCTACCATATACAATGTGGAAATGAGACCTCCCTTTTGACCTTATTTACTAAGCAATTATAGGCAAACTCAGCTTGTGGTAAAGCTAAGTCCCATTGTTTCATGGATTTTCTCCAAATATGCAATGTAGGACGATTTCCCAAGATCATTTTTCACTACTTCCATATTACCAATCAGTCTGGGGGTGATATTCACTACTGAAATATAGCTATGTCCCTAGTTTCCTCCATAGAGTCTTCCAAAATTGACTCAAAAACTTCATGTCCTGATCTGAAGTGATCATTCTTGGAACTCCATGCAATCTAACCACTTTTGAGAAAAATAAATCTACAATTTTGGAAGTGTCATTAGTTATTTTACAAGAAATGAAATGTGCCATCTGTAGATAATATGTCAACCACAACAAGGATATAGAAACATTCCCTCTCCTATGTGTTAAGAAATTCCTAACGTGAAATCCATACTCAAATAAACCCATGGCCCTGTAGGGATAGGTAATGACATATACAACCCAATATTTTGTGCATGGTTCTTAGCCATTTGGCACACTCTACATATCTTCTACATGATCATACTTATGTCCCTCTTTACCTATGTCCAATAATACTTTCTCTAAAACAAGAGCATATTTTCTTACTTATACCAAAGTGTCCAGCCAACCCCCCACTATGCAATTCTCTTATAATATTTTCTCTCATCGAACCAATAGGGATGCACAATTATTTTCCGCAAAATAAATAACCATCCTGCATTAAATAATCAGAAGAATCACTACCCACATTAGGGTCCTTACATTGTATCACAACATCAAAAAATCTGGATCACTTTCATACATCTCCTTAACTATCTCAAACCTGTTAGGAATATTAGGTAGTGCTCACATTTGTGAGTAACAATATTATAGGGGAAAGACTAAAGGTTGTTAAACAACCCATCTACATTTAGGGTGAGAGGTTTGTGGAGTTATTATAGGAGTTAAGATGGGTCTCCTATATATGTGTACCTCATATTATTGAATGTTATGTTGATTTGAATCTTATTGAGCTTATGCTCTTTCCTGAATATGGGGTAAAATCCACATTTGGTATCAGAGCAGGTTCTCGAAAGAGACCTCTCTGTTTTTCACCTCACCCATGGTTTGTTTGTCAAGTTAGGTAATGGAAATGGGCAAGCAGAGCGGACCTCGTGCAAACCCATTTTCCATTTTCTATGTGTCATCCATTTGTTGTGATGTCAAAACGTGCGAGCAATGGATATGCAGAGTGGACCTCCTGCAAACCCCATTGTTGGTTCGTCCACCCTTCTTGCAATCTGTCAGCAATGTAGCAGAGCGGACCTCATGTGAACCCGTTTGGCAGGCATCATTCATCTGCATCATCTTCCTCTTCCACTTTGTTCAGTATTTCCGTAGTTTTTCACCCATTTTGTTCATTGTCTGCATTCTTAAAAAAATAGAAAAAAAAAAAAAACAGAAAATTGTTTGAAACAGCCTCGCGAAAATTTGAACATCTTTTTCATTTCTTAGTGGAATTCAATGTTTTTATATGTTTTGGAAAGCTGTTTCAGTGCAGAACAAAACCCAGAAATGGTTTATAGAAATTCTGCAAACATAAGGAGCTGTTCGCAGTCAAAAAGAGGTGTTTAATGCAGATCTGCATAAAGAAATTGATGAAAAAATAAACACAGAAAATTATTTTGTAAATCCAATTAAAGATTGGATTTGAAATTGCATGCTTTGCATGTGGATTTTCTGTAGAAGATTATTTTGCATTGGTTCGCCATGGCTCTATCTATTTTTGTCCAGCTAGGCTAGACGTCTAATATTCCTTCGTGTGGAAATGTTCGTGTGAATGAAAAATTAAATCTCAGATCTATGTGGATGTAACGTTTGGGCAAGATGGAGAAGCATTTAACAAACAATCCTAGCTTGAACATGCATTGTTAATCTCAGATCGACATTTGAAATCAAATCTGCGTATGATATTACAGCATTGGATCTTAGTGTGGCATCTCAATCTGGATTTGATTGGCGAGGGTCCTCTTTTATTTCCGGATGCACGAGCCCCATGTGTCAAGGGTTTACTCCACAGAAACACTTGCTCTTCATCTCTTGTTCGCCTCACCAATTGTGCATGTATGGTGAGCTGAAGTTGGCGAAATCTCCATTTAGATATGTGTGGCGTGAACTCTGCAATCATTGGTGATAGGCTTGCATCGACCTCATAGAAATCAATCCTTGACGACCACTGCTTGATGAAGACTGCGAAGACTATGCCAATCAAAACTATAAAATCGGTTTGTTTAACAAACTACGAGATTTTTTTACCCTTAATTTTTTTTTATGTAATTATATATTAAATAGGTAGAAGTCAAATTTCTATATGCAATTTCGATTGAAAATTTTATGGGGAGATTATTACTTGTGTATGGATGCATTTTCGGTAGAAGCCGACATCCAAAGGTAATTTTTATTAAGGGGGGAAAATACAAAATTTCTCAACATCGATCAATCACAACGTCTTAGAAGACGGAGGCGATGGTCGACCAAGGCCAACCGTCGTCATGCAACTCCAAAGAGTTCCTCACCCCATGTTAGAACTAAGTGGGGGGAATGTTAGGAATTAGTCCTAACATGGTTATTTTTAATTAGTGTGTGTGTATTTAATATGTGGAGCATATTAAATAAATTATTATTGTAAGTGAGTTGATTATTCAACTCACGTTGAGTTTTAAGAGATAAAATAGGATGGAGAGAATAAAGGTTGTTAGAACAACCTACCTAGTTTAGTGTTAGTAGTTTGAGGAATTGTTATAGGAGTTAGAATTAAATTCCTTTATATTTGTAATTTGTTGCATTTGTATATGTTGATTTGAATCTTATTGAGCTTATGCTCTTTCCTGAATATGGGGTAAAACCCACAAAACCCTACTACTTCATTATCCATTGTTATCAAAAGTTTAACACACCTACTCAAGACATCGACAAAATTGATTTTGTTTAGATAACTTATGATTTAAGACAAAATTATATTCTTGCAAAAATGAAACCCATTTTTTATGCTTACTATTTAGGTTCTTCTCTCTATTTACATACCTCAATGCTTCATGGTCGGTAAATAGTACAAATTTGTTAGCTGCTAAGTATAGACACAAAATCACACACTTGGGTACGTTTCTAGGTCCTAAAAGCATAGTAGCATTTACATGATTCCTAAGTGTTTGTTGTCAAAATAGGACTTTAATGAAAGCAACAATAGGGGGATGAAAGTCCCTCCTCTTTGATGGGAGAGGTGCCCTTATTGAAAGTAAAAAAATATTCACAAATTTACAACTTTCTATTTTAATGAGGAACTCTGATATCATGAAAGTGTTTTAAACTCCAAGATAGATTATCAATACAAAAGAACAAAAGAACTATGGAAGGGAAAAGGTAGAATAACACTCTTAGAAAGTATAGATAGGAGAATAATTCCTTATAAATGCTGAACTAAGATAATATGGAACATAATAATTCATATTAAATCCATTAGATGTTATTTCACAGACACAAAGTTCCAGAGATGACATCCACAAGAATACAAAGCTTCTTGATGAAAAATAGATTAATGATTCAATAATTTTTGACAGATAAGAAGGAATGAATAAACACAGATAGAAGTAGAAAGGGAAATATTCTTGTATTGATAGCTTTTGACTCTTTTACACTTTTAAAAAATAATCAGAGTTCCAACCCCTTTGGAATGTGAGGAGATCTCATTATATAGCTTACAAATTGGTTACATTTGGTAACTGTTTCTTTTAATTAAAATATTAATTAAGGAAATGCACATAATACAAAAGTCCTTAATTAATTACAAGGAGATTAGAAACTAAAAATAGAAGAAGAGAAAGAAAATATTGAAGAAGAGACATCTGATTATAGCTAAGGAGGGCCCACTGATTTGAGAATCCGATGCCTGAATATTTTCAATGCTTCTGCTATTTCCATGCCTCTTGGAATTGTGGTGTTGGCAGTAGCATGAGTCCATGTTCCTAGACATTTCTCCATATCTTTATCAAACTCAGTATGTTCCAGATATTCTTTATTAGCTTCGGCAATAGCTGAATGGAGGGAAAAAATGTCTTCCATCTTCTCTTTAGTAAATGACTCTTCTTTAAACAAATCATCCTTGACAAAAGTTCTGAACTGAGCCTTGATTTCCTGAAGAGAGAAGGGAACACCTGTAGTTTCATCTTGAAGATGGCAGTGAATATATTTGAAGGCTGATGAGACACAAGTTTTAAAAGATTCTCCTTTTTGCCACACATTCCTCAATTCTCCCAGTGCTTCTTCCAGAACCTTTATCTTCCACTCAACGTTGAAAATCCATGCCTTTGATAAGTTATTCTTGGCAACATCGAATATAGTGTTGACCAATAGGATCTTCTCATCAGCTTGGCCCATTAGGCAAAGATTTGTAGTACAAATACTCTAGACCTTCAGCTCTTTATCCATAGCTTTGATTGAGGAAGAGAGTTTCTACTGCAAATTAATCACTTTTTCATTGGTTTTGAAGGCTTCCACAATGAAGTTCAAACCTGCTATAGTCATATCATCCACCATAGCTTCCACAACCTTCCCATAAGTTGAATACTTGTATATGTCTTTGATGCTCTGAACTTCATCCTGGCTGAGAATCATGGGGGGTGGGAGAGCAGCCAGTGGGGCTGGATCCAAAACTTTATCCTTGGCTAACAATGATCTAATAAAGTTGGAAAGAACTTGATTCTGTTCTTCCAACTACTCTATGGTTTGTTTTCCTTTCTCAACCCATTCAATAACCTTAGTTATTATTTCCTGAAGGTTATGAACTTCACTCTCAGGGGTGGATTCTCCCATTGGGATCCTGGAAAGCTCCAAATCAGAGACCAAAAGATCCTTCTCTACTTTATCAACCTTGGGCTTTGCAACCTCCAAGAACTATTGGCCCTGAGCATCAGTTACCAATCTTGAAGTAATATTTTCTCTCTTTGCTGGAGGAGGAGGAGCAGTACCAAATAGAGTTGCTACAACATCAAAATCTAGCCATGTTAAACTAGAAGAAGGCTTCCTCTTCTTGCTGTCAACCAAGGGTTACACCCAAGAAAAGGTAGAAGAAGAGGAGGAAGGGACAAGAGGCCCAAGAGCAAGTGAACTCATGGCACTCAAAGTATTAACCATTTTTGCCTCCAATAGAGAAGTACTTGGAACCTCAGGAACTTCATTTCCATAGGAGTTTGTTATACTAGGAGGTTTAGTACTAGGAACCTCCCTTTCTTCTTCAACAGTGATTTCAGGAGCTTCAACAGAATCTACATTTCATCACCATCACTTTCACTAAGAACAATAATGTTCTCTGGCCCTGATAGGAAATTCAAACCGTTCCAGAAGAGTTTCTTCCTCAATTGGTTCTTTCTTAACCTCTTTAATCTTCTTCTGATACACTTGAGTGGAAGAAGGAGTAGATGATTCAGGATCTTTTATGGAGGAAGAGGAGGGGTTTTCTCAAGTACCTCCAGTACTGGGTGTATGTACTTTCTTCCCAGGTGTGGAAGTTTCTCTTGAAGAAGATCTACCCTGATTCTTTCTAAGCTCACAAATTTTTTCCTATCGAACCAAACCTTAGTTCTTGACAAGAACAGGGGCAATTATTTCACTCAAATCATCTCTCTCCTTTACGTACCAATCCATGGTTTCTAAAGGAGTGTGTTTGATTGATCTTTCATATTCAAAGGATTGCAAGTCCTCATCATCATCCTTAAGCCCTTCAGGAACTTGGTAGAGATTGAGATCTATAATTTGTTGCAGAGAGAGTCTACCATAATGCCTCCTTCTGGCTTCAAAATCATTAGCACAATCAACCCAGTAATCCTCAGTGTCTGGTTTATGATGATAAGTTATTTTGAGGTTCTGATCAATAAACTTCTTCAGATCAAAACAAGTCCTGGGTCTGAAGAAATGGACAGTGAGAGGAGAAATAGCCCTTTCTATGTTTTGGGCATCTAGAGTTGTTTTGCATGTATAATTTCCCAAGGAGATAGGGAAATGAAGACCAATGATCTTCTTGTCTCTACAGGTTCTATGTAGTTTATCAAGCTACCTACACACTTCAACCAGAGCCATTTTATCATTGTAAAACATGGGGAGCTTGAGGGGTGTACTTTCAAAGCAAGCCAACCTGATGTATGAGAACCTTCTGAATTGGATGAAGAAAGCCCCATACTTGGCTATCAGAGTCATAGCTTCATCAGAAAATATCCTAGCAGTGTCACCCTCCAAGAGTCTTACAATATACATGGTGAAAGCATCATTGACCCTTCTGAAATTGTGATTGCTGGCCTCGAGGGTAAACTGAGGGCAGTATGTGTAGATAGGCTCATCCTTCTTGCCCTCCATGTAGGTGAAACCAAACCACTCCAGGGACGTAGCTAGGGTATACATGAGATAAGAAGTCATATAGAACTTCTTAGCCTGTTGAACATTTGAAAATTTCTCAGTCAGGTTCATACAGATAATTTTGGCCCAGTTTATGTTCTGCTTGCCCTCACAGATGATGTTTATAAAGGGGCACATCCAAAAATGAAATTCATTGGTGGAGGGCATTCCCATGATACGAGCAAGCAAGATGATGAAATATGACAGCTCCTCATTGAAATCAACCCTGAATAATGCTTTGGAGAGTCGGGACGCTCCCTTCTTAGGGTTCTTTAACCATGACTTCACTACTCGTGCCTTGTATTTTTCACTGTCTTGGTCAAATAGGATCTGAGCTTGAGCAAGAGTGAGAACGATGGAGTATTCAGTCTCAGGAATGCGTAGGGCAGCAGTAATGGCAGTAGCATCTAGTTTGGCAATTAATTCCCCATGCACATTAGCAAGCTCCCTAGTATCTAGGTTGAAATGAGCTCCGTAGGAAAGCACGGTGTCAGCACACTGCATGAAGATGGGAAAACTAGCCGCATATGTGATTCCACTATCACTGATCATTTGGGCCATGGGAGAAGGGTTGGCCCATGTTAGTCTACCCCAAAAATCACCAAAATCTAAGTGCCGAACTTCACTATCCCCAATATTTGGTACAGAGGTCTCTAGAGGTGACAGATGCTCCTGCCCTTGAAACTTGATCTTCATTTTTGCAATGCACAGAGGGATGACCTTCCAAGAAAAAAATCATGATGAAAATGCAAAGGGATACATGGAGATGAACAAATGACTCAATTGCAAGGATGCGGGTGAGAAAAAGCAAGCAAGCAATGTGACAAATGCATAGGTGGTAGTCCCTTTAAATAGTTGTTCAGGAGAGAGAAGATCATAAATGGGCATTAAATACACCTTACACCGACTCAAAAAGATGAGATGTGGGAAAAGTAGAAAAAACTAGCCCGGATGGTCCATGGGACATTGGGACATATGGGACGTGAAGACATGTGATTCGGCCGATGCGGGGAAAGCGAAAAGGCCAAAAGAGCATGGGCGGTCTAGGGACACAGAAATGTGAGGGACGCGAAGATGTGATTTGGCTGATGTGGGGATGTGGGGAATGTGGTGAACAGAAAACCCAGATGCATTTGGGATAGATGGGTCGAAAAAGTCACATGAAGAACCCGATGCGGCTGCTGCGATCGATTAGGGAAAAGGAAGTCTAGGGTGAACTTGGGACAAATGGGCCAAAAAGGTTCTGATAAATTGATCAGATCAAGGAACTTGTGGGGAAATCAGTCGATCGGTGAATAGAAGGCCCACAAGTACTTGAGACATGAGGGACAAAAATGTCTGACAGACCCGCAAGTCACTAAAATGACCCCAATAAATGTGAAATTTCACCATCTCTTCAAATTTTTACTTCACTAGAACATTACTGAAGGGTGTCAACTCAAAATTTTCAAATTTCTAACTTTTAAAAGAGGGGAAATTTTGAGAGGAACAACATTGTGAAGAAGCATTAAAGTATAGTAAATGGAAGAGTGACTCCATTGGGGCCTTTTTTCAAAAGATAAAAGTTGTCTAATCGGTATCGCACAAACTATAGCGTAATCGGAAAGTTTGCCTTGTTGGTAAAAAGGGGTATAATTGCTCCAGAACATCAACGCCTACATAGTCCACCAAAGGCCCAGATTAAGCCACTTGTCGAGCCCATATATCAAAGGTAGAGGGGCGGGGAAACCTTGTGAAAATTGCTTGCATTCTTTTCCAAAGGTCATAAAATGCAAAAGGCACCCGCAGGCCCATTTCGGCTCTAATGTTCCACATGGATGGTTATACATTCTAAAGTTGTGAATTAAGACATTAATTATATGGTTATGGCATGATGCATACATGGTTATGTGACCTCCATTACCATTACACAAGATTCAGGGGATGTAAATACACATCATTTTTCATGCTTGCAATCTGAATGATTTTTTATCATTTCTATTGGCAAAGTGCAATCGAAGTGTTGTGGAGCTTGAATTTTTGAAAGTGAGGAAGTGCAAGATGCTAATATTTTGAAATAGAGTTACATAACAAGGGGAAGCTCCAAAAAATGAATTGCAAGATCCAACGGACAACAATCTACATTGATGAAATAATGAGGAGAAGGAAGTTATAGGCGTATCAAGGATGAAAAACGTGTTGCACAGAGGAGAATACTTAGGATGCCCCAGTTATAACAATTATGGAAATATTTGAAATGATTCACCTTTTGAACTACCTGGAGTATACTATTTAGTTGTAATATTTAGTTATAACATCACTTTCTAGGGAAATCGCTGGGATCAAATATGTAACTCCCCAAAGGTTGCCTCAAATATTCTTTTTGGATTTGATGTGGTATTGGGGAGCTTTACATGTAAATAAGTGCTATTTTAAAGGGTATGAGTTACCCTCGATGATCAAATAACGAAACATGGGGGTTTAATTCTTACAAGAAATATTTGAGAAATCCCATCTTCCTGGGATACCATCTGAGAAACTTAGATTTCGACCATCTGCTTGTGTTTTAGATTTGCATCGTGTCAAGATGGTCTGCGAGTGCACAACCATTGACAATCTCTGATACTATTCAAGAAACTTTCCCCTGCTGATAAATCGTAATAGATCTTACTGTTAGGATCTATGTTGATCTTGGAAAAAATTGTGTCTTACTTTTCACTTCCTAGAATGTTTTTAAACGGTTTTGATAGTTTTCCCATTGCTCATCTTAGTGCTAGACAATACCTCTGAATCACTTACATTCCATTCCTCGTCTCTTGTGATAGTTTAGTGGCATTTCTAATATTCATTATGAGAAGAGCCTTCATCTGTGTCAAATGATTTATTTAAACAATTTAAAATCACTATGTGACTGTCATAATTAGGGTTTTATACAATATTGTCTGTAATCCTTTGATTGTATCATTAGGCATGAGGACCCATAGCTTGTATCCCAACTGTCTGTAATTGAGTCTTTATTCTTGATGCTCTTCATGTCGTAATTATCATTTTAGTTGTGTTGAAACCGTGCATATCTAGGCTTCGTCCATCTGATGCACATCTTCTGGTTGAAGGAATAATTTAGCTGATTCTGATAACCATTTTGTTGACATTTATTTTTCCAATTTTTGTGAAGTTTCTCAAAGATATCTAGAAAAATCAATTTTATCTTGCTTAATCTCCCACAACAAATTATTCAAAAACAATGAATCCTACCTAAACTGTCCCTTATTTGCCATGTATGTCCATAAATGATTAGACATCGTCGTAACCTTAACCTTAACCTTGATGAAGCTATCAGGATTCCATAATTAACTATCTCAGGATTCTGCATAATTTCTTTAGTAACCTTAACCTTTTTTAGAAAATATCACCACTCTATGTAGAAGTGACAACTTGTGAGCAGTTAAATTGTGGTGATCTTGATCATATTTTCTCAAGGTTTCCTTTACCCAATTTTTGCAACAGAAGGACTATCCATTCCTATTTCTACCACTCCGCTCCACCAAACTAGATTCTTGTAATACAAAATGGGTCCGGTTCACTCTTGGTTGAAAGGCACAACCTATAAGTAGTGAGGATAGCTCATATCCTTTTGAAGGTGTTATCCATGTTCAAATCCAATCAATATGAGCTAGACAAAGAGCTAGCTGAATCACCATCCCTTGCTACAAAATGACATACATTGATGATTTATACTCCATCTTGCACCCGATTATTTTTAAATATGTGATGATGCTCTTAACTTTTGCACCCATAGGAGAATAGCAATTTTGGATGGCCATGGTGACACCTAGCATCAAGAACATCTACTTCCTAGATATATATGGATGTTTCATAAATAGAATATGAAACCATTGGTGCCTTCTAGGACCACATATCATGTGCTAACCTTATTTTCATCATTATATTTACACAATATTTCCAATCCTATGTAGAAAAATGGTATTATGCCAAACAATTCCAATCTCATTTAGGCCTAACTGTTGCTTCTAGGTTGATCACTCTAGCATCCAGTGTGATTGCACAACATGGAAACCTCTCTCCAAGTGTGGGGACTTGTGAAACTGAGAGAGGAATCTCCAGATTAGAGGCTGGTTCCTCAAACTCCTCTGATTTAGATCTAATGCTTGCACAACTACAGAGGTTCAGATCCTAATCCTACTCTAACTTGCAAGGAGACAGGGGTAGAAGTGCAAGAAATTGAAACTAACTAAAGATGGTGATGCACCAAAAGGAGTGGTGAAACATATTTGTCATGCAAATAGACACAGACCAAAGTTCACAACATAAAACATACACAGACTGATAAGGTATAATTTAGGATCTGAAATGAAGCAAATAATACAAACAGAGGACTGAAACCCATTCACAGAGCTTGCATTATCATTTCAGTGTCAAAAAACATGCATTACACCCTCAGAGAGGTAAAAGAAAATTGTTACAATCTTTGGAGAGGTCTGATCCATGCATCAATCACTTGCTGGAGGTGAAAGAAGAAGTCTGCTATGCCCAAAAAATGTTCCCCCCTTAGAAATGAGCCAAATCTACCTTTTACATTGCATGGGTCGAGCCTAGGAGACAGAAGCGTACAAAAAACGTGAGAGCCCATTCCTTCTTGACTACAGGTGCATTAAAATGGCATGGGGGACCTTACAAACCCATACCCTATCATTTTGACCAAATTACAGGAGAATGCGACCCATTCTGCATTAAATCTGGTCGCTGAAATGTCACTTCTGGCCATGAACACGTGTCAGAGCCATTTCTCAATTTTCTCTCTCCAGACTACACCAAAATTCAAGATTAACCCCAGAATCACGTAGATAATTTCATAAGCTTTCCGTTGATATAAAGAACGTGCAAATCCGAGCTCTGGATCAAAAGATATGGAGATCTGAAGATTTAGGGCACAAAACAGGTGAAACGGATTTTTAAATTTCTTCCCACGCTCTGCCACCTGGATGACACGTGGCATGCATTGATTGGTTGACAGGGGTGTGGGGTAGACCTTTCTTTTAGCTTTGGGGTGAACTCTTGCTCTCTCTAACTCCTCCCTGGGCTCCGCATTCCTTGCTTCCATAGGACACGTGTCCTCTTTTGATTGGCTCGGGCTGACCCCTTCAAACCTCGCCCTTTGACTTTTGGACTTTTCTCCCTTGTGACACGTGTCATGATTTGATTGGTCCGCGGGTCTGTCGGCTTTTCACGTCCTTCGCGTCATTTTGTCCCGGATGTCCCAGTGCTGTCTGGGACAAAAACTTCCGATCCACCCGAAATGGGCTTCCCTGTCCCTTTTCTGCTGGTGACACGTGGCGTGATCTGATTGGCTCTCGGCTTTTTCGGCTATCCACGTCTTCCGCATCCCTTTGTCCCACTTGTCCCAGACTGTTTGGGACTGATTAAATTTTTCTGATTCACCCGATTCGGCCGGTTCGCGTCCTCACGGCCCAAATGTCCCGAACTGCTTAGTGCGAAAGTTCTCCATTTCGGCCGAACCGGCTGGTTCACATCCTTCGCGTCTTCCTGTCCCAAATGTCCCAGAGTAGTTAGTCGATTTTCTTCTCCTTCGGCCGAACTGGCTTTCCGCGTCCCGCGCATCCCGACGGCCCGGATGTTCCTTTGCTCTACAGACTGCTTAGCGGCCTTTCGGCCGATCCGCGCCCAGATGTCCCTCACGTCCTGACCGTTGCGAGGACTAGGACTTAGCCATTTTTCATGATTTTTCCTGGCCCAAGCTTGTTTTCTGCAACTTTTCACATTTTCTCAGAACTTGCTCTTTTCTTCTTCAGCCAGGGGAGTTAGAAAAAATCCTGAGGGGGTGATTTTTTGGATAATCAATTTGACTTGAGACTGATGCATGCTGAGGGGGTGAACTTTGGATAACAATTTGGGACTCATCTGCCTGCTAGATTAAGTTACCAGTTGCCTGAAGTATCCATTGGGCATGGAGTCATGAGTTGTAACCTACAAACTGATCTGAAATTTGAAAACCTCCCTTTGAGCCACTTGAATCCCATTGGACATGGAGTTGTTCTCACCAAAATGCCACTGGAAATGAACTGTGCAAGAGCAAAACCAGCACCACAAAACTATGTACAGAACTGAAAATCATACATGCTCCAAATGGAACATGCAGAGTGTGCACAAGCACTTCTTCTGCTGAAAGCAAACCTACCTACCCTACTCTAACTGGAGCAAAGGCAAGCTAAACAAACCCTGCAATTGGTTGTGAGAAATAGCTTCCCTTTCTCAAAAGTGGCAGCCATGCAATTGATTTGGCACTGATCATGGCTGTTAGGATGAGTGGAAAATCAACAAGAAGCTGGTCTTCTACCCAAATCATCAAGGTATCTGCTGAAGGCAAATTCAATACCTCTTTTAGTTGCTCTGCATTTGGATTGAAGAGGTATGACAGCTGATCCTTGGTACTTTGTAGCTCATCCTCATGCTCAGAAGCAAGCATGACTGGTTGTGACTTCTCCTTTGGCTCGAATGAAGCCAAATACCTGATTGGGCAAGGTCTGATCCATTTGATATGCCCATAGCTCTAATTTTCAACTCCAAAAATGGAGTCTTCTTGTAGACCTTGAATGGATGGTGTGGAAGAAATGGTGAAATTTTTTGTCCTTTCTCCTCCTCCAATGAAGAACATGAAAGATTAAAATCTTCCAATCTTGGTTCCAAAGAGCTGCTATAAGATGCAGGCTACTGCAAATGAATGTTCTCCTTCATGACAGCAGACTCTTGTGTTTGGAATATGGATGATGAAAGAGAGAACGGTGGAAACTCAACCGGCTCTTCTCCATCAAAACAGTCCTCCAAAACTGACAGATAAACTGCCTCATGACTGTCCTGCTGCAAATGTTCAATCTCTCCCATGGTGTTCCCTTGATTTGTAACTTGACCACCATGGTTTCTTTCCCCCTCCAACATTGAGTTTGAGAGATCAAACTCCTCTTCAGTACTAGAACTTGAGAGAGGTGAAGTAGAAAGAAGAACTGAAGGTTCTCCTGTAGCCTGCTTTGTGCTCAAAGCCCTTGGATCTGCACTTTTCTCCTCCACAACTAGAATGTGCTCCTCTTCTTTTGGATTTGGAGCAGCTTCTCCTTCCTCTGATGTTTGAAGACAATCTTGCTCTTGATAGAACTCTTCCTCCAGCATGAAGTTTGTCAAGTCAAACTCTTCAATCTGCTGCTCTAGAGGACAAGTTGGGACTGCAAGAACTTCTTCTTCTGCTGCAACAAAATCAGTCCTGACCACCATTTGTTCTCCAACTTCAACCTCTTCTGTAGGTTTAACCATCAAGGGGATCTTTGTCATCCCAAATTTGGCAGCCCAAACCTTCAAGTTGTCTGTCATTTCTTTTCTTCTTGGCTCTTCCTCTTGCTATCCTTGATGACTGATTTTTGCAATTTCTTCTTCCCCACATGGAATTGGGAATGCAAGAGGAGGGATGGGTTGTAACTCAAATGGATTGGAAATTTTTTGGTGGTGGAGGAGGTGAAACTCTTGTTTCTTTGGAGGAGGGGGTATTTCTGTTAGCTCTTGTGGAGGGGATGACTGTTTGGAAGGAAAAAGGAGAGAAGAATTGAGGTGTGGTGGAAGACTGAGAGGTGGAGACATGGGATCAACACTTGGGACAGCAGATGGAGAGTTTTTGCAATTCCAAATGAGATGATGCTGCTTGAGTAATGGGAAGAGAAAAACCAGATGATGGTGTAGAACTTACCCATTGACAAGGTTGTTCAACAACAAGTGTATAGGCCTCTATTTCTGCTGTCCATTGTGCAAGTTGGGGCAGCATCTTCATCATGAATTCCAGCTTCTCCTGAGGGCTGAAGTGTCTTGGAAAAGGGCCTCCCCATGGACAAGGAGTCCTGCAACCAATTCTAAAAGCTCTCATTTGAGCCATTTCTCTGGACTGCACCATCCTTACCTCCATCTTTTGAATTTTCTCCAACAGACCAGCATCTTGCATCTGATTGTCTTCATTATATGCACACTCTTGCTCTTGGAAAGCTCCATAGCCAAACTAGTTTTGGCATTGCTGCTCATATGGGTATGCATGCTGATTTTGAATTTGTTCAAAATGCTGATTTGGAGGATTTGTAAAACATGTTGGAGGTGTGATATATTGCTGCTGTTGTAAATGTGAGTTCCATGATGGAAATGAAGTCATGATTGCACAACTTCATGGAATGGAAAAGAATGAAAGAGATGGAAAGAAGGATGAAAATGGAAATGGATGGAAAACGGGTCTGCAACTTCAGAAATGGGTTGCTGATCAGATGGAGTCGCCAGATGTGTTTGCAAGTGCCTCCAAAGGCTGAAATCTTCACAGGAACACACCAACCTACAAAAGATGAAGTGGAAGACCTCTAAGGTCCCACCGGGCATGCCAAAACTGTTGTTGCAGACTCACAGCACCCCTGGATGCAGATCAGGCTTCTAGGTTGATCACTCTAGCATCCAGTGTGATTGCACAACATGGAAACCTCTCTCCAAGTGTGGGGACTTGTGAAACTGAGAGAGGAATCTCCAGATTAGAGGCTGGTTCCTCAAACTCCTCTGATTTAGATCTAATGCTTGCACAACTACAGAGGTTCAGATCCTAATCCTACTCTAACTTGCAAGGAGACAGGGGTAGAAGTGCAAAAAATTGAAACTAACTAAAGATGGTGATGCACCAAAAGGAGTGGTGAAACATATTTGTCATGCAAATAGACACAGACCAAAGTTCACAACATAAAACATACACAGACTGATAAGGTATAATTTAGGATCTGAAATGAAGCAAATAATACAAACAGAGGACTGAAACCCATTCACAGAGCTTGCATTATCATTTCAGTGTCAAAAACATGCATTACACCCTCAGAGAGGTAAAAGAAAACTGTTACAATCTTTGGAGAGGTCTGATCCTTGCATCAATCACTTGCTGGAGGTGAAAGAAGAAGTCTGCTATGCCCAAAAAATGTTTCCCCTTTGGTAATGAGCCAAATCTGGCTTTTACATTGCATGGGTCGAGCCTAGGAGACAGAAGCGTACAAAAAACGTGAGAGCCCATTCCTTCTTGACTGCAGGTGCATTAAAATGGCATGGGGGACCTTACAAACCCATACCCTGTCATTTTGACTAAATTACAGGAGAATGCGACCCATTCTGCATTAAATCTGGTCGCTGAAATGTCACTTCTGGCCATGAACATGTGTCAGAGCTGTTTCTCAATTTTCTCTCTCTAGACTACACCATCTTTCAAGATTAACCCTAGAATCACGTAGATAATTTCATAAGCTTTCCTGTTGATATAAAGAACGTGCAAATCCGAGCTCTGGATCAAAAGATATGGAGATCTGAAGATTTAGGGCACAAAACAGGTGAAACGGATTTTTAAATTTCTTCCCGCGCTCTGCCACCTGGATGACACATGGCATGCATTGATTGGTCGACAGGGGCATGGGGTAGACCTTTGATTTTAGCTTTTCTACCAAAACTCTTGCTAAACTCTCTAACTCCTCCCCGAAGGCTCTGAGCATTCCTTTCCATTAGGACACGTGTCCTCTTCTGATTGGCTTGGACTGACCCTTCAAACCTCGCCCTTTGACTTTTGGAACTTTTCCCTTGCGACACGTGTCATGATTTGATTGGTCCGCGGGTCTGCCGGATTTTAACATCCATTGCTTCACGTCCATTTTGTCCCGGATGTCCCAGTGCTGTCTGGGATAAAAACTTCCGATCTGCCCGAAATGGGCTTCCCTGTCCCTTTTCTGTTGGTGACACGTGGCGTGATCTGATTGGCTCTCGGCTTTCTGGCTATCCGCGTCCCACGTGTCCCTTTGTCCCACTTGTCCCAGTGTTTGAAATTCTTCCGATTCGCCCGATTCGGCCGGTTCGTGTCCTCACGGCCAAGATGTCCAAACTGCTTAGTGCGAAAGTTCTCCATTTCAGCCGAACCGGGCCGGTTCGCGTCCTTCAGCGTCTTCCTGTCCCAAATGTCCCAGAGCAGTTAGTCAATTTTCTTCTCCTTCGGCCGAACCAGCTTTCCGCGTCCCATGCGTCCTGACGGCCCGGATGTTCCTTTGCTCTGCAGACTGCCTGGCGGCCTTTCGGCTGATCCGCGCCCAGATGTCCCTCACATCCTGACCGTTGCGAGGACTAGGACTTAGCCATTTTTCATGATTTTTCCTGGCCCAAGCTTGTTTTCTGCAACTTTCCACATTTTCTCAGAACTTTCTCTTTTCTTCTTCGGCCAGGGGAGTTAGAAAAAATCTCGGGGTCGCAAATGTGTTGAGGTAACAGTAATCATCTTTCACGCATAAAACATGTAATTTTCATTTCTCATTGTGGAACTCAATATTGAGCACTGGGATCTCTTATGCACAACTTGACATAAGGTGAGCCGAGATCAAATACAAATCTGAGCTATGTATTACATTATAAGAACAATCTAGCTAAACTCACAAATGCGGTAATTTCATTCAGGTCGGCCAATATCTGTGAGGACAAAGGAATTCAAAGCCTGGCTCGACGGGGCAAGTGGATGATGTCTATAGTTGATGTATGCCGTCAAGGTGTTCCTTTGACCGACTATATCTTAGGATCAAGATGACATGAAGTCAAGCTAATATCTATAGATGACAATCTTGCATGAGAGGGAGATTCTCCTGCTACCTCTTTTTATACTAGGTGTTGGAATATAAGTGAAGCATTCCAACCTGTCTCACTGGAACTTATGGATGTAAGAGGCAACGTAATCAATGCAAGTCTGCTCGTCTTGAGTCACATCTTCAATTGAAACCTACAGAGTGTAGTTTAGCATGTCAAATTTACCAGGTTGAACCTAGATGTTGTGGTTTGTGCATCAACTCCCAAGACAATAATGTGAAGAGACATGTTTTCCAGAAGCTCTTAAGTGTCGATCCACCTCAGCCCCGAAACCAAGATTGGTGATCAAGTTGTATAATCAAATCGAATTCGGTGTTTTGGAGCTTGGATCAATTTCAGTTTTTAGTGTGGATAGCATCTTATACGAGAGTCTCATGTGATTTTGGGTTCACTAGATCTCAGGGGCACTATCGTCTTCATTTTCAAGGAGTTAGCATGCATGAAGATATATTGCATAACCACAACAGATAAACAAGATCAAAGCATAAAGGAACAGATCATAACCAGATGCAAGAATGAACTAAACAAGAACCAATAACAGATTTACCATGTAGTATCCATTAACAATAACAGATCAATAACAAGAATCCATCCAAAATGATCCATTGTAGTAATCACCATGAAACACATAAGCTGAATACATCAATAGTAACTCCATAAGATCATGCACATAAGAAAAACAACAACATAACCTTACAAATCATTCATACATCTATCCATACAGTGTGAATCATACATATATATAGGGGGGGGAACTTGCCCTTCATCACCCATGCACTCTCAAAATAGCCTGCATGCCACAAATAGCTATGTGTGCATTACAAGTTCAACTACAAAAGCATGCAAGCTTCGCTAATAATAGATTATCTTCTATTTTAAACTCTAGTTCTAATCCTATTATTAACCTAAGCTCTGCATGACACTTTATCTACCTTCGCATGAGTTCTTTCCTAAAAATAGATGTTACTTGAACTGCAAGTCTTCATACTTTTATCTTATCTTCAAATCATTTCTTGGATGCACTACTCCAACTGTTCATCTTTCAATTTTGTCCCATGGCTTCAAAATGTGGCTAAGTCTGGAATGTGTTTAGCCTGGGGCGTGAGCCTTCGTGTGTTGTCTACTCTACTCTTGCACGTGCCTTTCATGCCTAACTTATACGCACATCCAAAACCCTCATGCCACTTTACTTAGTGTTCTTTTAGGGGTCCAACATTACCCCACACTAGCTGGATTTCCGTCCCAAAAATTTTCATTCACCAAGTACAAAACTTCAAAAGAAGACAAAATTTCAAAATTCAAAATGAGCATCATACCAAAATGGGCTAAGGTGCCTGGAAAATGTCTGGAAACTCTACATCTACTTCCCCTACTAACTTATTCCATTTCTCCAACTCCTTCAAGGCCTTCCTTGGCGTAACCTCCACACTCCCTGACACTTGGTCAGGTATTATCTCCTCAACTCTCCCTTTCAATTCCTTGATCACTACCACTAGCTCCGCATAAGCAGCATTGATGATGTCTAGATGTTCCAAGATAGAATTATGGAACTCACCAACCTTCTACTCAAGTTACTCACACTTTTCCTTGATTTTATCTTTCTGTGCTGTGGTCTCCATGATCAACTGAGTGCGCTCAAGTTTGTTGATGGGGATTCTCTCCTATATGGTCTTCAAAATTTCTTCCTCATCCACCAACCAAATCTCTATGAAGGGCTCACACTTCTGGACATCTATTGAAGCCAACATCTACCTTTGCACTTACTTCCTTGAGCTGGGTGAGCAAGTCCTCTAGCTCAATGATCCTAGCTTCCAATGTAATCTTATTATTTTCCTTTTCTTTGGCGAGCTCCTCTGTAGTTATCCCTGTGCCACTCTGAATGTTTACCAGTAACATTCCCACTAGATCTTCTAGGTACTCCATCTCATCTCCATAGTCCGTTCTAGCCTGGCTAACCAGAGAGGGACACTGATCCAAGACCTTTTTCACCAACACACCAACTCTATCATATGCCTCTTTAGTTCTCTTCTGCTCACCTTGTAACCCCTTGTGCAGTCTATCTATCTCATGCTCCTTCTCCTTCTTATCTGACACAAGGGTGTGAACAATGGTGCTTGAGTCTAAGTTTCTCCTTACCACTTCAAAGGCCAATTTGTATAAGGCATTGCATGCCTTCTCATCTGTTAGGTGGTTTGGATCCACTGCCTTGTATTTTTCTCCTATCTTATTCTTCAAATGGATGGTGCTTATGGAATGATCATTCACTTCAAACTCTAGATCCTCAGAGTGGTTGTGGAGGTTCTAGCTGATCATTTTCTTCATTCTAGATACCCCCTATCTTGATCCAGTAGCTCCCATGCATGTAGTTTCTCTATGGTTATTGTACTTTGGAAGCGCACGCACAACACCTTTGTGGGATCATCTACATAATTCATGTGTGGTGACCTTGGGGTCCACCATTTCCTTTGCACCTTCCTTTTTGTTCCTTTTTCTTCAGGGTATGAGTGCTGGTACCTGTCCCCAATCCCTTATCCTCCTTGATGAAAAAGGTATCACCATTTTCTTTTCTCCTTGCTCCTCTGGTTGCACTGGTGTGCTTTCCCTTACCAGGATCTTCTTTGTCTCTTCTTTTGTTACTAGAGCCTTTTTCTTCTGTGAGCCTCCTCTACTGCCTTCTCTTGGCTCTCCTATCTTACTCTCAAACTCTTTTCAAGCTCCTCTCTAAGTGAGGTGTGCCCATTTTTCCAAGTCTCTTCATCTCCAGAACTCTTGTTTCTATCTCAGAGCTAGAGACCACCTCTACCCTTTTGTGCTTGGTATTTTTCTGTTCTATGTGCTGCCCTGCTGAGAGGTCCCCGTTCCCCCACTACTGCTCCTATAAAAATAATAATTTATCTTATGAGAGGTATCAAGCTACCCTTCTTATTCATCACCTTCCTCTTCCTCCTATGCCTCTTCCTTGCACACCTTCTGGATAGGCACCGGTGCTCCCCTAGGCTGTGGAAGAGTGGAGTCTGTAACCTCCACTTCGACTCCCCCTTGAGTCTTTGGATGTAACTATATGAACACTCTACTAATGAGTCCTTTGATTGTAACATTTACCTGTGGATGCAAATCTAATAGGTCTGGCTCCAAAACCTCCAAGTATGCAGGCCTAGAGTTGTATCCATAGGTGGCTCGCAACATATGCAGATATGAATCCACCTTGTTTGTATCATAGGTCAACTTTTGCGCATCCTTCAAGCCTATTGATGGAGCACTTTAGGTACCTCACTGAGAATGAAAATGGAATTTTACACCATGGACCCATCTCTCCATTAGCCATACGAAACTGAGCAAGGATAAAATGTTGCATTACTGCAAAATTTACCTGATCTCCAACTACTATGGGAAACTCACGAATAATTTGCTACTCATTCTCAAAGGCCCCTCAAAGTCTATCATACCATTTATTAATTCTATATTTTTATGTACTTGTGATGGTGCCATCACAAGTAAACCCTGCAAACTATACTGTGGGGGATGGGTTTACTGGTGGGTAAACCCACATATTTCCTTTCGGGCCCGTCTGGTACCTGATTTCCCAAAACATGATCAAAAGTAGAATGGACCCCCATGTAATCTTTTCCCCTTCTTCATTCTATAGCTTTTCCTCCTCAATGATGCTATTGGTGAAAAACTGAGCCAAATTGTAATGTGCTCCCTTTGAAATTCTATAGGCCACGTACAAGAACCTCTTATTGATGTTTGTCTAATGCTCAGAAGTGCCCAATTTGTAGCTCACAAGTCAGGATGCAACCCTAAGTGTCAGATCATCTAGGTCCATAATGGTCTATGCCCTACCTCCTTTCTCATAGCATAATTTATTTGCAAGTTCTTCAATTTTTCATTGTAGCACATAAATCTAGGGCCATGTCTTCTCTTGTGCTTCTCAGACCTGTGACACGCTTAATTAATGAGTGGTGAGATGCATCCTCCTTCCTGTAAAGTAAAAAATTATTCATGAACCCATGACATCAACCACTAAAAGAGGTGTGTGGGTTTGGCAAAGAAAGGAAGCTCCCACAACTGCAATACACCTATTTTCTCCAACTCCCACTTCACGGAGTCATCAATTAAAGGGTTTCTAGCCTCATATGTACCTGGGAGGACTTTCTCTAAATCTTCCCTCATCTTCTTCTCATTCTCCTTGGTGCGGTGGTTAAACTCACTGATTTTACATCGAGCGAGATTTGATTTCTAGATTTCCACCCTCAATACACTAGGAGGGTACTACATTTCTGAGTATACCTCTTCAAGGGTTCTTCTGCCACAACCTCAGGTCTCTTTGTTCTCAATTTCATGCCTTTGGTGTCATTCATCTGTAATTGTGTGCCCTAGGTGTTATCTATTTTCCAACTTCCTTCTACCCGAGCCCTGAAAAATTTGACCACTTACAATGTATGCAACCCTTCCTCTGTGCTCCACTGCCGACTCCAACTCACTTCTCCACAAGGATTCACACATGACTCTCAAGCACTTCTGGTTCATACAAATTCTGTGTCACTTTTAAGCTCTTCGTCACACTTCAACTCGCTTGGTAGCACAAATTTGTTCAAAGGAAAGGTAGCCAAATGACTACCCTAACCCCTTATTTATACTTTTTCATGACCCTCATGTCCCTTCGACCCACGCGTTTTAAGTCACTTTTTCAACAAAGTACCTTTTTCCATTTTTAACAACTTTCGTGACTTCACCTTACGTGCTGCAGTCATAACCTTCTGACGCACTATACTACTTCTTAGCCACATACCTCCTCCGTGCACCTCCCTTCACCAAAGTACAAAACCTCTGTGCCATATCCCAAGTAGTTTCCCATGCCGCTTCCTACCTCACATTACACTGTGTGATCACTTTCCCTGTGTGGTCTTCATTCAACTCAACTTTCTTCAGAACACCTTATGCCCAACACTTATTACATCTTATTCACTTCCACACCACCGTTCCAAAAGAAGCCTTCAACCAAACCAACTTGTATCAAGAGGGCACCAATAATTCTCATCTCTATACTTCAATCCACCCCACACTAAAAGTATGTTCAGTCCTCTGCGCATGAAATCACTTAGATATTAATCAACTACTAGTGTGCAAACATGCTTATTACATAAAACATGAACTAAATTGACAAAGCATAGCAATGATGAAATGAACCACATATTAAGAAAATGCATTAAAGGGAAATATAATCTAAATGGCACCACTGCCTTATTACAAACACCAAGAAGACTTATTTATAGTAGGGCTTCAACCTACTCCCATTGAAATAACCAGGAAACTGTGTTCCATCCAATGCCTATAACTGAAAAGCACCTGAATCAAGTATATAAGTCACAACATATGGTCCCAACCAATGCACTTTTAATTTCTCAAGGTGGCACAAAAACTTGGAGTCATAAAGAAGAACCATTTGTCCAACTTCAATACTTATTCTTAATATGCCTATCGTGTCACATGCCTTCTTCCTAGATTTCTCTGTCTTCTGGCTCCAACGTATGATGGCACCATTTCTCATCCAACTGCATCAATTTATCTATACTCTCTTCAAGTGCTTGCTCATCATCTAGTCCACCTATGTGTGCAATACACAGGGAGGGTAACATAAATTCCACTGGTAAAATAGCTTCCGTGCCAAACACCAACTAAAGGGTTTGGCCCTTGTTCAATATTTTGTAATTTATCCTGTATGCCCAAAGTACATTAAAGACTTTATCATCCCATTCTTTTCTTCCAACATCACAAATTTTAGTCAATGTATGTCCTAATATCTTGTTCAAAGCCTCAACAGATGAGGTATGTTTGGGTAATTTACAAAGGTTTTATGTTTAATTATTGCAGGGTCAAAGCATACAAGTGTGTCCCACTTTGTGGCCATAAATATTTTGAAATCTGACTAGTAAATAAATAATTAAAAAATACTATAAAAATTTAAAAAATCAGGTAAATTCTGGATGCCCTGCACCTTGGTATTTATAGCCTCTTAAAAATGCATGTTTGGTCATTTTATATGTGTTTGGTCATGTTTTGGTTGTCAGACATAGTTTGCTGAAAGTACAAAAACTACAAAAAAGTGGGACACAGTTATATGCTTTGACCCTGCACTATTTCAGTTGATACTAGCTTATATAGTGAAGAACTAGCATGTAAGCATAGGAAAGCCTTAGTGACTGGAGATATTGGGATATGGAATTGATATTATGATGATTGGAGATGTTAGAGGGATGAGTGATTATTTTATTGAAAAAATTTCTAGTGGCCATGCTATGTATTTTTTTAGATATGATTGATTAGAATTTGAGGATTCTAATAAATACGGATTTAATCAACTTACATATTATATAATGTTACAATAAATATTTAAATAAACATTACATCATAACATAAGTAAATAAATAAATACTTACAGGAAATAAATAACACAGGTGACACATTATTTATAGTGGAAAACCCCAATAGGGTAAAAACCACTTTGAAAATAACCTTTTACTTCAGAGAACTTATTTTACATCCAGTAAGATCACCTCCTCCTTTAAAACCCTATTTACCAAGGGTAAAACCAAATCACTTGATTTGCACACCTTTGATATATTTCTCGAATATATCAAATGAGGACCTAAAGTCCTTTTTATATAAGGTGATCGGGTATGTCTCCCGACCCACCTTTTCAACCTAAAATGGTTGACACATACACCTAGGTTTATAATATTTAATATTATAAATATAATCATTTCATGATATTAAATATTTAACCTAAAGTATATACCTAGGTTAGCATATTTAATAATAGAAATATAAATATTTCATATTATTAAATATTAACCTATATATTAGTGATGGACCCATATACATTAAGGGTTGGCCAGACCACTTAATCATTATGTTCCAACACTCCCCCTTAATGTTAAGTGGGATAACATAACATATGCCAATAGATTACCTTGCCCGTGGTACACTACATGATTTACAATCCTTAAACCATAAAGGTTTTAGGCTAGCATATCGGTTGAAGGAATTATAACACCTTCATCATACTCAATTTACCTTTTGGTACAAAAGGATTTGGAATCCCAAAGATCATCCCATGATCAGTGGCTAAGTATGATTTGTGAGTTTTACATGTTCTCACAGGTTCTCATAAAAGGTTATTGAACCCAAGCATATAGGAGCCTTTTACAACCAAGGACCTCCTTAACAATATGCTTGTACTAGATGTTTACCAGTAAACTCAATAGCACTAAAGAGTTTACTGAAGACCACCTTTAAGATCTTTCTACACTTCTTTCTAAAAAATAAGCCGAGGAGGTATACATGCCTGAAGGTCTTTTTACACTTTCCCGAAGGTCTTTTTTACACTTGCCCGAAGGTATTTTACAAATGCCCGAAGGTATTTTTACAAAAACCAAGTTCCATTAGGAGGTGACATTGTCATGCACACTCCCCCTCAATGGAAACTCTGACAATCCAAGCTTTTCACGAAAGTGACAAAACTTTGCAGCACTCAGGGACTTTGTGAAGATGTCAGCAACCTGCTCTTCAGTCAACATGAACTTGAGATTTATCTCATCACTTTGCACCTTCTCACGGGTGAAGTGTATATGTATCTCAATGTTCTTCATCCTCTGATGTTGAACTAGATTCTTAATCAAGAGTAATACAACTCTGACCACCACATAGAAGAGAAATACTTCCTTTAGCTTCCATGTGTATCTCTACCAACAATCATTGCAGCCACATGACTTCTTTACTTCTTCCATTGTACTTCTCTTCCTCAGTAGAAGAAATGGAGACTGTTGATTGTATTTTTTGTTCCAAGTAATGGTTCCTACACCAAAAAACTTGAACACATATCCAGTATATTTTATAACACAACATCAGTATGGTTAGAATCACAAAATCCATATAAGTTATCATTTTCATTCTTAGTATAATGCAACCCATAATTGATTGTTCCTTTCAAATATCTAAAAATTCTTTTTTGCAAGATTTCAATGATCTCTAAAAAAGGTTCCTGCATAAACCTTGAAGTAATTCCTACTGTATAGGAAATATTTGATCTAGTTATAGTTAGATAAATCAAACTATCAACTAACAACGTATATAAAATAGGATCAACCTTTTTCATATGCAGATTTAGGATCAATATTTATTCCAACTTCCATTGAAGTAGAAAATGGTTTACAATCAATCATAAGAAACTTTTTCAATACAATGGTTGCATATTGTGTTTTGAAAAATAACAATAGAATGAAATACAATCATACAAATAACATGATGTGAGAGACCTAACTCATTCATTTCAAAGTACTGCTTCAATTTCTCTTTAATCCTATGAATTAAATCAGAATTGTCACTAGACATAAGAAAATCATCAACATATATACATATAATGATAATATGTGAGCCTTATTGCTTAATGAATATATCATTGTTAGAAGAACAATTAACAAAACCTAACAGTTTAAAGAAGGAAATAATTTTCACATACCAAGCTCTAAGAGCTTGTTTTAAACCATACAAGGATTTCTCAACTTACAAACATAGTTTTCTTTACCAGTTTCTTCAAATCCTTTAGGTTGAAACATGTAAAGTTCTTCTTTTAAATCACAATTCAAAAAAATATTTTTCTTATCCATTTGGTGGATTTCCCACCCAAATTGAGTGGCAATTGCAAATAAGGCCCTAACAGTACTCATTTTAGCTATAGGAAATGTCTCAACATAATCAATACCATGTTTCTGAGTGAAACCTCTAGCAACAAGTCTAGCTTTATGTTTGTTAATACTACCATCAACATTATATTTTACTTTGTATATCCACCTAGACCCTATAATACTTTGTGGCTCAGGTTCATACAAGGTAATTAATGCATGGTACATATGATGGCTTCTGGTCATTTTCCTAAGGTTAATAGGATTTGAACTTTCTAACATAGATTGAGCCCAATTTAATTTCTTATCTAGGAAGATAAGAGTTTCAGAAACATCTATAACATCAAAACATCATCATGACCATTTACTAAATCAGAATCAAAACCATCATTTAGAAGCATTTAATGAAGTAACTTCAAGAGAAGAAGACAACACATGTAAACCTTTCACTAGATTATATCTAGACATTTCATATAAGCTTTGATAATTAACATGTCCTAACCTTTCATGCCATAGTTTTGAATTATTCAAACTTTGAGATATAAAACAAGATGCAGAAGAGAAATCATCAAAAATATACAAACCATTTCTTTGAATTCCTTCAACTATTGTACTCTCATTACTATCCTTGATATACCAAGTATCCTTCATGCATGGATTCTAGTTGTGTCCATACCTCTTTCGGATGTTCGATATTACCAATGTGTAGAAGGTACTCATCATTCACATTGCGTAGAATCATAGAAAGAGTTTCTTGCATTCATTGCAATAATATATTCATGTTATCTACAGTTACTTGATGACTGGTGGGAGCAACCTTAGATCCAGAAACAATCGTCCAGAGTTTCCTCACCATAAATTTTGTTTTGACCCAAATGTTGTAGTTGGTTTCATTCAGGATCTGGGTTTTGTCAAGACAGAAATAGTTGGATGCCATTGTTTTCCTAAACTTGTAAAACACACCCCATTATAATATACAATGTACCACAAAGTTAGATACATATTTATCGATAATAAAAACAACACTTTTAATAGAATCATATCTAAATTTTATAGATCTAAAGAAACTATTTGATCATAACTAATTATGTCATTACAATGCATACTAATTACCCTCCCATGATCAAAATAATAACCCGCAATATAAAGGGCTCTGCATTATACCCCAGATTTATATAAAAAATATTTTTGACCATATAGAAGTGAAGAAGAGACCCCTAAGAATGCATAACAACTTCAAATTTTGGAAAAAAATTAATGTAGACAAAGATCGACCAACTTAAATTTGACATCTAAACGATCGTCATAATGGCTTATTTTTTGGTCTATCATGATGGTCATTTGACCATCAATTTTAACACAGTGAAAGTTTCCTAGAACCTACGATCTTAAATTTGATGTCTAAATGACCGTCATACTGTCTTATGTTTGGTCTACTGTGATGGTCATTTGACCGTCAAATTTAATGAAGTCCCTTTTTGTGTATTTCCAGAATGTGAAATTCCATAATTTTTTCTTCTTTATAATATTAGTGAGGTTATATTTTAATACATTATAATAACCTATTATAATTTATAATGTAAAAATATATACACTTAAAAAAAAAAAGGTATATAGTTTATAGAATGTAAATAAAAAACAACATATAGTTCATAAAAATTATAAACTATAGTATATTTTTTATATTAAAAAACACATAACCCTTATTAAAGGGGTTTAAAGGACATAGACCAGGTTAAAAGAATTTTACCAAGTGCAAGTAGATTTATGAGAGTATAGATTAACCTGCATATTTTACAGAGGGGACAAGTAATTTCACCCGACCAATGAAATAAATTGAAATCCCTATTTTCATGAACCTTGTCTCCTCCCTTCATTTACTCTTAATTTTACCTTGCACACATTTAAAACTATGGAAAGATTGTAAAATATTTTATATAATTCCTGCAAGCTAAAAACTTTAAAACTTTTATGTGGCTATAACTACCAATATTTTAATAAATATTTACCACACTTCACGTGGGCCACCAATAAACAATAATTCCACATTATACCTGAGATATTATCATTTTATTCTCCACTCCCACTCTTATATAAAAGAAAACCTTTAAATATGTTTATTTATATAGTTTTTATAAACTATAAGATATAAATGAATGGGGCCACCCCCTTACATGGATAATATAAATGGTTAGGGACACATGTTAGGTTTTATTTAATAAGTATTAAGATTTAAAAAGTAATCCCTTCATGGCCAAGACAATAAACATGGGGGCCCCCTTACTGAAAAAAAGTAAGCACTTAGGTTTTTTTTAAAAACATATATAGGCCAAATCTAATAAAATTTATATTTTTAGTGGTTTAAACTAACCATATATATAAAATATGATTAAACTTAGGTTTGTTTCTTTAAAAAAAAGGTTATATATGCCTAGATTTATAAGTTAAGTTTAAATATGATTTAAACTTAGGCTTAGAATATGGTCTGTTGACTCTTCCCTCAATCCCATGTAATTTTAATATGGTTTAAGACTTTTAATATATACCTTTTTTTTCAAAAACTATATAAATTTTAATATGATGTTTATATAAATTATTATATAAACCTTATTCTATATTATATATATTTTTATTTAAAAATAATAATATATTTTCAAATTATATAGGATATAGTTATAGATTAACTATAAACTATAGTTTTTCAAATCGAATCCTTTTAGAGGGGTCCAAAGAATACGTAGTATGAATTTACTTTCTGAAATATTTAACCTGCAAACATTTGAAATTATAAAAAACATGAAAATTATTTCATATACTAATAAATCTTTTCTTTTTCTGTATGTGATTTTCACCAGGTAAATATTTGAAGCCCCTTTCACCTATGCACACATCAATCTGACAAACAAACATTAATTCCATATAATTTACAAAATGTAAATGAAAGTAAGAATCATATCATATTACATTAGGGATTTAAAATTGAAAAACCCTAAAAATTTTACCGAGAGTTTAATTGCACAAATGTAATGCCAAAATAAATTAGGGAAAAAAAGAAGGGGACTAGATACTTTTAAATACCCTTTCGGGTTGGTTGAAAAAACCCATACAAATTAAATAAATAAAATACAAAACATTTGATCTTAATTTATTTAATTTACCTTGCTCTGTTACCATGTTAGAATTTGAGGATTCTAATAAATACAGATTTAATCAACTTACATATTATATAATGTTACAATAAATATTTAAATAAACATTACATCATAACATAAGTAAATAAAGAAATACTTACAGGAAATAAATAACACATGTGACACAGTATTTATAGTGGAAAACCCCAATAGGGTAAAAACCACTTTGAAAATAACCTTTTACTTCAGAGAACTTATTTTACATCCAGTAAGATCACCTCCTCCTTTAAAACCCTATTTACCAAGGGTAAAACCAAATCACTTGATTTGCACACCTTTGATATATTTCCCAAATATATCAAATGAGGACCTAAAGTCCTTTTTATATAAGGTGATCGGGTATGTCTCCCGACCCACCTTTTCAACCTTAAATGGTTGACACATACACCTAGGTTTATAATATTTAATATTAGAAATATAATCATTTCATGATATTAAATATTTAACCTAAAGTATATACCTAGGTTAGCATATTTAATAATAGAAATATAAATATTTCATATTATTAAATATTAACCTATATATTAGTGATGGACCCATATACATTAAGGGTTGGCCAGACCACTTAATCATTATGTTCAAACAAATTTTCTAGCAGGTTGATTTGGTGAAGGAAAATCTTGTTATGGTTTGATGAGAAAGATGTTTCATGACTTAAAACATGATTATAAGTGTTCTAAAGGTTTTGAAATTTATTTTTAGTGGTCACATGGCATGTTTTTTTCTATTATAATTAATTTTGTGGTATTATGAGGTTTTAGTGTGTTGAAGAGTGAAGGAAACAATTGTTTTGAAGACTGTAGAGGTAATTGAGCCCAGTAAATGAAATAATTTGATTGGTTGATATTAATTGTGACCATTTATTAATGTTTTATGATATTTTAATCATTTTTAAGGGTTTATGGGTCATGAAAAATTATAGGACTCATGTTAGGGAATTTTTTAAAATGTGTATATGGGGTTTTGAGCCATTTTTGGCACATGTAATGAGGTTTTTAGCTAGGACAACCTATATGGGTCATATGCGACTGTTGTAATTAAATTTTTTTAATGTTATATTTTTTTTGGGTCACATTTATCATGAAGGACTGACCTATTTTGGTTTGGAAGGAAGAAAAACATATTTAAGTGTTTGTTTAGTTCATTTTTGAACTAGTCCTTTTAGAGGGAAGGTGTGTGACCTAGAGAGAGATATTTTATAGGCATGAGAGAAAGTTTTGAAGTATGAGGAAGAGCATGAAAGGTTGAATATTGATTTAAGAAATGAGAGAAAGAAGATAAATCAAAGAAAAGTTAAGAAAGAGAAAGTTTGATGCCCTAGGGTATGAGCTAGGGTTTGTGAGCTGAAATAGTGATCTCCATCAGTAGTGGCCAACGAAAATTTGAAGATAAAACATATTCAGGTGGTTTAGTTGGTTCTTTGTCATATTTATGGTGTTTAATCCTCCTTTTGGAGTGGGTTCTTTGTTAAATTAGGGGTTGGTAACTCTTGTCACTTGGTACTCCAATGGTCGATGGTGAGTTGGATGCCTAGGCGACTAAATCAAAATGGTTTTCCTTGACTCAAGTTGGTGAGTCATGGACTAAAAATATTTTCTTTGAGTAATACAAAGATATGTTCTTTCAGTGGCTTACACATTCAACACAATGGGTAATTAGCATCTTACTAAATGGAAATATTGTAGCTCTACAATAATGACACTTGAAAACTAACATGTGGAAGGATAAATATCCTTAGAGGTAAACTTCCACTGATCACAGATGTTGTACATTAAAATCAAACTAACTGACGACGGTCATACTAATGATTGGTTAAGGGGAAATGACACGTTACTGATAACTAATTCACCATAGCTTACTGTGGGGAATCTTATGCTTCTACACAATGTTGGCTCACCATAAACTATGCTAATAATATTCTAGAAACTATACTAAAAAGTAACGTCATGCCCCTATCAAGTGCTTCAAGCTGCAAAAAAAGTCCGTATATGATGATAATGTTTGAGAACTTCAAATAAAAACAAGTTTGATGACTGTTATCTTTGTGTAAAATCCCCAATAGAAGCTACTTTGGATAATGACCTTGTCATGGATAATCGATACATGTCAATATATAACACGAACCTAGTCTCTATGCGACCAACGCTGGTTACTTTTATCATTAGAATCCCAAATGAAGTCAATTGCCCATTTTTAATGAGGTTCTTGTCAGTATGCTTACACTTTAACCCTCGAATCTCAGGATGATATTATTAAACTCCTTGACACAGGTTTCAGAAATAATCATAATACCCCAAATGATGGTACATAATCTGACAGCAAGATCTAAAGTGGTAAAATTTATTCTTACCAACTGCTGAGCGCAACATAATCTTAGTTGCAAATTGACTAAGCCTTACACTCAGAATGTCCTAATAAGTGAATTTTACCATGTTTAGCTTATGCCATTTAAGTATCTGCACTCATGAATTCATAGTACACACCAATTTTGGTTAAGGACCTCATCAACTATGAACTTGGATAAATTCCCCTATTAACGGGTAAGGTTTCAGCGACATTTAGTGGGGAAATCTCCTTACTTTTCTAAATATCTAGATAGAGAAACTGGTTAGGAGCCACTGCCAATCTGAATCGAGAAAATCATATGATATCTTCTTATAGGTCCAAAGGGTGCACGGTTTAATCTGAATAATGTGTGAATCAGAGCATTATGTGCAGTTCTATACCAGAGAAATCAAGAGAAATTATTCCTATGATTCAATTATCCGGTCAACCATCAATTGGGCATGTACTTCTAGCCCATAGTTTTCCCAACAGTGGTAAATGTGAGCTAACTAATGCAAATACAAGTTTGATGAATGCAACAAAATATGCAACCCAAATGAGTCCAATTATATTCAATATAGCAAGTGACTGAATAGTTCAATGTGATTCTGATAATGCACTACTATAAAAGGATGTCGCTAAGCAAATAACTGATCTAAGATTTATGTAACATGTAAGTCCCAAACATCATATTCACTCTTAGTAGTTGTAAAATTTACTCATTGGTTGAGAAGATCAAATTCCTATCTACACAAAAAGATAAGCTGATCAACAGATAACTTCACAGGATTTCCCTATATGGAATGCACCAATGCATAAGGGCTAACTTGCTAGAGTAGGATCAACATACGCAGGTGTAGCAAAAATTTATCACCAATAAGTTGGCATGTACTCAGTAAAATGGATAAGGTAAAGGTGAAGGAATTTCTGTGAAATGCTTTCCTAAATGGTGGGAGGTAGAGTGCGTGCATCCTAATGATCTATCTCCTTCCCCTTGTTATTATGAATCCAATTCCTTTATAGGAGTGCAACTACCTGTGAATCTTAAAATAAGACCTCAATGAAGAATCCATTATATAATATTTGTCAATGGACTCCTAGCTTCTGCTAGATCCACACCTCGCT
The DNA here is from genome assembly GCA_019776745.2 of Taxus chinensis. Classification (NCBI taxonomy): domain Eukaryota; kingdom Viridiplantae; phylum Streptophyta; class Pinopsida; order Cupressales; family Taxaceae; genus Taxus; species Taxus chinensis. The sequence continues at coordinate 97,174 of JAHRHJ020003273.1, forward strand.
CTGATACTTCCTAGGATCATTTCAATCACTGTTAACTCTCAAGTCATAGTTGTAACCTCCAGTAAAATCACCAAATATAAGTCATCCTTGCTAACATGCTTTGTAGAGTTTGGTAGCCATCAAATTATTGAACAAAGGGTTAGATTAAATCGACTACACTTCAAAATTTTGATCTAACTGAGTTGGGTTATTCTAGGTTGCAAATAGGTAGCCCTCTGGGATCAATATCAAATTGTCAGGACAGGAATCTTAGGTACCAGCCTGGGTTAATAGAGTCCAAGTCATCCAAATTAGGTCCTGTTAAAAATATATTCCTCAAATGCTTACAAAGATGCCATGGTCTAGTACTGACAAGTGATATCCTTCAACCCAAAGGGCATCGAAATGGTAGGTGACTGAATGTCAGTAGAGGGTGAAATGGTATCTTTTCTTGCATCTAGAAAAGTGTGTGATACACTCCAATTCTTTTTAGAATGCACATCAGTGAAAGAGTAAATATGGCATGAAGCTTGAAGACAGATGGATCATGGTGTGTGTCATTTTGTAGCCAGGGATATGATCTAACTAGCACTCAGATTTGTGGAGAGATGGATAGCACTCAAATAGGACTTGATCTTGTCCTAACTATTTTAGGTTGTGCCTTTCAACCAAGGTAAGAGAACCTATTTTGTAACCCTCAAATGGTGAAGGAGATGAAGATATCCCTCAATTTGTGCAAATAGTATGAAAAGGGCCTTGGGAAAATATGATCAACACTCCAAATCTGACTTTCACAAGTTGTCACTTCCAGATTATGGAGATACTTTCAATGCAAGGCAAGGGTTACTGAAGACATTTTGAAATCCTGATCTGTTCTGCATACTTTAGCAAATGGATTTTGATCTTCTGTGGGTATACAGGTCAAAACAGGGGTAAAACAGGGTAGGATTAGTTGTTTTGAATGATTTTTGGGTGGGAGTTTAGATAAGACAAACCAAGGTCCGCCAGACTCTTTGAGGATTTCAGAAAAATATGGAGAAACTTAACAACAGAAAGTATCAAAATGGTTAATCATCCCTTCAACCAGGATATGTGCATCAAATGGAGGCCCAGATCTATGCACTTTTCCACACAATATTTGATCATCTATCACAAAATCTTGAGTTAGAATGAACCAATGAAGCATTTAGCAATCACTATTTAATCATGACCTAAGGTGCACCCAAAGGTTTACAAACAATCTCTGAAAGTCAAGGAAGGTAAAGTGATTTTAAATTTGTTTATCTCTTTATCAGATGAAAGCTCTTCTGAATGTGAGATTGCAAATGCCACTAAACTATCACAAGAAATGTGACCATGTATGATCAAGAGATATTTTAAACATAAGACTACAACAGCAAACAAGAAACACAAATTTGAAATGCATTCTGAAATGTAAGCATTCACAAATTTTTCCCAAAGACAACACAAAATAACTCAAAAATGATCAGATTTATCAGCAGGGGAATGTTTTGAAAAACAATCTCAGAGCTTGTTAATGGCTATACATGTGCAACCAACTTAACATGATTTGAAATCTGATACAGAGAGAGTTACATGAGTTTCTCAAGTGGTCACTCAGAGAATGGGCTTCTTCCCAGATTTTCCTGTGAAATTTTTAGTTTTCTAGGATTTTTTAAACTCTTCCAACCCTTTGCATGAAAAATTCATGCAATATATAGCTTTCAATCTCCTTCGAGCCTTCTTTCCCAAGAAAATAATATGCCAAAGGATCAAATTTGTTACAAAAATTCCTCATGATTCGCAGACAGGGACGTTTAACAGAACACGTCCAAAAAGTTGCCAGTTGTCTCAAAAAGAGATGAATCATTGCAAAATTTCACATCATTATCCATTGTGGAGGCACATTTTTCATCTTCAAAGCATGCAGACCCCCTTCCTTTCATTATTTCATCCTTATCCCTCCAAAATTTGACTCTGCAACTTTTAGATCTGATATTTCACGTTTTTGGATGGGTTAGGGAAAAAATTCATTTCAAAAACATCTCTGATCTTCAAATTGATCCTCAAAACTGATTGCATTGGTCCTTGCAGGCACAAACGACACAAATTTGTCAAAAATTTGATGAAAATTGATGCAAAAAATGCATCTCCAAACTTCCTGGAGCTCAAATGGTGGCCAAACTAAAAAAATGCACAGTTACCGTTGATCTTCCTTTATCCTTTAATCTGAGCCCTCCACGTGTCACAATGTGATTGGAAATGGGCTTGGGATCACTTTTTGACATTTTAACACTTTTGGAAAAATGTAAAAAAATTTGACATTTTTCTTTGCCCCTCCATCCCTTGAAAATGAGCTTAACATGTGTCCCAATGTGGGCCCCATTGGAATCGTAGACCGATTCTACACATTTCCACCTTTTTTGGAAAAAGGAAAATTTTCCATTTATCCTGTGGGCCTCATCTGATTTGGGTCCCTGACACGTGGCGCAATATGGGATACGGGAATCGTGGACTCAATTTTACACATTTCCACCTTTTTTAGAAAAAGGAAATTTTTTAAATTTCCCTCCGCGGCTCCGCCCTCTCGTAAGACACATATCCTCATATGATTGGCTGATTCAGGGAAAGTGCTTCTCATTTCATATTTTAATCATATTCCGCAAAGGAAAATTTTTAACATTTCCTTTGCCATCCCGCACCTCCGCCATTCACTCCTCAGATGAATCTTGTCTTTTTACCTTCGGGCTCGCGGGTCCTTTCAAAAATTTTACCCTTTTGATAACTAGAGGCTAAAAATACAACTTTGCCTCTGAAGGCCCACCTCCCACCCTGTGCTCTGATGCTGACACGTGTCTTCATCCCATTGGCTGCGAGTTTGTGGTCCAATTTTATACTTTAACTCTTTTTCACCAAAGGCCAAAAAGTATCAAACTCCTCTGCCTTTCCATCTCCCCACCTGCCACGTGTCCTCCTCTGATTGGATGCGGGCCTTAGGGGATTTTCTTTGTTTCCATGCATTTTCCAAATTCCCTAAGGCACAAAAAGACCCACTCATCCCTTCACTCTGCCCTGTGACACGTGTACCTCAATTGGGGCCTGCGGAGCATGGGACCAACTTGCACATTTTTCCAAAAACACAAAAATGTTAAGTTTTTAGAAATGACCCACCGATCCCTCCAATTAGAACAAGTCACATTGCTAGTGAATGCTGAAGAAGAAATTGATGGGAAAATGATGCCCGTCTGACCGTCAAAACACAGAAAATGCCAGGGATGCCCTAGAATTCAATTTTTTCACTAAGGACGACAAATTTCTCAAAATTGAACCAACTGAAACATGTTTTCAAAGAATTTTTTATCATGGAATTGGATTTTCAATGGCATACAAGTGCAAATCGATCAATTTTAAACTTCCATGATCGGGAAAAAAGGAAAAATGGCAGAGCCCACAGATTTTGGAAAAATTAGGGCACAAAACAGGGCACACATGTAGATTTCTTTCAAATTGGGGAAAAACAACAAGTTTGTGAGCATTTCAAGGCATTCGACTAGAGGGAAAAGTTGCAGACCACCAATTTGAGAGAAAAAATGTTTCAGAGCACGTAGAATGAAGGAAAAATTTAGGGCAAAATGGTGCAAGCTCAAAAATGGCACCAACATCGGCTCCTGCTCGGGGATGGGCACTCCCAGCGAGTGCCACAAGAACAAAAGAAGTAGACCAAGTGCCAAAAACAACCATTGGGAAATGGAGTCAAAAATGCAGGGTAGAAAAACTAGACCCAATCGACAAAAAATGGCTGCCAAGAATAGGGCAAACCACAAACTGACAAAAACAACAAAAACAGAGCCAAAAAACAAAGACTATACACTATACAAGTGGTGCATACCTCAAATTTGGGGATTAATCCAAGAAATGCTTCAGATGCCTACCATTAACAGGTAGTTCAAGCAATTCCCCATCTAACTCCTTGAGAAAAAAGGTATTTTAACCAATTCTGATATCAATGGAGTAAGGTCCCATCCACAATGCATCAAATTTACCATGTTTTCCCTTATCTTCATGCCTTCGCTATCCCACAACAAAACCAGATCTCCAACATTGAAGGCCCTAGGAGTGACCTTCTTGTCAAACAACCTCTTCAACTTCTCTCTAAATCTGACATGCCTTTGGTGGGATGCTCTTCTTTCTTCATCCAGCTCAACAATCTGATTAATCCTTGCTTCATATGGACTGACCTCTTGATCTTCAAGTTGTTGAACAAACTGAAATGAAGATAATTGTAGATGTAAGGGCAGCAGAGCTTGAGTTCCATACACCAACTCAAATGGGCTCTTACCAGTAGGTCTTTTGGTAGTGATTCTATCAGCCCAAACTACAAATTTCAGTTGTTCACCTCGTTTTCTCTTATTCAACTCCAAGGTTCTCCTAATGATCTTCAACAAGTTCTTATTGCTGGACTCAGCTTGTCCATTCCCTTGAGGGTTATAGTTTGAAGCATAAGTCAGATTGGTTCCATACTCCTTGCACATTGCCATCAAGGGCTTAGCTCTGAAACACATGGCATTATCAGCAACAATCTTTACTGGCACACCAAATCTGCATATGATGTGATTCAACAAGAAGTCCATAACAACTTGGTGTGTTGCTTTCTTGGTGGGGATTGCTTCTACCCACTTGGTGAAGTAATCTGTGGCTACAAGGATCCACTTATGTCCAACACTAGAAGGTTCTGAAATCTCACCAATGAAGTCTATTCCCCATTGTTTGAAAGGAGCTTCAATTGATACAGGCTGCAAAGGAAGGGAGCCTGAAGCTTTCATTCTTCCAGAGAAATGCTGGCAACTTTCACATTTTCTAACCAGCAGGGTTGCATCTTTGAAGAGAGTAGGCCACCAATAACCAGCTCTCAAAATTTTGTGTGTTGTAACCCTTCCAGCAAAGTGTCCTCCATAAACTCCCCCATGGAAATCAACAACTATTTTGGGAGCTTCATCTTAAGTTACACATTTCAAGAGGACACCTTCAGGGTTCTTCCAAGCCAACCCAAAGTCAGTGATGATGTATTTTTGAGAAGCCAGCTTGAGGGCTCTTTTCTAATTTTTATTCAAATGATCAGGGCAAGCATAGGTGTCTGAGGTAAAAGATTACATCCTTGTACCACTCAGAACTTACCAACTTCTCAAGAACATCTACCCTTTCTTCCTCTACTTCATTCACTTCCACAGTCTGCAAGTTGCTCTCAGCCATGAGCTTAGCAAGACCCAAACCTCTTACCAACTTTGTGGTTTGGATATCCATGTCATATTCCTACAGTTTGTTCACCCATCTACATCTTTTTCTTGAGATCTCCATCTCTGATAAGATGTCTTTTACCATGGTGTGGGGAACATAAGCAACAACTTTTGAACTTAAGATATAAGGCCTGAAAACCTTTTTTGATTTCACCAAGGAAAATTATTGTTTTTCCATGATTGTGTATTTTAACTCAGCAGCTTGTAAAGCCTTGCTAAAGAAGGAAATAGGCCTCTCAGCCCCATCTTCATCCTTCTGCAGCAAAACAGATGCAATGGTATTTTCAAAAGCAAAGGAGAAGATTTGGAAAGGCTTCTTGTAATTCGGAGCTGCCAAGACAGGTGCATGTTTCAATGCTTCTTTGATTCCTTCAAAATCCTGAATACAGCCTCCTCCCATTTAATAACTTGGTCTTTCTTTAACATGCATGTAATAGGAAGAGTCAATTCAGCAAAATTAGACACAAACCTTCTAATGAAATTGATCTACCCAAAGAAGGATTGGATGCCCTTCTTTATTCTTGGAATTGGAACCTTGCTGATTGCTTCTACCCTCTCAGGGTCAATCATGACACCAGCCTTTGAAACAATATGACCAAGCAACTTGGCCTTTTACACCCCAAAGTGACACTTCTTTGAATTGAGAGAAATTCCATATTCTCTACATCTGATCAACATTCTTTCCAAGTGCTGCAAGTGATCTTTTCTACTCCTTGAAAACACAGTCACATCATCCTGATAAACTACAATGAAGTCATTTATGTAACCAGAAAAAGCAACATCCATTTCTCTTTGGAAGGTAGCTCCAGCATTCATGAGACCAAAAGGCATTCTTACATAGACATATGTTCCCCAAGGAGTGGTAAAGGTAGTTTTAAATCTTTCTGACTCCTTGACAACAACTTGATTGTAGCCAGAGAAACCATCCAAGGTGGACAAAAATTCAGATCCAGTCACTAACTGCAGCATGTTTTCCATGTTTGGAAAAGGATAATTGTCTTTCAATGAAGCTCTATTTAGATTTCTGAAGTCTACACAAAGTCTGATATCTCCATTTTTCTTTCTGACTGGCACAAGGTTTGCAACCCAAGATGAATACCTTGTGGGCTGAATGATCCCTCCCTCTTTCAGTTTCTTCAATTCATCTTGCATTTTCATGGAGAGGAGTGGATTAATTGGCCTCTACTTTTTTCTGAAGGGCTTGGCATTTGTTTCAAGAGGAATCTCATGCTGAAACAAGTCCTCTCTGTATGCTTTCAGCTCTGAATAAGACTAAGCTAGAAAGTCCTTATATTTCTTCAATAGTTGAACATAGGACTATTTTTCTTCTTTGTTTAGATTGATTCCCAACAAAATTTTCTTGGTTTATCATTAGTGCCCAAGTTATGCTCTTCCACATCCCTTGAGGTAGACATGTTTCTATTGATGATGCAATCAACATTGTCAAAATTTGACTCAAGTGCAACAAGACCTCTAGGAATGGTGTTAGTTTTCAATTGGATAATATCCTTTCCAAACAAAGTCTCTCTTCCTTCAGTCACACACACCATTGGTTCCCAATCAATATTCTGATCTACAAACTCACCTTGATTTTGTAAGAACCTTTGCACTTGAGCATCATCATTAAACACTTGCCAATGCTTGATGTTGTCAGGGACAGCTGGCCTAGTTAACACTTCAATATTGTACTCACAATAAGGTGAAATGGTGCAATTTCCAAATCTTGACCCCAACACTGCCAACTTGTCAGCAGCAACATTGAAACTTCTGTCATGATGCACAATGTTGAAGGAATCAAACATCTCAATTAGATCCCAAACTGCATGTTTGTACTGTTTCATCCGCTGATTTTTTGTAGCATATAGTTTTCTTATTTGTTTGACAACTAGCTCTGAATCTCCTTTTGCAATGATGTCCTTGACACCATACTTCCATGCAATTCTCAGACCCAACAACAAGGCTTCATACTCAGCAATGTTGTTAGTACATTCAAAATTAAGCTTGAAGGAAAAAACAAACTCTTCCAAGCTAGGAGAAATTAGAATTATACCAGCACCATTTCCAAATTTGGAGCAAGCTCCATCAAATAGCAAGGTCCAAGGGGAACCTACCTATTCAAGGAACTTTGACTGATCCATCTTGTGTTCTTTTCCATCAGCAAACCCAACAAAGTTATCAACATCTACATCAGCAAACAACACCTCATAGGAAGCATTGTTGGGATCTTCAATAAGGTGTAACATCTTCTTTTCTCCATAGAGCTTGACAAGGCTGCCTTCAATGGGAATAGTGGAAAAAGACATGTCCATTTGAACAGTCCCACCAACACTCACTGCCCACTTTCTTGACAAAAGCATACCCCATTTGGTAGGGCAATCAACAATCACAACATCAAGTTTCAAATTCTTACCCGGATAGGCTGCAAGTTGTACCACCAAACCCTTCACACAACCAACTACTGGCACTTCTCTTGAGTCCATGGTAGTACACTTTCCATAGGCTGTTGTCACTTTGATATCCAACTCATTCATGACTTTAGAGGCATGACATTGCATGATGCACCCGAATCAAACATACAATTGTGAAGTAGTCTATCCTTTATGATCAAAGTTGTAAAGAATGGATCAACATTCAATTGGGAATCAACCAAGGATGTCCCCAAGTATACCTCAGGTGTTTCTCCAAGATCCTCTAATGCTGGTGGTGTTTCAAGGTCTACAATGATTTGAGGAGGAGTTTCAACAACGTTTACATTTCTTCTTGGGGTACTCTTCTCCTCTTTCAATCCCAAGTACTCAAATGCTCTCTTCTTGTGCTCAGGAATCCTAAGCAACTCAATGATTGGAACACTCACTTTGATTTGGCTCAATACTTGGGCTATGTCATAGGGAACATTCTTTGGCAAGGCAAGCATTGGAATGGAGACAATCAGATTCATTAGATGGCATGGGATTCTTGGCAGCTTGGGCATGAGGAGGACTGTAATTTTTTCTTGGGACAACAGAGATTTTGGCAGGTGTTTCTCTTCTAGGAGCTTCTTTGGGAATACTTGTAAGCAAGGGTGTTTTAGGTTTGGCTTGAGGCCCAACTCCCTTAACAACCTTTCTCCTAGTGTTATACTCTTTCTCTTGAGCCACAACAACATTCATTAACAATTGTCTATCTTCCTCCGAAGGGATACCACCATCATACTTCTTAATCATCAAAGCTCTTAAGTATTCAAAGTCATTGTTAGGAATCTCAAAAGCTTGCACTACATCTACCTCAAGAGTATGAGAGGGAAGAAGGAATTGTACCCATTTGATGCAATCCCAAAAGGTTGCAGCTTTCCTTGCACTTATTACCTCAGTTGATGTTGCTCCTTCTTGTGAGCCTGAAGAACAACCCACCATGCAGATATCATCATCAGTACCATCATCATTATTAGCTTCACCATCTTGCTGGTCCATTTCACATGGAGGATGGGGTAGAAAACACCTATCACACCAATCAATATCAACAACTTCCTCAACAGTAACAACCCTAGCAGTTAGGGGATCAGGTAACACTCTTCCTTCACGTGCTTGAGGATGTCTATTTGTAGACCCCATGGGTCCTTTCCCTCTATCATCAGATCTCTGATCACCCCTAGGATGATTGGAAAATATGTCATGGTTTTGTGCTTTTTGCTGACCTTGTGAAGTCTACCCAATTCCCTTCTCTCTCCCAAGGCTAACTTGTATGAGATTTCTTTGACAGCCCCTGCCAAATTTTTCACAACCTCCTCCAAATCACACCCTTGCTAGCTTGAGGTTTTTCAGGGTTTATCAACTTTACACCATCTCTCTTGAGAGGTTTCCCAATGGCCTTGATATTATTTTCAATTTGTAGTGCCATGGTGAAGGCCTGCCTTAAATTGGTAGGGTTTTTGTCTCTTAAGTAGTAGGCTGCCTTCTTATCAAATGCATCTACATATTTGATTAAACAAGATTGATCACAAGGCCTCAAATTAATAGGAAGCCTTCTCAAAGTTTTGTTAAACCTTGTGTTGAAGTCATGAACTGATTCATTGGGGTTCTTCTTGATATTTTCAAATTCAGACAAGAGAAACCTAGGATCAGTCTTGTCACCATATTGCAATCTAAATGCATTGTTCATTTCAGTCCAAGAATCAATAGAATTATCAAGAAGATCCTTGTACCAATCCCTTGCATCCTCTTCTAGTGTATGAATGAACAATTTAATATACACATCTTCAAATCCAATTTCAAAATCCTCCATCATATTAATAAAGAGTTTCAAATGTTGATCACCTGTTATGGCATTATTCCCTTGGAACTTTGGCAATCTACTTCTAACATCTTGAGGCACAACATTAGGATAACCAGCCATTCCCCTAAAATTTATTGGGCCAAAGGTATTGACCAAAAATGGAGGCCTAGGTGGAGGCTGAGCCATGTTGTCTGGTGGAGGTGATCTTGGGGGTGACACAAGATGATGAGGAGTGCGAGGTCTTTGGGGCTCAAGAATGTGGTTCACAAGATTGGTATTCTCTAGGTGCTGATTTTCTTGGAAAGTTTTACTAGGTGCAATTGAAACACACAGCAGAATGTAGATTGACCAAGGAACTCACCAGGTACATCAGAAGGACCTTCACTAGTTGAAGTAAACAAGTTTATGAGAAGATTTCTTGATCTCTTAGCACAATAGGCTTCCTTCTGATAATCCTCTGCATTAATCAAGCATGACTTGATCACATCACTCTCAAATGGATATAAACCTTGCTTGAGTCATGAACTTGAAACAATTGGGGTTCTTCAATTTTCTTTCAAATTTTCTCTTCCCAATGGATCTTGAAATAATATTGCAATGCCAATGCATTCTGTGTCCTCCTGAAGAGAGATATTTTCTTCCTTCAATTTGAGGAAGTGTAGAATTCCTCTAAATGTGCACTCTCTCAGCATTATAATTTCCTCATATCTTCAGCATATCCTTTCAACTTTCACTCAAATGTCCCATAAAGATTCCTCCTCCTTAGCTTGGTCTAAGAGATGTAACCATTCTTCCTTCCAGGTTCTACTTCTAACAACCTGATTCCACAACATTAGGATAACCATCCAATGAAATTTATTGAGCCAAAGAGTCAGAGTGGAGAATGAGCCATGCTATGTCCAATTTGATCTTCAGGAGACATCATATTTAACAGCATGGGTCCAGGCAAAGCACCCAGAATTTCAAAATGATTGGTATTTCTTTAGAATGATTTTCTTGGAAAACTCTATACAGGGCAGAATGACCAATACCTACTTAGGTACAGAAGGACCTTCCTCTCCAGTTGAGAGTAATCAAGTTTATGAGAAGTCTTTCTTATTCAAGTCCTTCTGGAAGAAGAGTGACTTCTAAAATGTTGATCTCAATCTCAACCAATGGATATTCATTTTCTATGATGTCTTGCAAAACAACCTTCCAAGGATTTTCTTTCAAGATCAAATGAGTGTTTCCTGAAATAGCAACTTTTACCTGGGTCTCTCTGAATCAGATATTCTTCCTTCTAGTTTTGCAGAGATTAACAACACCAAGAAAATAAATGACAGAAGCTAACCTCTAGTATTTATCAAGATCAAAACAACCATGGATACCCTAAGGTTTGCTAGTTCTTCAAATCACTAAAATACTCTGTCAAATACCTATCAGCATGAAAATCTTCACCCCTAAAATTTATAGATCAAACCTTCCTTTTCTTGAATCTATCAACACCACAAATGCAAATGAAGTGTAACTTGCTAAAAAACTGATAAAATTGTAGACAGAGTTTGAAACCTTTTACACCTTACAAATCTATCAGTATAGAATGATGCCTTTAACAATATATTTGAATCTATCAGACAGAATGCAAGAGACATTACCAGAAATGGTTTGATATGCATTCAAATATCTCAAATATGTATGCACATGGATCAAATAAGAATGTCCCTTCTGTTGAGTAGACATTGAGACAATGGTGTTCTCAATTGTGTTGGTACCCAAATTTGTTCTCCTTTTCAGTCTGAGTAGCATCAAAGATATGGCATGAAGCTTGAAGACAAATAGATCATGATGTATGTCATTTTGTAGCTGGGGATATGATCTAACTAGCACTCAGATTTGTGGAGAGATGGATAGCACTCAAATAGGACTTGATCTTGTCCTAACTGTTTTAGGTTGTGCCTTTCAACCAAGGTAAGAGGACCTATTTTGTAACCCTCAAATGGTGAAGGAGATGAAGATATCCCTCAATTTGTACAAATAGTATGAAAAGGGCCTTGGGAAAATATGATCAACACTCCAAATCTGACTTTCACAAGTTGTCACTTCCAGATTATGGAGATACTTTCAATGCAAGGCAAGGGTTACTGAAGACATTTTGAAATCCTGATATGTTCTGCATACTTTAGCAAATGGATTTTGATCTTCTGTGGGTATACAGGTCAAAACATGGGTAAAAAAGGGTAGGATTAGTTGTTTTGAATGATTTTTGGGTGGGAGTTTAGATAAGACAAACCAAGGTCTGCCAGACTCTTTGAGGATTTCAGAAAAATATGGAGAAACTTAACAACAGAAAGTATCAAAATGGTTAATCATCCCTTCAACCAGGATATGTGCATCAAATGGAGGCCCAGATCTGCACTTTTCCACACAATATTTGATCATCTATCACAAAATCTTGAGTTAGAATGAACCAATGAAGCATTTAGCAATCACTATTTAATCATGACCTAAGGTGCACCCAAAGGTTTACAAACAATCTCTGAAATCAAGGAAAGTAAAGTGATTTTAAATTTGTTTATCTCTTTATCAGATGAAAGCTCTTTTGAATGTGAGATTGCAAATGCCACTAAACTATCACAAGAAATGAGACCATGTATGATCAAGAGAGATTTTAAACACAAGACTGCAACAGGAAACAAGAAACACAAATTTGAAATGCATTCTGAAATGTAAGTGTATTCACAAATTTTCCCAAAGACAACACAAAATAACTCAAAAATGATCAAATTTATCAGCAGGGGAATGTTTGAAAACAATCTCAGAGCTTGTTAATGGCTATACACTGAAACCAACTCAACATGATTTGAAATCTGATACAGAGAGAATTAGAAATGGTTTCTCAGGTGGTTTCTCAGAGAATGGGCTTCTTCCCAGATTTTCCCATGAAATTTTTAGTTTTCCAGGATTTTTTAAACTCTTCCAACCCTTTGCATGAAAAATTCATGCAATATATAGCTTTCAATCTCTTTCGAGCCTTCTTTCCCAAGAAAATAATATGCCAAAGGATCAAATTTGTTACAAAAATTCCTCATGATTCGCAGACAGGGACGTTTAATAGAACACGTCCAAAAAGTTTCCAGTTGTCTCAAAAAGAGATGAATCATTGCAAAATTCACATCATTATCCATTGTGGAGGCATGTTTTTCATCTTCAAAGCATGCAGACCCCCTTCCTTTCATTATTTCATCCTTATCCCTCCAAAATTTGACTCTGCAACTTTTGGATTTGATATTTCACATTTTTGGATGGGTTAGGGAAAAAATTCATTTCAAAAACATCTCTGATCTTCAAATTGATCCTCAAAACTGATTGCATTGGTCCTTATAGGCACAAACGACATGAATTTGTCAAAAATTTGGTGAAAATTGATGCAAAAATCACATCTCCAAGCTTCCTGGAGCTCAAATGGTGCCAAACTAAAAAATGCACAGTTACCATTGATCTTCCTTTATCCTTTAATCTGAGCCCTCCACGTGTCACAATGTGATTGGAAATGGGCTTGGGATCACTTTTTGACATTTTAACATTTTTTGGAAAAATGTAAAAATTTGACATTTTTCTCCGCCCCTCTGCCCTTTGAAAATGAGCCTGACACGTGTCCCAATGTGGGCCCCATTGGAATCGCGGACCGATTCTACACATTTCCACCTTTTTGGAAAATGGAAATTTTTCCAAATTATCTCCACGGGCCCACATCTTCGATTCTATCCCTGACACATGGTGCAATATGACTAGATACGGAGTCACGGCTCAATTTTAAACATTTTGCCTCTTTTTGGAAAAAGGAAAATTTTCCGTTTTTCCTCCGCGGCTCCGCCCTCCCACATGACACGTGTCCTCATATGATTGGCTGAGGGGCAGTGCTTCTCATTTCATATTTTAATCATACGTTTTCCATAAGGAAAAATTTTCACCATTTCCTCCACACATCCCACACCTCCACCATTGACTCCTCAGATGAATCTGATTACCTTCGGGCTCGCGGGTCCATTCAACAATTTTACCCTTTTGATAACTATAGGCTAAAAATACAACTTGCCCCTGAAGGCCCACCTTTTGCCCTATAATCAAATGACACTGACACATGTCTTCATCCATTGGCGACAAGTTTGCGGTCCAATTTTATACTTTAACTCTTTTTCACCAAAGGCCAAAAAGTATCAAACTCCTTCTGCCTTTCCATCTCCTTGCCTACCACGTGTCCTCCTCTAATTGGATGCAGGTCTTAGGGGATTTTCTTCATTTCCATGTATTTTCCAAAGTGCCTTAAGGCACAAAATGACCCTCCCATCCACCTTCACTCTGCCTGCAACACGTGTACCTCCTCTGGGGCCTGCGGAGCTGTGGGGGCAACTTGCACATTTTTCCAAAAACACAAAAATGTTAAGTTTTTAGAAATGACCCATCGATCCTTATCCCGAGCCCTAGGAGAATATTTTTCTAAAATTTAGAAAAAGCCATGATTGTAAAAAAATGTAGAAATGAATGCTGAAGAAGTAATTGACGGGAAAATGATGCCCTTCTGATTGTCAAAACATAGAAAATGCCAGGGATGCCCTAAAATTTGATTTTTTCGCTAAGGACGACAAATTTCTTGAAATTGAACCAACTGAAACATGTTTTCAAAGCATTTTTTATCATGGAATTGGATTTTCAATGGCATACAAGTGCAAATCGATCAATTTTAAACTTCCACGATTGGGAAAAAAGGAAAAAATAGTAGAGCCCCGTAGATTTTGGAAAAATTAGGGCACAAAATAGGGCACACAGTAGATTTCTTTCAAATTGGGGCAAAACAACAAGTTTGTGAGCATTTCAAGGCATTCAACTAGAGGGAAAAGTTGCAGACCACCAAACCTTTTGTTCAGACCAATAATCACCAATAATTACCTCTTTAGGTTATGAATATGTCCCAATGTTGACCTTATTCATTTTCATAGGATCGTGATAGCACCTTCTCATCTACAATATTAAAGAACTTGTGTATACCTATAGTGTGGTCAACATCTAAATTCTCTACTTCTTGATCATCAATCATATAAAATAGCTTACCATTTTCTTTTTCCAACTAGGTGCACCCAAGATATTCCTCATCCATCTCTTCTTTGTCAAAGTGTGGCTCCAAAGTTGAATCTCCAAAAATGTCTAACATGGGTTCCTCAACCTTTACACTATCCGTGATTGTAATGCACTTCATGATCTATAATGCTTCATTGACTGGAGGGTTAGTATAAAAATAGTCAAAGGTTTGAATCATACCTAAACTCATTTCCTTCCAATTAACTATTTCCCTTATTATATATGCATGAACATTCCATGTGTGCTCTTAGGTGCCTAGAGTGATGTAGAACTTATGTACCTAAAGTGAAGGCAGAAACGCCTCCTACCCCTCCGTCTAAAGTATCTCACACTTTTGAATGTGGTGTGAAGGAGAATCCTTCCCATGAAATTCACATATATGTGAGTTTACATTACTCCTAATAAACGTAGTAGAGAAGGAGATTATCAATTCTCACCTTTCAAAAAAAGGTTATCTCTGTGTGTATTCTACCAGCATGTAGTTTTTCCCCTGCAAGGCATATACTAGTATGTTTCTTATTTCACCATCATCTTTCCATTGGTCTTCCATGGCACATAGAAACACATTGGGGTTTCCTTCACCAGTGTACCGTGGTTTATATCCCAAGTGCCTAACCATTCACCAACCTACTTACATGAGTAATTATATTCTTTATCGCTTGTTAAAAACAAAACCATTTCATACATTCCATATGCCTTGTTATCGTAAGTAATACTAGTTGTATCAATCATAGACTGAGCATTATCCCACTAACTAAATAACACCTTCCTTAGATGGATCGAGAAATTCAAGATCCCCGACTGTTTGCACATATATCATTTTTAGGTCGTCTCTACTTAATGGTTCGATATAAGGAGAAACCTTCCTATCTATAAAAGGAATAATCACTCACTTTTATTTGTTCTCAAAACTGATATAAAATTTATTAAAATGTAGATCAACATTATTCATGTAACACCAAGGGCACCCAAAACAATGCTAGAAATATATCTTCTTCTGCAAGCACCAAGAACTCAAAGTCCCTAGTAAACTTAGCTCCTTGAATAGTCATATCTGTATCATTCAAAACCCCAATAGGATTAGCCCTAGTCCTTTTCAATAAATACAACACATTTGAAGATGGCTGTAAGGGTGGTCTCCCAATATGATTCCATGCATCTAAGGTGAGAACATTCACTTTTGCACCTGTATCAATCAGTATGTTTCTCAACAACCACCCACCAACAACTGCATTCAAAGTGATCTCTTTATCATACTTAAGACTATGAGGAGGTAAGTTCACATGCAAGATCTATTTCTCGTGCTTATATCCAACATGCTGTATCTTATCTCTTAGCCATTCCCCTAACAAATGAATATTATTCTCTTGATGTAACATCTTACAAACCTCCTTCAAGTCATCAAAAATATTTCTGTGGGATTTCAACCTTCTTCACCTACTCCATCTCTACTCCTTTAAGGATTATATCTCACCCTACAGGTTTCTAATAACATCCACAGTCTCCTGATAAAATTCCTTATGATGAGAAGGATTTGGATATTTTTTATTTAGCACCTCTTACTTTGTAATAACAAGTTTTTTCTTCAGGACCTCACGAGCGTGCATAGCCTCAGTGAGTGTAGTCACAGACACGGGGAATAACCTCAGGATCAGGCACAAACTTAGGTATCCATAGGTCTTCCATGACGTGTTGTACTTTAATCATCCCCCACATCCTTGTATTATTGTTAAAGTTCTTACTCATGTGCCCATATAACTCAAGGCACTCTTCAAAATTATGTCTGTTGCTTCCCACACCATGAGCAAACTATATTATGAGGGATTCACACCTACAATGGTCAAGTGATCTGCATGTATAATAGGTTACTTTGGGAAAATCACCTCTTCCACCTCCACGACCATGGCATCTGTATCCTCCTTGAAAAAATCTACCTCTACCACCTCCATGAGAGCACCCTTCATGATGTTGTCCTTCCCGCTCCTTTGTATTATTCACGATGCTGGTCTAGTGTAATTTGGTCTCAATAACATCATGGATCTATTCAATCACCCTATAATTCTCCATGTCATGAGTGTGGGAGTTACATATCTTACAATAACAAGACACGTTCTTCCATATCATGTTCTAAAAACAATAAGAACCTACTTGAATCATGATCTAAAGGATAAATCTCACAATCCGGCAACATGGTGCACACCCAATTTATGAGGGAAACTATCCTTAGTATGTCCTTCAACCTCAGAATATTTTACACTATATTTCACTACATGTCTCATGATCCAAATTGGCCGATAGTTTCTCCAACTATTTCTCCATAGATGTAATCTGCTCCTCCAAGAATGGGATAACTCCAATTTCTCCACTCCCAACCACTTCAGCCCATAGAGTTTCCTCCAAAGCCTCACACAGATCTGTAAATTTCTTATGAGAGATTTCCCTTCTAAAAGGTGTGATCAAAACTACCAATAAACCACTATGCATGTAGGCTATGGTGAATATATTAAGATAAATTTGATAACAAACTTTTGAGGGGAGGGGGAAAAAAGCGTGCATCATACTACCTTACAGTCTCATCCATGCCCTGATTAATTTATTTTAGTGCACTGATGATTTTCTATTCAAACTTAGGTATATGGAACTTAGCCAAGAAAGCATCATGAAATGCGTTGTAATCTAAAACAGTCTAGTTCAGATCATACTTCCTATACCAAATATGTGCGCGCCCTTGCAAAGTAGTAACAAAATGACTTGCCTTACACTCAGAATTTGTGATTCCCTTAGCATGCCATAGTATTTCACACATGTGCACATATTCTACTGCATCTTCAATACCTATGTACTCTAGAAGGTGAAGAGATATCCAATATTTACTCCACCTCCATGACCACCACATCTACTAGATTCCAAGCCTTCATATCCTCCTAATCCACCTCATGTAGCAGGTATTGGACCAGAGTATGAGATGCTCTATATTCCAAATGTTTTAATAAATTGAACTCCCATGCTCTGTGAATTTATATTACTTCCAAATGTATTACCCACATTCTATGTGCCCAAGCTCTGTGTATATGACGCGCTTGAAAATATACCACCAATCAGACCCCCAAATAGGGAAGATGTCTGTGTAGCCATAGATGGATGTATTATTTGATGAACTCCTGTACTCAATGGAAAATGAAATCTACCTTTCATTACTCTATCACCAATAATAAGTTGTTTCTAAAAAATTGTTTCAGGAATTGGAACTCTAAACGCAAGGGATAGGTCGCCAGGAGGGATTAGATGCACACATGTGGTCCTTATGCTATCTTCCAATGTGCTCTCATCTGAAGCTGAGAGGGGTTCTCTACCATGCTTACCCAAATAAAGGAGAACCATATGCTCTGGCTCCATGTCTTCCTCATGAGTTACAAATCCTTCATGAGACATATCTCTCCATAACACCATTCACTCCTCAATATCACACTGCTTCGATAATTCCCTCTCTCGCGCTTCATTATACTTAAGAAATATTTATTCTCTTTATCTTTCTACCATAAATTATGGAATATTTAACCACACTTGCTCTTGCCCCCTGTATGGTGGAGGTTTGGCTAGCCACAGGTCTTTCTTCCAAATCCAACGTCACCAACAAGATCTTAATCGCTAAAGGGATATCGCAAAAATAAGAGCCTATAGGTTTGCAGAAGAACTCAAAATCAACAACCTCTGGACAAGAATAAGTAGAAACAACATACTCTAATGTGTAACTATACAAAAAACCACTCCAATAGTGATATACAGTGCATGTCCAAGTCAAATCAACATCATGCAAATGCTATTAAGCTTCTTGTTTCCAAACAATTGATCTATACCTTCAATTTAACTTCGATGCATATGCTACCAACCACCCATACAACTCTATAGGAAAATAGTATAAGAACATATCATAGAGTTCATGATAAAAATTTTCTTCAACCCATGCGTGAGTATTAAAATCGGTCCATTATTATATCTATGAGCAAACTCTTCCTCTAAATTTTCTACCCAACTCTCAATGATGTCCAAAGTAAACTGATATATCTTCATCGTGCAACATCCTTGCAACAGATTGAAAAGAGGTCCTGAAAATAGAAAAAAAATGTAGTCTTTTTTTATTACTCAACCCCTAGACACATTGGCCCATCACTCAGACTGATCTGAGTGCTTACTCAAAGTGTGCAAAGGTACCAAGTCCCTCTTTTGATGTCAACTTTTTTAAGGATTTAGAATGTATGAAGATATATTTCATAACCACAATAGATAAACGAGATGAAATCATAAAGGAACAAATCATAACCATATGCAAGAACAAACTAAACAAGAATCAGTAATAGATTTACCATGTAAGATCCATTAAGAATAACATTAATAACAAGAATCCATCCACAATGATCCATTTTATTAATCACCATGAAACACAGAAGCTGAATACATCAATAATAACTTCATAAGATCATGTACATAAGAAAAAAAACAACAAAACCTTACAATAATTCATAGTTTCCCCATACAGTGTGAATCATACATATTTATAAGGGGTGGGGTCTTGCCCTTCACCACCCATGCACTCTCAAAATAGCCTTCATGCCAAAAATAGCTATGCATGCATTACAAGAAAACTATAGAAGCATGTAATATTTGCTAATAATAGATTATCTTCTATTTTAAACTCTAGTTCTAATCCTATTATCAACCTAAGCTCTTTATCTTCCTTTACATGGGTTATTTCCTAAAATGTACGATGCTTAAACTACAAGTCTTCATGCTTTTATCTTATCTTCAAATAATTTCTTGGCCACTACTCCAACCATCCATCTTTCAATTCTTTCAATGTCCCAAAATGTAGCTAAGTCTTGAATTCATTTAGCCCGGGCACGAGTCTTCAAGTGTTGTCTACTCTACTCTTGTGTGTTCCTTCAAACCAAACTTCCGCGCATCCAAAACCCTCACACCACTCTACTTAGTGTATTTTAGGGGTGAAACAAAATATTTAATGACCCTTTTCCTAAGCATAATGTGCAAGCTACCAACACTTTAACTAATCATACATATCACACTAGGCCCCCTCCTTCATCGGGGCCACTTGATTTTCTTGTTACTTTTTCTAACACATCTCCACCACTCATTACATTTTCAGATTGTGATTATCACGCCACTTTCACATATTATTCATTACACATGAATGCTTCTATTAGTTCATACACTATCAATAATATGATGATCTATCCAGATGCTCCTGTTTGTGTGTGATCTATTGCACTTATTTTGGCTATCAAATGTCTAATTTCAGCTATTTCATATCCAACTCCTAAATATTTTCACTACATTCATCTTCCCATTATAGTTGTGCCTCTCACCATGCTTGTGCCATTTGTTGTAGCATCTTCAATCAAAATTTGTGACATGCTCTTAGGTCTCCATTGGCTCCACGCCACTCAAGCTATTCCCTCCATGAATCATATGTCTCAAGTTCATACACAATAAAAAAGTTGTCACTATTAAGTGTATTCACTAGGTACACCAGTACCTCTACCTCCTCTTAATGACATTCTTCCATAAGCTACAATATTTAGGTCTATGAGGCTTCTCAAATCTAAGGCATATTCAATACCTAGTTCTCCTATTTGCACACATCCTACTTCATGACATTGTCATCTTCATAGGTCCACTATTACTTCACATAGGTGCTCATCACCTCCATCCTCATAGGTCTTATTCACATAGGTTATCATCACCTCCTTCACCTCATAGGTTATCATCCCCTCCTTTGCCTCATAGGTCTACTGTACATCGGTGTTCATCACCTCTTTCTTCATATAGGATTCTTGTAACACCCTCACTATTTTGTTATCATGTTGTGATAGGAATGGTGGATTTATGACATATTTATATAGATGGATTATATTCTTGTTTGGTTACTATTCCTAATCTTAATCCATTTGCATGACTATAGCATACTTAAAGTAAAGGGATTAGTATACTTAAAAAATATGTTTAGTATCATTGTTATGTCGGTTCCATTTCCATAGTTTATTATTACATTGCCAAACTAATCCTAACAAGTTCATATGCTCTAACCATACCTGTACAGTTTCACAATGTTTTGTTATGCTAGTTTGATTAGATGATTGCAGGCAGCTATGATCCCAAGCTATTTATCTTGAGGTATGTGGACCATGATTATATTTCTACTACTGCTCACTTTCGGTTGTGATGATAATATTACAAAAATGCAAAATGGACTTCATGTGCATTGGAAATATGATCTTGCCTATTAAAATGTAGGAGCTAAACAATAATGGTGATTGTAGTATTATATATATATATATATATATATATATATATATATATATATATATATATATATATATAAGGGTATAATGTTCAACCACCCTTAATGCACACTTTATATTACATTGGGCACAAATATTTAAATCCTATGCAATGCTAAGACATGTTGTTGATATTCGAATCCATAATGTTTTAAACCAAGTTGAAGTATCTAATGTTTTTTACTCTTAGACATTGGGAAATTGTGGCATTATTATTACGGGGCCTAAACTAAGGTTTTAAGCCACCATGTCAAGATTTAATGTGAATTATTCTTAACCAAACTTATAAATTTTGGGAAATGATTATTAAGTCTAGCCTAAGGTAAATCTATGCTAAGTTGATGAGGGGTTTAATGGTAAAACACCCCCTTCATACCTTGGATAGAATTCAAATATTTAATGAGACATTTAAGCCCACATCGCTACCAGTTCCATTGTGGAGATGAGCAAGTTGGAGGTTCAGTTATCTAGGTGACTAGCTAAACTTGGTGATCTACTTAAAAGGTAATGTGCTCAACTAAATTGAAATTTGGAAAAAGATAGGCATGAAAAACAAATGGAATGGTACACACCACTTCCATGTATTGAATGTATCGACATGACCTCGGGGAAACTGTAAGGTGGTTTTAGGAAGGAGGTCAAGATGGTTTTGTTATTGTTGTTTTTTTTATTGTGGGGGAGGTTCTATTGAGCTCTACATGTTCAAGGGTTTTTCTATTTTCATGCTTCTTAGTTTTTTAATAAAAATGTTGCATGTATTTCACAACTAGGAATAGAGAAAATTGTGGAAACATTAATATCTGGCTCAATAAATATCAATGGAGAATGTTGGAGGTTTTTTCTTGCTGTTTAATCAATTTTGGGTTTGCTCGTGCAAAGGAAAAAACTGGAAACAGAAGGAGAAGGAGAAGGCTATCATTAACAGAC
Organism: Taxus chinensis; assembly: GCA_019776745.2. Classification (NCBI taxonomy): domain Eukaryota; kingdom Viridiplantae; phylum Streptophyta; class Pinopsida; order Cupressales; family Taxaceae; genus Taxus; species Taxus chinensis. The sequence continues at coordinate 119,096 of JAHRHJ020003273.1, forward strand.
ATGATGAGCTATATTCCTCTCTTAATGGATTACTTTTTTTATTATTTATATAAATGAAATTTATGTAGTTGTAGTTAGATGTTGTGGAAATGGGTTTTTAGGAAATATTTGCTTACTAGTTATTATTGTTTTGATTTTATTATTTTCACCTGAGTAGAATGAAATAGCTGGAATATTTACAATGTTAATCATGAATTTTTCTAGTGCTATTTTGAATGGATGAATGCATATTGGCTTCTAATTGTATTTAAATATATCCACGGCTTGTGTTTTATATATAAAAGTAAAACATAGAAAGATATGGGTGTCATGTGATATATATTTATGCCTACATCAAATCCTCAGTTTTGAGCTTAGGCATTCTGTGGTTATCGTTCTTGAAATATTTTCTATTTTTTTGTTCGACTGGTTTGGGTCAAGTCTCATTTATAGTGGACACTCTTCAGATTGTAATAGTCAATCTTCCCTCTCTTGGGGTTGGTTTTCAAACCAACTATTATCAGTTGTTGATATGGATTTGTAGGTGAATCTATAAGCTCTTGTTGTTCTAACCCGAGCCTATGTTTAGGATAAACAATTTGTAGAGATAATATTTGTTTGTTTGTGGAGTGGGTTGTTTGATCTATAGTGGTACCCTTATATCATCTTGCTTATGTTGGGTGCCGTTTTGAGAGAATGAGCCATAGGTAGAACAAAATTTGACTTGTTAGGTTAGGTAAAAATTACCTTAGCTCATATGAGATGTTATGAGCTCACTTGGAAATACTGGGTTTATTTTTAGTGACATGAATTCACACCTATAAACCACTGCATCATATTAATCTTTCACTTTTGACTAGGCTCTCAAGGCTTTAACATTTAGTTGTTATAATGCCTTTTCATTAGCAGATATTTGTAGATGGGATTTGTGGGTATCCTATGAGAAATATAATATGATTTTGTTGGGTAGAAATTTTTTTGGGCTTGGCACTTTTGTAAATTTTAAGGTAAACGGGATTTACCTTGTTATTGTCAAGCTTGTTTACCTTTTACTGGGAAGTTATCGATATTTTATTATTATTTAGCCAATGTTTTTGTGTTGGTCAGCGGTTCTTTATTGGTCTTATCTGATGGATATAGAAACATGAAATAGTCATATTTGACTATAAACCTTTCTTGAATAAGGGAAAATTATACTGCTATAAGATAAAGTGATGATATGTTATGATATTAATCTTAAGGATATCTATAATATATATTCACTCTGTCATCAGGTACAATAATGATTACCATAAGACAATATGGATATAAGGTTGTGTGATTTTATACTTTCTTGTTGTGTATATAAGTTAAGTTGAGATTTCATGATAATGATATAATTAACTTAATTATTATCATATCCTGAGGAAGAGTAGATGGCCAGACGATATGATTTTTTACTATTTTCATTTCTACCACTAAGAATTTTAATATGGAAGAAGGGAAAAATTAATGTGAATGCAAAGTGTTTATTTTGATATGTTACAACTATGATCTTGTGTCTTAGTAGGCCATTTATTTGATTTAAATTAATGCAACACGTCATTTATGTAAATACTAAATGACATAAACTATTAAGTGTGAAATAAAACTTATCATGACAATTCATTTGAATTGACCATTGCTAACCTTTTGCAGATGGAGTACTTTAAGTCTACAAGGTGAGTGATTTTGAAAGAAAGAATTTGTTCATTTTGATTGATTAAGTGTTGTAATGTATTAAATAGTGAATTTGTAATTAAGTGAAATATCGCTGCACTGTTTAACTGATTAATAGGCTAAATTATCCTATTTTGTTTATATCGGCTTCAGATGGAAATAAATAAGATGTATTCATTATTTACTTGTGTCTTGAATTACATCAGCGAATTAGATGGAATATTTCTTTAACTTAATTAATTATATGTTTGGAAACTTATATGGAATAATAATGTGTTATTAAGTGAATAAATATGATATATTTAAAGAATGATACACGAATATTTGCATTATTAAAAGTTCTAGTGGATTATGAATATACTTATGTGTTTAGTAATTGAATACAATACATATATTAAATGGTATATGTGTCATTGGAATTACATATGATTGGCTTATATGTATTAAGGATTTCTATTTAATAATTGTAATTGATCCTATTAAGTAATATTCTAGACTTAATACATCACCAGTGCAAATGGATTAAATGTGATATGTGGAATTAATGCGGTATGCTGATTTAAATTTGCAACTAGTAAATATAATAATCACGTTGGAATGACTCTAAACATGCAATTGATATTCGTGAATCCCTCATTTAGATCCTTAGGTACAAATTCAATCGTAAAGAGAGTATCGCTGAAACTTAGGAATTAATCTATCATAATTTAATTAAATTACCTTCACATAATAATATACATCATTTGAATTAGTGGAACTCGTTGAGCCAACTCATTATGGCTGCTATTACATAGTACCCATTTCACCACTTAGGTCACTATTTGGCTACTGTAGTATACCTAATATGTCAAGTTATCATGTCAAGCTCCTCTAATTACAACATTTGTAGTGATCTAAGACTCAAGTAATGTTATATGTATGAATGCAGATTGTACTGCATGGTTATGTAATCAATGTCATCTTATGATGACTACAGGAAAGGAATCAAACTTGTAATGATACAAATCAATACAAATATGCATACTTTCCCATAGTCATCCTGATCCAAAATAGTGGCACTTAACCATGTAGACTGATCTGAATTGGTAGCTTGTATATAGCTAGTAAATGGTTAAGATTTCACTATCTAGTCCTAATCCAGATAACAAATTTCAAGTGTTAGGGTGCAAGACAAGTTCCAAATGATGATTATTCCATCATGGAATTAAGCATGGAAAACATGATTTGAAACTTTTTCCAAAGTAATGCAAGATGTTGATTGAGCTGTCCTAATTTCACCTAGACCTAAAGTTGTAGGATATTAGATGGGTAATCATTAAAAGATGCCTATATATGCAATTTAGAATGTAACACTTGTCTTTCCTTGAATGAAAAAGGAAACCATGGTATACTTAGTATACATATTTCAATGAATAGGATATGAGGGATCAATATTAATCTAACTCATATAACTGCACAAGATTAACTGCTATAAGATGGATTGACTAAGATGATGTTGGTTCTAAATAAAGTTAATTTAGAACAAGGAAACATTGTGATATGATTATATAAAAAAAATCCCTTGATTTGAAGTCTTAAAATAGGTTGTTACACTTCCTTCATAAATACATCATTGTTCACATACACCACCGATCTTAGAGCATTGCCACATGCCTTTATCTCCTCAAACATCGGGTGGAGGATCCTTTCCCTTCACTTTCATTAGATATCTTACTTTTCATCACACACTTGGGGGGAATCATGCTTTATTACCCCCTTCAATCATTACCAATTATTTTTAGTCTCTATACACTTATATATTATGTTATGTGCTTCACATCTAGTCTTTCTCATCTCTCTTACACATCTTGATACACACACTTATATCATAACTACCCTACGACACACTCTAGTTTGAAGGTTCATCATCGAATATTGAGGGTCTAAAAATGAAATGAACCTCACATCACTCACACTTTATGCTCTATGCTTCATTAATTTATATTTCTAGCACATGTTTTCAAACCATTGCCCGACGACACACTCTTGTTTTATGGTTCATTTCTTGATTGTTGAGGGGTATTTTATAAATGAACCTCATCTCATACACATCTCATATAAATCTACTGGGGGCATGCTGATCCTTCCACATTCACATTGCATACCATTCCATCTCACTCACACACTGCATATTGCGTATCTTGGTTGCATTTATTCTTTCTTGCTTATACTTACATGTACACTTTATTTCCCATGCTAGAAAAATACTTAGTATGTCAATATATTTTCTATATACACATGCGTGTTAACTTTTTATCTAGTTATGAATTCAAACTTCTTATAGATATTTACATGCTATAATGATGCTCGGCACTGTACCTCTTACTAGTCCCACTGAGGCTCCTTGGGGAATCTACTTTCTCACACAATATAACGGCTATTATTTCATTATTTACTACTTTTAATTGATAACAAACTACTTTCTAATGGAAAATACATGCTTTGACATAATTTTTATCTCTCTACCATGCTAACAGGTGATTCATGTGATACATTTTCCTAGAATGACTATTTTCCACTATGATTGCTTGTTACATCTTACTTGCCACTATTTTCTACTTGTATACTATTGTTTGTGGGTTATGCCCTATGTCTTGTTTGCTTATTACTTGTATGGTTTTTGAAACTTCATCCCTGATTGTCTTGTGACATTGTGAGTGATGTCCCATGTTTGAAACATGCTTTTGTGTTCTATCTTGTATGCACATTTGCTTGTTACATTGTTTTTTATGACATTCTTGCTACTTTTTCTACTAACACATGTTTCTAGCCACTTTTTTGGCACGTGCCTTGGTTTCTACCATACACATTCCCTCCCTCTGTCAGGATACATTTTATTTCAACATTGGGTCCTCTCTTTGGGCTACATACTCCTAGTGACATTGCATGCACCCAAAACAAGGGGAAAATACATTGGATGAACAAATCACCCCATATAGTAGCTTAGAGCTACAATTTAGTCCAACATAATACAAAATAAACACAAACAAATTGTTACAAAATGACGCATATCCTAAATTTTATCCTCAGTATAAAACAAACACCAATGCATGGGCTCAGATAGGAGTACTTATCCACCTATGAACTCCCCTGGGAACTAATGTCCTGGGGGAACACATAACTAGTTTCTCAGATTATCACAGCTTATAGCTATTTACAGAGTAGTTTTCACAGTACATGCACAATCCTCCAACAAGCATAATGAATTCTATCTCCTTTTTCAATAGGAACAAAAAACACATTCGAAACAAATTAGGGACAATAGGGAAAAATTAGGATCAAACCATCTGCAGTGGTGTATAATTGGGTAGAGTAACACTAGACCTCTCTCCTTAACAGTTGCTATTTGGCGTGAGATCGCCCAAAAAAATCACACTTGGCATGAGATCACCCAAAAATTCACTCTTCATAGCATGATTAAGACATTTTCTATCCGTTTACACTCTTTCACATTAGGTACACACTTTCCTTACTACTACTTCTACATACTTTTGCATACTTGGATCAAATTTTTCATACACATGACTTTGACTACTCTTTTTCTCTTCTTTGAAAGTCCATCCTTATAATAATATACACAAACAAAGAAAAAAACAAGCACAATAACATGTACAACATGGTACAACACATACGCTTCACCCCGAGGGTAACTTTCTCTTCCTAGTTTTTGCACTTCACTTTTTGCATCATTCCACACTTCACTTGTCCACTCGGCATGTTCTTTTCCACACGATCTACATGGTTATAAAGTATGCATCTCTTATCTACTTTATGTTATCAAGAATTCACTCAACAAAATAAAGTGGGGGAAAATTTAGACACAAACTCATACACTTGGGTACATTTCTAGGTCCTAAAAGCATACTAGTATTTACACAATTTCTAAGAAAGAAAACTAGTAATTGATGATTGTCTTTGGCCTTTTTTCTATATTTCTTGTTGTTTATTTGGTCTTGCACACCCTACAACCTAGTCAATATTTTACTTGTTTATCTTCTTTTACGGCTCCAAACACCAACGCCTAGCTAGGACAGGAGTGCCCATGTGCCCATATACCCTCTGGGAAACCCCAAACCTTTTCCACCTTCATAATTTATTTTCAATCTGTTTTATCTTTTGGGATTCTTTTCCACTTATGGGTTGACCTTACAGTTGTTAATTATGAAATTGAAACAAGGGATTATTTTCCAAGATCTAAGCATTATTACTATCACCTAAGATTGCACTCAAAAGGAACCTGAATAAATTTAAAGAATCCATTTCTCATTCATTCAAGGATTGACATGTGATTTTTTTGATGAGGTGTGTTCCTTTGATTGTTGAAGATCATGCTTGCCATGGTTAAGTCATTTCTGCTCTTGGATTCATTAGACTGAAATGTTGTTGTTTGCAAAGAATCCATTTTCACATCTGGTAATGATGGTTGCAAACTTATCTCTATTAACTGACTCATCCTTGGATCAATTCCATTGATCCAAGGTATGTTTTAAATCTCCTTACCTGGTCTGAATGGTAAACTGACATTCAGAGGTTGTGAGACATAACAGACTGAACTCTTGTATGTTTACAACTTCTTTATTATCTTGTAAGATCGTGCCTGCATTCTGTTGTATGTTTTGTGCTCGGGTCTTCTTGATTGATCTCTGCAGGATGCATAAGGGTGTTAAGTGAAAAGAGGCCTGTGTCAGGACTATTGTCAAAAAATAAAAAAAAAAATAAAAACTAAGTCCTAGACCTATGAGATCTATCCTAGCGGGGTTCTAAAATAAGGTAATTATACCTATCTACTACCTATGTCTATTTTTTTGGGATGAAATCCTAGCCTAAGTTGTTTGTATTAAGTTGGAATAAGGGGGAAATAACCTAAGGTGATGCTAGGTTATTTCTAACCTAATACCTAATACTATTTGGTTATGAATTATGATCTAACCTAAGATGGTGATTTACCTATTGCCATGTTTATAACTTAAGGTTAATACTTTAAAACTAGCCTAAGGTCTTATCCTAAGCTAATGGTATCTATCCTAAACTATTGAAATATGGAAAGGGGACCTAAGGGTCATAAGGCAAGTGGGAAGCTAGGTGATGGTTCCTAAGCTATTAATGTGATTTGATTTTTGGAAATTAATGGGGCAGTGTACTACCAGATTAGGTAAGGGCATGGAATTTGGAGGAAGTTGATGTGGATTCATCACTAAGGTTTAGTGATGCATGCAAAAGTTCAAATAGGATTCACCAATTTTGGATGGCGGTGGTAAGGAGAGATAGGTGGGAATTTGAGAGTAAATGACATTAATGAGTCTCAATTTTTGTGAGAAAACCATCTTGGAAACCATGCGGGAGGATTTGTTGGGGGTTATTTGGTCTTGCATGCTTTGTGATTTTTTCTCTACATGGAGCTATCTGGTTCTTTGAACCAGCAGTTTGATCTTCACTTTATGGCTATTTTTGGTTTCCCTGGTCTATTTTCGATTCAAGGGAAGTATATGAGGCATTGGGGAAAGATATTTTTAGTTGTTGATCTTGCTTGGAGAAGAAGAAGTGTTGAAATCTCAGCTGGAAGTCTTCTTCAAATCGGTAGAAGCACTATCAGGCATGATAGGCTCTACCCATTAAGATTTCTTGCTTTTCTCTAAATGTTTCATTAAAATAACTCTGCTCTCAGGAGATAAAAGGGTTTCTATTTTTGTTTGGTTACTTGCTTCATATGGAAAGAATCTCTGTTCTTTTGGTTATGGAAACCTTTGCATGATAATGTTGGTTTTGGATGTTTTCTCTCTGAGTAAGTTTAATGGTGAAATGCATATAGAACTTTGAGACTTTAGTGTTTTTATTAAAACATGCATTCTAGACTGTCTGCTCAAAAAAGAGCTTGAGTAAATGGTTTTTGGTTTGAGTTTCGAACTGGAAGTCTCTTTAGAAATTGGAAAATAAAAGGGATACTTCTCTTTGATGCATCTTTGAGTTTGAAAAGTTGTATTATTTCTCTTTTGGTCTGTATGGATATATATTTAACGTATTCCAAGAACTCAAACTTGCATGAAAACGTGTTAAGGATATCTTGTTTCCCTCTGTTTTGGGTAACCTGCATTATTTAAACTGAATGTCTTTGATTGTTTTGAAATATCGGTGAATATCCTTTTAAAAATAGTATCTTGTTTTGTGAAGATATAGTACTTTTGTTTCGGGACTGTATTGTATACTTTGTTCTTCAATATGAACTTGAACTCGTTTGAAAGCAATCGTTAATGGGTATTTGAAGTATTTGGAAGTGTTGTGTTCTGTACTTCAACTTGTGTTAAATATGGAAGGAATAATTACCCTTTCTCTGCACTGAAATTCTCTTGCCTCGAACTTTATGTTTTTGATGGAGCTGTGTAAGTTATTGTAGTTGGAATCACTGCTACAGTTTGAATTCGTGAGGAATATAGAAACAATGTTTGACTTTAAACTTCGTGTTGGGTTTTTGTATTCTCTATCAGAACTTTTGAATGGAATTCTGGGTTTTAAAAAGGGATTTGGAATTCAATTGTTAAAACAGTGGTGAATAAGTTCTCGGTTCGGATCCTTTATATTGAAGTTTCCTTTAAATTTTGGGAAGTTAAGTTTTATTCAATGGTTGAAGTTCTATTTTCTTGAACTACTCTGTAGATCGACTCTCTCTCTCTCTCTCCAAGTTGTTAGGGTGTTTACCTTCCTAGGCCTGTTTGAATTCTTGAGTTTGGCTCTCTGCCCTTTTGATCTTGGATGAGGTAATGAGAACTCACTCTCCAGAACTGGAAACTTCTTTGTGGTTGTTTAAACTTAACTTGTTGCTAGTTGACTGTGGAGAGTTCATGGGAATAGTTGAATGTTTAAGAAACTTTTGGGACTGTCATTTTTGGTACAGGGGAAAAACCAAACCATTCCCATTTGATCTTTCTTGATCTTGGCTATTTTGTATGGAATCAATTGTCTTGTCGATTCAGGGCAGTGTACAACTGAGCCTGTCCTGTAGAAAGGAAAACGTAATCATTTCTTGTCTGACTATTTTTGAATGGCTGAGTCATGCATCATTAGGAAATTATTTTCTGATGGACTCCTCTATGTGCACTCAATAGTAAATATGATCTTTCCCTTGATGGATACGAGTAAGAAATAATCCTTTTGTAAGTCTTACTTTGTTTTATGGAACGTATGGTTTCAGATCACTGACTGATATCTCCAATAATGTTGAATAATTCATAAGGGTTGCAAGTGAGTTGATGACTATTTTGTTTCTCTCCCTTCTTGGATTGGATTGAGATTCTTGTTAATGGTTGTTGTCTCTTAAATGATGAATCTTTTTATTGGTTTCCTTGACTGATACAGTTATGTAGGTAATCGGTTATGTACTTTCTGAACCTGATTTCTATCTCTTAGAAGAATGGTGAGTTGTGGATAGTCTGTATTGATTCTTCTTCTTATTTATTTAAGTTGTAGGATGTTGACTCTTCTTTTCTGAAGATGCATATGAGAATTCAATTTAACCAAATGACAAAATAAATTGTAAACTATGTACCATTCAGTTTGTTCTCCTTCCTTTATATAAAAACCTGTTATAGGTTTAGATGAATCAGTTGCATAACTTTTATTATGTAATTGATTAGTAATGATTACTATTTACTTCTCTACTTAAATTATGATTAAGGAGATTTGTACATTGTTTCAGTTATTTGAAATGAAACATTGATGTTGGTAAATACTTTTCCAGTATTGATAAGAAGCCTAATCTAAGAACCTAGGTTATATTATTTAACCTAGAATTAGGCTGCCACATCTGAATTATGATTCTCTTATTTATTTAAGTTGTTGGATGATTCATCCTAAATATGTACTATGCTGAAATGAACTTGTCTGTACATGATTTCTGGAAACTTGGTAAAAATGACAAGAAGGTCTTTGATTCTGAAAGTAACTCTTTTTGTTTATGTAGTAAAGTTAATTATGTATTTCAAATTCAGAAAGAATTATGAAATAATTAAATGTCAAGAGTTGTTGTTTGATATAAATAAGTAATTGTTTGGGACAATACTTATCTGATATAATGCAGTAGTTGCTGATTATATTATGATCTTTTCTTAAAAGTGAATTCTGATTTATTATTTGTACTTCTTTTAGGGTTGTTATTACTTATGCTTATTTGTATGATTACAATAATTGTTTCATTAAAGCAGAGTTGTTTTAATGGAACAATTAGTTTAATGCACTTTGTTTTAATGCTTAGTGCTTATCATGCTCAGTTCAATGAACTGACCCGTGCTAGCAATTTTTGCAGATGGACTTCGTAAGTGATAAAAGAAGGCAATAAATTTTATGATGTGTTGGCTGATTTAAAGTCTGGCTCTTATGTAGTGAATTCAGATTCATTCTTGAGTTGTATTGAAAAAGGAAAAGTTGTATTCTGTTATGATCTTAATGTTGATTGGCATGAAGTATGTCTGAAATGCATAGATTTGTAAACTGTGTATTTTTATCATGATGAATTGAAAAGTTTGGAGATCTACTTCAAATGGTTGTGTATTTCTCTTGTACTTTTATTGAGGAAATTGGAATACTATCTTGTTGATATTCTTCATATCTATTTGTATACCTATCTTTGTTATCATTTATTAAGTTGGAAGGAGGGAAATAGTTCAATCACCCTTACTAAGATACAACTTGCTAAGTTGCATTAGATGTCATTAACTATCGAAACAATTATAGTATAATTATGGAATGTGTAATGGACATACAATTAAACTATAGAAATTGTGAAAGATAAGAAGGCCATGACAAACCCTATCACTTAATCATGTAGAGGAAGACTCTTCCTCTCTCAAAAGAATGTAAAATGAAAGAAGGGTGTTTTTGATCGTTAATCATTTAGACTTCATTTTCTATGAAGTCTACTCTGGTTGAACCTATGTGGTTGCTACACCTTCTTTGAATGGATAAGTTACTTTAAATTAACCTTATGATGGTTGTTGTCCTATTTTTGGATAACTGCATGTTATGCCAAAGTTAATGAATATAAAAAAAGAATCAGGAGTTAATGAAGTTATTTTATATTAATTCAATCAAATATGGATGAAGAACTTAAGGAGTGATGGAATTAGGGTTTTTTCAAGGTTGCTATAATCTAAATCTTAATCCTAAATTAATTAGTGTTAATGATCTCCTAGGGGTATGTACTTTATGATGAAGCATTTATGACGGATGTTGGCACATGTCAACTGTAGAATTGTACCTTCGAGAAGACTAAGGTCTTCTCGAGGATACAGTGTTGCAGTTGACATGTGGCAGCACCCTTCCACATTTGTTCATCTAGATCTACACACATCTAGACTTGAACTTAGATTCTCTCTAGGTCAAGTTAGTAGCATGCTTTGAAATAGGAAGTAGCTTCCTATGACTCAGGGTATCTAGGCACATTCGATCGACTTAGGTCAGTTGAGTATGCCCATATACCCTAGGTCATCATGAGCATCTCCCTATAACAAATTATGTCACTAACCTGGGTTAGGGTCAAACCTTGGGCAAGTGGACTGACAAAAGTCAGTAAAGACCATTCTAGATAACAAAAGAGTGAGGTGAAGGATGTATTCTGATTTGATGAGTATGTCATCTAGGAATAGTAACATGAACAATATGTTGGAAATATTTGGCCAAAGTATCACAAGCTGCTGGTTGCGTTGTCCTATGACACCTAGTTTAAAGAAAATATGATGTCAGATGAATATTGGTAATGAATATTCAGATAGGTTCTTTAAACAGATCACTCAGTACCCCGAATAGGGTAAGTAAACCAAGTATACGTAGTATACATAAAGTATTCCATACTTAAAGACAAACATGAGAGATTGGTTAGAAACTGAGTCATGAAATGAGAGATCGGTAGTTTACCGAGTCATTTACAGCTGCATATGGTTATCTGTTATGAGATTGATTGGCATGGAATGTGTGTTCTAAATAATGTTTTATTTAGAACAGAGAACATTGTCTAAGAAATTTTTTTTCCCTTGTTTCTAAAGTCTTAAAATGGGAATGTTACATCTTGGTATCAGAGCTGAAGGTTGCAGCTCTTGGACCTATTGTGTCCATAATCTGATAAAACTTAAATTTTCTTGTTAATAGAAAATGGTTAGAACAAGAGGAAATGTTGCAAATAATCCTCCACCTGGTGAAGGAGCAAAAACTGCCCAAAAACTTGATGAGATCCTTGCTGCCCTATTGGACACAAGAGATCATTTGGTTGTACTTGAACAACAAGTAATGGGAAATGAGGAGGAAGAAGATGCTGGTAATAATAATCAGCCACCTCCTGAGGACAATGCCAATTTGGGTGTTGATAATAACAATGTGAACATACCTGATCAACAAGAAAATAACAAGGTTAGGCTGGCAGCTGAACTCACTAATGATATAAAAAGGATAAGTCCACCTAAGTTTGATGGCACCACATTAGGAGATGGAGATGAGAAATAGATCAGTTAAATGGAGGAGTACTTTGCAATAAGGAACTTCTCAGAAGAAACTAAGGCAATATGGGGAGCATATCAGCTTTCCCATGAAGCATCTTCATGGTGGGACAGCCGTAAGGCTGAGTTGAATATTGATGAAACTAATATTACTTGGGATCAATTTAAAAGTTACTTTAGGCAACGTTGGCTGCCACAACTTTATTATGATCAGAAAATGACTGAATTCCAGAACTTAGCTCAAGGAAAGCTAACTGTAACTAAGTATTGGGAGTGGTTTACTAAACTCCTTAAGTATGTACCTCAGTATCAAACAGACGAGAAGTTCAGGATACAAAAATTCATCATGGGATTGAATCCCATTATAGGAGGAGAGGTGGATGTTCACAACCCAACCACTATGGAAGGGGTTGTTGAAAAATCCATAAGGTAGGAACAAAAATTAAAGGCAATTTTTGCTCATAAAGAGGAAGTAAGGAAGAAAGTCCCCAACTCCTCTTCATCATCTCTTGCACCTAAGAAAGGACCATGGAAGAAATTTGGAATGAAAAGTAAGTTTTCAGCTGATAATAATAAGAAAACAACAACAAATAAGTCTGCTAGAAATGCACGAAACAACTTTGTCAAGAATAATAATAACAGACAAAAGTCCTATGGAGGTCAGAATGATAACTATAAGGCTGGAAATAAATCTGAGCCTAGAAAGGGACTTGTAGGAGGTTGTTATAAATATGGAAAAGATCATTACGCAAATCAATGTCCTTTGAAAAAGGATGATCGTAATCAGCAGCACAAGATACACGCTGCAGTAGCTGACAAACAGGCTGAAAAATAAGTCACACCCATAGAAGTTCTGGGTAAGTTATTTGGCATACCTGTAACTATTCTTTTTGATACCGGAGCTACTGAATGTTTTATTTCTAATAAATTAGAATCCAAAATAAAAAGAAAAGATGGAAAAATGGATAAAACATGGACTGTACATTATGGAAATAATGTTGTTCATACAGTTAGTATGTGTCTTTTTGGAGCAGTCCTTGACTTACCTAGTTTTTCCACTGAAGTTGATCTTTATGTTGCACCTTTGGGATCATATGATGTAATCATAGGTGTTAATTGGCTAGCTGATCATAAAGAAAAAGTGGACTATTTTGAAAAACATATTAGTTGTTTAGATGATCTACAGAAAACAACAGAGATTCAGGGTGTGAAACATGAAATTTCAGTTAGGAAATTGTCAGCAATGCAACTTAAAAAGGCCAAAAATAAAGGTTGTACCTTATATGCAGTAAAAATTTTAGAATCTTGCTGAGGAAAACAAGTGATTTCATGGAACGTTATCCACTGTTACGAAACTACAAAGATGTGTTTCTGGAAGAGTTACCAGGTCTTCCACCCAAAAGGGAATTTGACTTCACAATTGAGATCAAACAGGGTACCGAGCCTATTTCTAAGGCACCATATCGAATGACTACTATAGAATTAGTAGAGCTTAAGGCACAATTGCAAGAAATTTTGTCTAAAGGTTTGATTAGACCGAGTGTTTCACCTTGGGGAGCACCGGTAATTTTTGTGAAAAAGAAAGATGGAACACTTAGATTGTGCATTGATTACAGAATGTTAAACAAAGCAACAATCAAGAATAGATATCCACTCCCTAGAATTGATGATCTATTTGATCAGATGTGTGGAGCATCAGTATATTCTAAGATAGATCTTTGATCTAGATATCATCAGTTATGGATTAAGGATGAGGACATTCATAAAAAAACTTTTAGAACAAGGTATGGACATTATGAGTTCACAGTTTTACCTTTTGGATTAACAAATGCACCTGCAACTTTTATGAATTTAATGAATAATATTTTCAAGAATACTTGGAAAATTTTGTGCTCGTATTCTTAAATGATATTCTCATATATTCTAAAAGTATTGAGGAACACCATGAGCATTTAAGATAGTTTTAGAAATTTTAAGGAAGAGACGGTTATATGGTAAGCTATCTAAATGTTCTTTCTATGATACAAAAGTGCACTATTTGGGTCATGTTATAAGTAAGAATGGAATTGTTGTAGATCCTTCTAAAATTGTAGCTATAACTAAGTGGCCTGCACCAAAGAATGTACATGAAGTTAGAAGCTTCATGGGTCTTCCCGGTTACTATAAGAAATTTGTAAAGATTTTTCCAAAGTGGCTGCACCAATAACTTCATTACAGAAAAAGGATAAGAAATTTGTTTGGAATGAGAAATGTGAATCTGCATTTAAACTTTGAAGGATCGGTTAACTTCAGCACCTATTTTAGTTGTACCAGACCCTAATGGAGACTTTACTGTTGTAACGGATGCATCTGGGGAAGGTCTTGGAGGTATTTTGTTACAAAATGATCATGTCATAGCTTATGAAAGTAGAAAACTTAAGTTACATGAGTTGAATTATGCTCCACATGATTTAGAGCTTGCTCTGCCATTGTTCATGCACTTCAAGTTTGGAGGCATTATCTACTTGGTAAACCTTTTGAATTAAAAACTGATCATCTTGGGCTGAAGTATATTTTCACTCAGCCAAATCTGAATGTAATAAAATGAAGGTGGTTAGATTTTTTGTCTCAATATGATTTTGACATAAGTTACATTAAAGGAAAGGAAAATAGGGTAGCTGATGCTATAAGTCTTAGGAAGCACATTTATGCTCTTATAACATTAAGAACTCAGTTTAAAGATGAAGTAAAAAGTGTTATGGAATCTGATTCTTATTTTCAGCAAGTAAAAACAACACTTGCTGCAGATCCAAATGATGTGAGATATAAAGGTTTTCACTTTGATAATGAAGGAATCTTACGATTTGAAAACAGAGTATACATACCTTTGCTAAATGATTTAAGAAAAAAATTGTTAGCAGAATTTCACAATTCACCTTTTTCTGGACACCTCGGCATTACAAAGATGCTTGCTGATATAAAACAACAATATTTCTGGAAAGGGATGAAAAAGGATGTTGTATTGATTTTGTGACACATTTCTTAGAATGTCAACGTGTTAAAGCTGAACATATGCATCCAACCAGTTTATTGTATCCTCACAGCATACCGTAGTACAAATGGCAAGTAATAAGCATGGATTTTGTACAAGGGTTGCCTATGTCAAGAAATAAACATGATGTTATTATTTTTGTTGTTGATAAACTAATAAAAGTAGCACACTTTATTACTGGTAATCTTAAGGATGATTCTCCTATTTTGGCAAAAAGGTTTGTTCATGAGATTTTTAGATTACATGGAGTACCTGAATTAATCATATCTGATAGAGATCCTAGAATGACTTCAAGGTTTTGGCAAACACTTAATGCAGCTCTAGGAACTAAGCTGAATTTTAGTTCTGTGTATCATCCGGAAATGGATGGACAGACTGAAAGAGTTAATCAAGTTTTAGAGGATATGTTACGAATGTATTGTATGGATCAACAGTATAAATGGGAAGAGTACCTTCCATTAGTTGAGTTTGCATACAATAACACATATCATGCCTCTCTTAAGATGGCACCTTTTGAAGCATTATATGGAAGGAAAATGCAGAACCCCTGTTAGTTGTGACAACTTTGAGGATAGAGAGGTAATTGGACCTGAAATCCTTATGGAAATGGAACAACAAGTTAAAATGATTCGTGAATGCTTGAAAGAAGCAGCAGATAGGAAAAAGAGTTATGCTAACTTGAAGTGGGTTGATAGGAAATTTGAACTTGGTGAGAAGGTCTTTCTTCGGGTTAAACCGAAAAAGAGTTCTATAACTTTTGGCAAGGCTGCCAAGTTATCACCTCGTTATGTGGGACCTTTTGAAATAGTTGAAGTAATCAACCCTGTAGCTTATCATTTAGCATTACCTCCTGCTTTTTCATGAATGCATGATGTTTTCCATATTTCTTTGCTTAAGAAATATGTTTCAGATTTATCACATGTGTTAAATTGGAATTCCTTGTAGGTCCAAGACCCAGGAATAATCATGGTTAAACCCATAGGAGTGCTGGAAACTCACCAGTTGTACATAAGAAATCATGAAATAAGTCAATGTAAGGTCCAGTGGGATCAGTTTAATGAGGAAAGTGCAACCTGGGAAAATCTGGAAGATATGAAAACTACTTTTCCATATTTATTTGAACAAAATTGATTCTGTTGACTGATAAAAATTTATGATTTTATCTTTATATGAAAATAATTCTGCCATTTTTGGGTAGATATTTATTTATTTTAAATAAACAGCTATGTAAATGCTGATTTTTGAAGCTTTAAAATTTTGATATGTTAGAACATATGATAAGAAAGTGAATAATTTGATTCTCTTAGATGCAAATTATTAAAATAATATAATCATCAGGAAAATGATTATTTTTAGGAGGGAAGTATGTAACACCTTGACAAACTGTTATATTCCTCTTTTGCATTGCAAGCATTGACATGTGATTTTCCTAAGAAGGTGTATTCTTTTGATTGTTGAAAATCATGCTTGCCATGGATAATTTATTTCTGTTCTTGGATTCATTTTCTGAAATGTTGTTGCTTGCAAGGAATCCATTTTGTTTGAGATAAGAAAGGTTGTAAACTGGTAATGTTGTTTGCAAATTATCTTTATTAATAATGAAACCTTGGATCAATTCCATTGATCCAAGGTATGTTTTAATTCTTCTTACCTGATCTGTATGGTAAACTGACATTCAGAGGTTGAAGGAAATAAAGGACTGAACTCTTGTATGTTTACAATTTCATTGATCTTCTTGGAAGATTCTTGCTTTGCATTCTGTTGTAAGTAGTGTGCTTGGATCTTCTTGATTAATTTCTCCAGGATGTTGAATGGTGTTAAGAGGAAAGAGGTCTACTTCAGGACTATTGAGGGTAATAAAAACCTAAGTCCTAGACCTAAGATCTATCCTAACGGGATTCTAACCTAAGGTAAATTAGACCTACCTTATGTACCTATGTCTACACTAATCTTGTTGCATCCTAACCTAAGTTGTATGTTTTACAAAGTTGGGGGATTTGGAAATAACCTAAGGTAATATAGGTTTATTTCTAACCTATTACCTAATACTAAATTGGTATGAAGTATGGTCTATCCTAAGATGGAAAATTTACCTAAGGAAATGTTTATAACCTAAGGTAAATACTTTCTAAACTAACCTAAGGTCATATCCTAAGCTAATGATATCTATCCTAAACTAATGCAAGGATGGAAGGGGACCTAAGGGAGTCACATGGCAAGTTGAAGGCATGGTGATGGTTCCTAAGTCATTTATTTGATTTGATTTTTGAATTTAAAATGGGACAGTGTACTGTCAGTTTTGACAGAGGCATGGAATTTAGAGGGAATCCTAGTTGGATCATCACTAAAGTTAAGTAATGCATGTTCTCTTTGAAATTGGACTCGCCAATTTTAGATGGCGGTGGCATGGAGATATAGGTGGGAGATTGGAAATTAATGACATTTATGGTCATCAGTTTTTGTGAGAAAACCACCTTGGAAACCATGCGAGTGGATTTGTTGGGAGTTGTTTGGTCTTTCATGCATTTGTGATTTTTTCTCTGCATGGAGCTATCTGGTTCTTCAAACCAGCAGTTCTATTTTCATTTTTGTTACTATTTTTAACTCCCTTGGACTATTTTTCGATCCAATGGAAGTATATGAGGCATTTGAGAAGGAATTTTTTGGTTGTTGATTTGTTTGGAGAAGAAGAGTTGTGAAGGCTCGACTGGAAATCTTCTTCGAATCGATAGAAGCACTATCAGGCATGATAGGCTCTATCCATTAAGTTTCTCTACTTTTCTCTAAATGTCTTCATTAAAACAACTTTTCTCTCTGTGAAATAAATGGGTTTTTATTTTTGTGATGGTTACATTTGGTTTCTTGCTTGAAATTCTTTGTTTTTCTGATTGAGGAATCTCTGCTTGATAAGGTTGGTCATTGGGTTGTTTTCCTGTTCATTTAATGTTGAATCCCACCTTAAATCTTGTGGTGATTTGAGTAATGAAGTGCATGTGTGAATCTTTCTTATCTGTTTGAAAATGGGTTTATGGAAATGAAATGTGGCTTCAAGTTTTGAACTGAGTTGTAGTTTGGGTTGTTAGAAGGTAAATGAATACCCTTCTCTGATCGCTTCTTTGTTTTGTTCAAAAAGTTTTGTTACTCCTTTTGGAACTGTATGAATATATGCTTGGATTCAGAGTTGTGTGAACTTGAATTTTGTGTGAGAAAATAGTAAATGTGTTTCCCTTCTTCTTGAACTTACTGTATAAATCTATCAGTTCTTTGATTCGGTATTCGATGGAAGATGGGTAGTTATTGGGTGTTTGGAATCTCTATTTTTGTGGTTCATCTTGTATGGAAACAAGAGTGAATGTTTTTTATTTATACTCAAAAACTTTTCAGTTAAAAACTGAGTCACTCGAATTAAGTTCTTTTATGGAAACTATGTGATAGTTATTTCTTGGACCCTTGGATTTTGATGTTATCTTGTTGGAAATACTTGTGTGTGAATTATTTCTTCTAATCTTATTTATATTGTGTCTTTCTTTAAGTTCTTGAGACTGAACTGGGATAAATAGATGAGGTCCTGTTGGTTGGGGACATTTGAGAGTTGGCTTTGTCTGAGTTGATACTTGGGTTATTCTTGTAGCTTATTTGAGCTTTTTTGTATTGTCGATCATGTTGTCTACTTTTGTTGAATTTAGATGTTGTTGTTTTTGAATTCAATACTGTTCCTGATCTGGGTTAATCACTTGAGTAACTTGCTGGAGTAAACTTGTTAAATCCTTCCTGATTGTTGTAATTTCATGAAATTTTTAAGGATGGGTATTTGAACTTTTTAGTTGGTTTCTTGATCTGGAACTAACCAAATGGTTTGAGTAAGGGGTTTTTGACTAGGTTCCATTTATTTGATCTCTGTGTAAGTTGGAAAATAGAATGTCCTTATCGATTTGTTAGATGTGTACAGTTGAATCCTGTCCATAGAATTGAAAGAAAATTATTTAATCATCTTTTGTTGACTTGTTGCACCTTCTTTGCTAAGTCATGTTGTAATTTTGTTTTGCATCTTCTTGAAATCGAATCTTGATGGATTCTTCTCTGTACATTATTTGAGGTCTTTCTTCCATTCTGAAATGGTTACAATTATGTTGATGATTCTATATTTAACTTTCACTAGGAAAAAAATATTTCTAATCTGACTATTTTGAATGACTGTAAATTTGAAATTTTTGAATGGACTCTCTTTGTTGATGAGAATGTAATTCCTTACCCTGTATTTGGTGATAAACAACTTTAATCCTTTTGCATCTCCTTTTTTATGGGTATAAATCTTATGGTTTGTTGTCCATGATGGGAAACCATGCTTAAATCAATATAATTCAACCACAACAGTCACACATTTTTTTAATCTCTTCTTATATGTGTTTTCTTTTATAAAGGAGTTTGGGATGTAGTGATTGGGTCTGTATTATTTTTTTGACCTTCTTCACTTGTAATAGAATAATAGGAATTCCTTTCTAATCATGTCATTTGACTCCTTCTCTTTCATTCTCTGAGGTGAAGTTTGATCACTACCCCTTTGGAAATTATAAGAGATTTGTGTTGTGTTCTCTTTTCTGAAGTTGTGAATGGGGATTTGGGTTAACCTGAATTATAAAGGAAGTTCTAAACTATTTTATCACATTCGTTCTTCTTCTTTTTGTGTAAATATTGTAGATTTAATTGGTTCAGTTGCATTACTTTTTGAATAATGTAGTTGGGTAGTCATTGATTACTATTTGCTTATTCACTTGACTTGTATTAAGGGGATTTTAATATTGTGATAGTAGATTAATTGAAGATGAAACTTGCATTGAGTAAATACTTTTCCTAATGTTAATGTATGCCTAACTTGAGAACTTAGGCTATGTCTTGGATTTGGAATTAGGATGTCACATCTGAAATGTGAAACTCTTATTTATTTATGTTGTTAGATGATTCATCCTAAAACCTTTATGATGTTGGAATGAGCTTGGCTGTACATGTCTTTTTATGAAATTTTGTAAGTTGAGTTAGAAGGTTCCTACTTCTAAAAGTAACTCTATTTTGGTTAAATAGTGAAGTTAATTTTGTATTTCAAATTCAGATGAATTGTGAAGGAAATAATTATAAGGTACTTTTATTTGATATAGATAAGTAATTGGTTGGAACATTATTTATCTGATATCATGTTGTAGATTGCTGATTACATCATGATATTTCCTTAAATGTTATTCAAATTGATTAATTGTTCTTCTTTTATGGTTGTTATTACTTATGATTTATTTGTCTTCTTGACCTCACTGTTTCATAAAAGCAGAGTTGGTTTAATGAAACAGTTAGTTGAAAGCACATTGTTTTAATGCTTAGTGCTTATCATGCTCAGTTCAATGAACTGACCCGTGCTAGCAATTTTTGCAGATGGACTTCGTAAGTGATAAAGGAAGGCAATAAATTTTATGATGTATTGGTTGCTTAAAAGTCTGGACCATTTATAGAGAATTCTGATTTATTATTGAGATGTATTGAAGGAAGAAAAGTTGTATTCTTAAATGATCTTGATGTTGTTGACATGAAATATGTCAGTAATGCATAGTCTTGTAAAATGTGTATTTTATCATGATGAATTGAAAAGACTGAAGTTACTTAAATTGATTATGTCAATTCTCTTGTTCATAATATGAAGGAAATTTGTAATCCTATCTTTGATGTTGTCATTCATATCTGATTGGATCCTTATTTCTGTTGTCATTGAATAGGTTGGATAAATGGGAATTAGTACAATTTCCCTTACTTGAATGCAACTTACTAAGTTGCATGTATTGATGTTCTTTACCTAATCTTGTATGGTTTATTATGATGTTAATGAACATATAGTTAAAATATAGGATGTGTGAATTGGATAAGGGTATAATAAATCCTAATACTTAACCATAATGAGGAAGGTTCTCCTCTCTCTCAAAAGGATACAAAATAAAATGAATGGTATATGAGTTTGATAACCATTTAGACTTCATATCTATGAAGTCTACTCATAACAGAACCTATTTTGGTTCTTATACATTCCTTGAATGGTTGAGACACATTAATTAAATCTTATGATAGATGTTGTTTCTATTTTTGATTAATTGCACGTTAAGAAAAAAGTTAATGAACATAAAAGCAATCATAGGTTATGAGGTTTCATATTATTTAATCAACTCAAATAAGGATGGAAAATTTAAGGGTTATTGAGATTAGGGTTATGCAAGGTTGTTGTGATTTGAATCTTAATCCAAAGGTAATTAAGTGGAAATGACCTCTTGAGGTGTGTAAATCATGATGAAGTAGTTTATGTTGGATGTTGGTACACACCAACTGTAAAACTGTACCTTCGTGAAGACTTGGGTCTTCACGAGGATACAGTGTTGCAGTTGACATGTTGCAACACCCTTCAGCATTGGTTCATCTAGATCTACTCAAATCTGGACTTGAACTTAGTTTCTCTCTAGATCAGGCTAAGGATATGATTTAGCATAGGAAGTGACTCTCAATGACTTAGGGTAACTAGGCACATTCAATTGACTTAGGTCGAATGAGTATGCCCATATACCCTAGGTCATCGTGAGTGGTTCCCTATACCAAATTATGTCAATAAACTGGGTTAGGGTCAAACCTTGGACAAGTGGACTGATAGAAGTCAATAAAGACCATTCTAGATAACAGATGAGTGGGGTGAAGGACGTATTCCTGATTAGATGAGTATGTCATCTAGGAATAGTAACATGAACAGTATGTTGGAAATATTTGGCCAAAGTATCGCAAGCTACTGGTTGCGTTGTCCTATGTCACCTAGTTTGAGAAATGTGATTTCAGATGAATATGGTAACAAATATTCAGATATATTTCTTAAACAGAACACTCAATACCCAGAACAGGGTAAGAGAACCAAGTATACATAGTATACCCATAGTATTCAATACTTAAGTTAACATGAGATATCGGTTGGTAACTGAGTCATGAAATGAGAGATCGGTAGTTCACCGAGTCATTTACAGCTGCATATGGTTATCTGTTATGAGATTGATTGGCATGGAATGTGTGTTCTAAATTATGATTATTTAGAACAGAGAACATTATGTAAAAAAAATTTTTTTTCCCTTGTTTCTAAAGTCTTAAAATGGGAATGTTACATCTTGGTATCAGAGCTGAAGGTTACAGCTCTTGGACCTATTGTGTCCATAATCTGATAAAACTCAAATTTTCTTGTTAACAGAAAATGGTTAGAACAAGAGGAAATGTTGCAAACAACCCACCACCTGGTGGAGAAGCAACAACTGCCCAAAAACTTGATGAGATCCTTACTTCCCTATTGGACACAAGAGATCATTTGACTGTACTTGAACAACAAGTAATGGGAAATGAGGAGGAAGAAGATGTTGGTAATAACAATCAGCCACCTCCTGTGGACAATGCCAATTTGGGAAATTTGGGTGTTGATAATAACAATGTAAACATGCCTGATCAGCCAGAAAATAAAAAGGCAAGGCTGGCAGCTGAACTCACTAATGATATCAAAAGGATAAGTCCACCTAAGTTTGATGGCACCACATTAGGAGATGGAGCTGAGAATTGGCTCAGTGAAATGGAGAAGTACTTTGCAATAAGGAACTTCTCAGAGGAAACAAAGGCAATATGGGGAGCATATCAGCTTTCCCATGAAGCATCTTCATGGTGGGACAAGCCGTAAGGCTGAGTTGAACATTGATGAAACTAATATTACTTGGGATCAATTTAAAAGTTATTTTAGGCAATGATGGCTGCCACAACTTTACTATGATCAGAAAATGACTGAATTTCAGAACTTAACCCAAGGAAAATTAACTGTAACAGAGTACTGGGAGTGGTTTACTAAACTCCTTAAGTATGTACCTCAGTATCAAACTGACGAGAAGTTTAGGATATGGAAATTTATCATGGGATTGAATCCCATTATAGGGGGAGAGGTGGATGTTCACAGCCCAACCACTATGGAAGGGGTTGTTGAAAAATCCATAAGGCAGGAACAAAAATTAAAGGCAATTTCTGCTCATAAGGAGGAAGTAAGAAAGAAAGTTCCAAACTCCTCTTCATCATCTCTTGCACCTAAGAAAGGACCATGGAAGAAGTTTGGTATGAAAAGTAAGTTCTCAGCTGATAATAATAAGAAAACAACAACAAATAAGCTTGCTGCTAATGTACGCAATAACTTTGTCAAGAACAATAATAATGGACAGAAGTCCTATGGAGGTCAGAATGATAACTTTAAGGCTGGGAATAAATTTGAGCCTAAAAAGGGACCTGTAGGAGGCTGTTACAATTGTGGCAAGGATCATTATGCAAATCAATGTCCTTTGAAAAAGGATGACCGTAATCAGCAGCACAAGATACATGCTGCAGTAGCTGACAAACAAGCTGAAAAGCAAGTCACACCCATAGAAGTTTCGGGTAAGTTATTTGGCATACCTGTAACTATTATTTTTGATACGGGAGCTACTGAATGTTTTATTTCTAGTAAATTAGCATCGAAATTAAAAAGAAAAGATGGAAAAATGGATAAATCATGGGTTGTACATTATGGGAATAATGTTGTTCATACAGTTAGTATGTGTCTTTTTGGAGCAGTCCTTGATTTACCTAGTTTTTCCATGGAAGTTGATCTTTATGTTGCTCCTTTGGGGTCTTATGATGTAATCATAGGTGTTAATTGGCTAGCTGAGCATAAAGAAAAAGTGGACTATTTTGAAAAACATATTAGTTGTTTAGATGACCTACAAAAAACAACAGAGATTCAGGGTGTAAAACGTGAAATTTCAGTTAGGAAATTATCTGCTATGCAACTTAAGAAGGCCAAAAATAAGGGTTGTACCTTGTATGCAGTAAAAATTTCTGAATCTACTGAAGAAAATAGTGATTTCTTAGAATGTTACCCGCTATTATGAAACTACAGTGATGTGTTTCTGGAAGAGTTACCAGGTCTTCCACCCAAAAGGGAATTTGACTTCACAATTGAAATCAAACCTGGAACCGAGCCTATTTCTAAGGCACCTTATTAGATGACTACTATTGAATTGGTAGAGCTTAAGGCACAGTTACAAGAACTTTTATCTAAAGGTTTGATTAGACTGAGTGTCTCACCTTAGGGAGCACCGGTAATTTTTGTGAAAAAGAAAGATGGAACACTTAGATTGTGTATTGATTACAGAATGTTAAACAAGGCAATGATTAAGAATAGATATCCACTTCCTAGAATTGATGATCTATTTGATCAGATGCGTGGAGCATCGGTATATTCTAAGATAGATCTATGATCTGGATATCATCAGTTATGAATTAAGGATGAGGACATTCATAAAACAACTTTCAGAACAAGGTATGGACATTATGAATTCACAACTTTACCTTTTGGATTAACAAATTCACCTGCAACTTTTACAAATTTAATGAATAATATTTTTCAAGAATACTTGGACAAATTTGTGCTTGTATTCTTGGATGACATTCTCATATATTCTAAAAGTATGGAAGAACACCATGAGCATTTGAAGATAGTCTTGGAAATCTTGAGAAAAAGATGGTTATTTGGTAAGTTGTCTAAATGTTCTTTCTATGACACGGAAGTGCACTATTTGGGTCATGTTATAAGAAAAGATGGAATAGTTGTAGATCCTTCTAAAATTGTAGCTATAACTGAGTGGCCTGCACCAAAGAATGTACATGAAGTCAGAAGCTTCATGGGTCTTGTTGGTTACTATAGGAAATTTGTTAAAGATTTCTCCAAAGTTGTTGCACCAATAACTTCATTGCAGAAAAAGGATAAGAAATTTGTGTGGAATGAGAAATGTGAATCTGCATTTAAAACTTTAAAGGATCAATTAACTTTAGCACCTATTTTGGTTGTACCTGACCCTAATGGAGACTTTACCATTGTAACGGATGATGCATCCGGGGAAGGTCTTGGAGGTATTTTGTTACAAAATGATCATGTCATAGCATACAAAAGTAGAAAACTTAAGTTACATGAGCTGAATTATGCTCCACATGATCTAGAGTTTGCTGCCATTGTTCATGCACTTCAAGTTTAGAGGCATTACCTACTTGGTATAACTTTTGAACTAAAAACTGATCATCTTGGGCTGAAGTATATTTTTACTCAGCCAAATCTGAATGCAAGACAACGAAGATGGTTAGAGTTTTTATCTCAATATGATTTTGACATAAGTTACATTAAAGGAAAGGAAAATAGGGTAGCTGATGCTCTAAGTCGTAGGAAGCACATTTCTGCTCTTATAATGTTGAGAACTCAGTTCAAGGATGAAGTAAAGAGTGTTATGGAATCTGATTCTTATTTTCAGCAAGTAAAAACAACACTTGCTGCAGATCCAAATGATGAGAGATATAAAGGTTTTCACTTTGATAATGAAGGAATCTTACGATTTGAAAACAGGGTATACATACCTTTGCTAAATGATTTAAGAAAGAAATTATTAGTTGAATTTCACAATTCACCTTTTTCTGGACACCCTGGTATTACAAAGATGCTTGCTGATATAAAACAACAATATTTCTTGGAAAGGGATGAAAAAGGACGTGATTGAGTTTGTGACACATTGCTTAGAATGTCAACTGTTAAAGCTGAACATATGCATCCAGCTGGTTTATTGTATCCTCACAGCATACCACAGTACAAATGGCAAGTGATAAGAATGGATTTTTTACAAGGGTTGCCTATGTCAAGAAATAAACATGATGTTATTCTGGTTGTTGTTGATAAACTAACAAAAGTAGCACACTTTATTGCTGGTAATCTTAAGGATGATTCACCTGTTTTAGCAAAAAGGTTTGTTCATGAGATTTTCAGATTACATGGAGTACCTGAATTAATCATATCTGATAGAGATCCAAGAATGACTTCAAGATTTTGGAAAACACTTATAGCAGCTTTAGGGACTAAGCTGAATTTCAGTTCTGTGTATCATCCAGAAATGGATGGACAAACTGAAAGATTTAATCAAGTTTTAGATGATATGTTATGAATGTATTGTATGGATCAACAGTATAAATGGGAAGAGTACCTTCCATTAGTTGAGTTTGCATACAATAACACATATCATGCCTCTCTAAAGATGGCACCTTTCGAAGAATTATACGGAAGGAAATGCAGAACCCCTGTTAGTTGGGACAACATTGAGGATAGAGAGGTAATTGGACCTGAAATCCTTACGGAAATGGAACAACAAGTTAAAATGATTCGTGAATGCTTGAAAGAAGCAACAGATAGGAAAAAGAGTTATGCTGACTTGAAGCGGGTTGATAGGAAATTTGAACTTGGTGAGAAGGTCTTTCTTCGGGTTAAACCGAAAAAGAGTTCTATAACTTTTGGCAAGGCTGCCAAGTTATCACCTCGTTATGTGGGACCTTTTGAAATTGTTGAAATAATCAACCCTGTAGCTTATCATTTAGCATTACCTCCTGCTTTGTCATGAATGCATGATGTTTTCCATATTTCTTTGCTTAAGAAATACATTTCAGAGTTATCACATGTATTAAATTGGAATTCCTTGCAGGTCCAAGACCCAGGAATAATCATGGTTAAGCCTATACGAGTGCTGGAAACTCACCAGTTGCACTTAAGAAATCATGAAATAAGTCAATGTAAGGTCCAGTGGGACCAGTTTAATGAGGAAAGTGCAACCTGGGAAAATCTGGAAGATATGAAAACTACTTTTCCATATTTATTTGAACAGAATTGATTCTGTTGACTGATAAAATTTGTGATTTTATTCTTTTTATGACAATAAATCTACCAGTTTTGGGTAGATATTTTATTTGTTTAAAATAAACAGCTACGTAAATGCTGATTTTGGGAATTTTAAAAATCCAGTTCTACTTTGAACATATGGAAAGAAAGATAATAAATTGATTATCCTTGATGCAAATTGTTTAAATAAGTTAATCATCGGGATGATGATTCTTTTTAGGAGGGAAGTATGTAACACCTGTGGCAAACTGTTAACTTTTCCTCTTTTGCATTGCAAGCGTTGACATGTGATTTGTCCTAAGAAGGTGTATTCTTTTGACTGTTAGAAATCATGCTTGCCATGGATAATTTATTTCTGTTCTTGGATTCATTTTTCTGAAATGTTGTTGCTTGCAAGGAATCCATTCTGTTGAGATAAGAAAGGATGTAAAAGGTAATGTTGTTGGTAATGCAAATTATCTCTTTATAATAACGAAACCTTGATCAATTTCATTGATCTAAGGTATGTTTTAATTCTTCTTACCTGATCTGTATGGTAAACTGACATTCAGAGGTTGAAGGAAATAAAGGACTGAACTCTTGTATTTATACAATTTCATTGATCTTATTGGAAGTTCTTGCTTTGCATTCTGTTGTAAGTAGTGTGCTCGGATCTTCTTGCTAATTTCTCTAGGACGTTGAATGGCGTAAAGAGGATGGAGGTCTACTTCAGGACTATTGAGGGTAATAACCTAAGTCCTAGATCTTTAAGATCTATCCTAATGGGATTCTAACCTAAGGTAAACTAGACCTACCTTATGTCTATGTTTACACTAATCTTGTTGCA
The DNA here is from genome assembly GCA_019776745.2 of Taxus chinensis. Taxonomy (NCBI): domain Eukaryota; kingdom Viridiplantae; phylum Streptophyta; class Pinopsida; order Cupressales; family Taxaceae; genus Taxus; species Taxus chinensis. The sequence continues at coordinate 146,926 of JAHRHJ020003273.1, forward strand.
TCCTAACCTAAGTTGTATGTTTTACAAAGTGGGGATTTGGAAATAACCTAAGGTAACTATAGGTTTATTTCTAACCTATTACCTAATGTTAAATTGGTATGGGGTATGGTCTATCCTAAGATGGAAAATTTACCTAAGGAAATGTTTATAAACCTAAGGTAAATACTTTCTAAACTAACCTAAGGTCGGATCCTAAGCTAATGATATCTATCCTAAACTAATGCAAGGATAGAAAGGGACCTAAGGGGAGTCACATGAAAAGTATGAGATGGTGGCGATGGTTTCTAATTCATTTATTTGATTTGATTTTTGAATTTAAAACATTATGGTACTGTCAGTTTGACAGAGGCATGGAAACTAGAGGGAATCCTAGTTGGCACCATCACTAAAGTTAAGTAATGCATGTTCTCTTTGAATTTGGACTCACCAACTTTAGATGGCAGTGGCATGGAGATATAGGTGGGAGATTGGAAATTAATGACATTTATGGTCATCATTTTTGGTGAGAAAACCACCTTGGAAACCATGCGAGTGGATTTGTTGGGAGTTGTTTGGTCTTTCATGCATTCCAATTTTTTCTCTGCATGGAGCTATCTGGTTCTTCAAACCAGTAGTTCTATTTTCAGTTTGTTACTATTTTTAACTCCCTTGGACTATTTTTGATCCAATGGAAGTATATGAGGCATTTGAGAAGGAATTTTTTGGTTGTTGATTTCGTTTGGAGAAGGAGTTGTGAAGGCTCGGCTAGAAATCTTCTTCGAGTCAATAAAAGCACTATCAGGCATGATAGGCTCTATCCATTAAGTTGTTCTTCTTTTCTCTAAGTGTCTTCATTAAAACAACTTTTCTCTCATAAAATATTTGGGTCTTTTATTTTTTTAATATTACCATGCTTTCTTGCTTGATAAATATCTATTTTGCTTTTGAAGAATCTCTGCTTGATAAGGTTGGAGATGGGTTGTTTTCTTATTTATTTGATGTTGAATCCCACCTTAAATCTTGTGGTGATTTGAGTAATGAAGTGCATGTGTGAATCTTTCTTATCTGTTCGAAAATGGGTTTATGAAATGTAAATGTGGCTTCAAGTTTTGAACTGATTTTTAGTTTGGATTGTTAGAAGGTAAATGAATACCCTTCATTGTTACTTCTTTGTTTAGTTGAAGTTTTGTTACTCCTGTTGGAACTGTATGAATATGCATGCTTGGATTCAGAGTTGTGTGAACTTGAATTTGTATATAAAAAAATAAATGTGTGCCTTCTTCTTGAACTAATTGTATAATCTATCAGTTCTTTGAATTTGGTATTTGACGGGAGCTGGGTAGATATTGGGTGTTTGGAATCTTTTTTTTTGTGGATTCTTCTTGTATGGAAACAAGAGTTAATTTTTTATTACTCCTATAAATTTTTAGATAAAAACTGAGTAGCTTGAATTAAGTTCTTTTATTGAAACTATGAGATAGTTGTTTCTTGGACCCTTGGATTTTGATGTTATCCTGTTAGGAATACTTGTGTGTTAAGTCCTTTCTTTTGATCTTATATTTACTATGTCTTTCTCTAAGTTTTTGAGTACTGAAATAAAGGATAAGTAGATGAGGTCTTGTTTGTTGGAGACATTGTGAGAGTCAGCTTTGTCTGAGTCGATACTTGGGTTATTCTTGTAGCTCTGTTTGAGCTTTCATTATGTTGATCATGTTGTCTACTTCCCTGTTGAATTAGATGTTGTTGGTTTTGAATACCTATTCCTGATCTGGGTTAACCTCTTGAGTAACTTGTTGGAGTAAACTTGTTAAAATCCTGATTGTTGGGTAATTTCATGAAATTTTTAAGGATGTTATTCAGACTTTTGGAGTTGACATTTCTTGATTTGGAACTAACCAAATCGATTCTGAATAAGGGGTTTTCTAGACTCTTCCATTTCTTTGTTCTCTTGAGTAAGATTGGAAGGGATAATTTACCTTGTCGATTTGGTAGAGGTGTACAGTTGAACCTGTCCATAGAAATGAAATGAAAAGAATTTTATCATCTCTTTGATGACTTGTGCACCTGTAGCTAAGTCATGTTGATTTTGTTTGCACCTTCTTTGAAATCGAATCTTGATGGATTCTTCTCTGTCACGATGGATGTTTTTGGTTCCTTTGACAAAATGGATTTGATTATGAGTTTCTTGATTGTTTTATCTTCATCTGATGAAGGAATTGCTTAGTTTTATGACTGAAACTTTTGTCATTTTTTGAATGACTTGAAGATTATTAATTACCCTTGTATGAGATTAAAACTTTTGTTAATGCATCTCCTTTTTTGATATGGGTATAATATTACTGTCATTGGTTTTCCATGATGGGGAACTTGCTTAAATCTGTTTCAAATTGCAACAGTCACACATTCTGTTTAATCTCTTTTATATGTGTTTTTCTTTTATAAAGAGTTCTAAGGATGTTATGATTGGGTCTTGCATTTCCTTTGTGACCTTCTTCACATGTGATAGATGTAGGAATTCCCTTTCTGATCATTTGACTCCTTCTCTTTCATTCTCTGAGGTAAAGTCTGAACTTCCCCTTTGGAAATTATAAGAGGTTATGTGTTGTATTCTCTTTTCTGAGTTGTGAATGGGGATTTGGGTTAACTGAATTATAAAGGAAGTTCTTAAACTATTTTATCACAGTCGTTCTTCTTCTTTTGGGTAAATCTTGTCTTAGATTTAATTGGTTCAGTTGCATTACTTTCTTTAATGCTCTTTTGTAGTTGTCATCATTACTACTTGCTTATTCACTTGACTTGTATTAAAGGATTTTAATATTGTGATAGTAGATTAATGTGAGATGTTGTGCATTGAGTAAATACTTCCTAATGTTAATGTATGGCCTAACTTGAGAACTTAGGCTATGTCTTGGATTTGGAATTAGGATGTCACATCTGAAATGTGAAACTCTTATTTTTAATTATGTTGTTAGATGATTCATCCTAAAACCTTTATGAAGCTGGAATGAGCTTGGTTGTAGTTGTCTTTTTATGAAACTTTTGTAAGCTGAGCTAGAAGATTAATACTTCTGAAAGTAATTCTATTTTTGGTTAAATAGTGAAGTTAATTTTGTATTTCAAATTCAGAGGAATTGTGAAGGAAATAATTATAAGGTACTTTTATTTGATTTAGATAAGTGTTTTGGTTGGAACATTATTTATCTGATATCATGTTGTAGATTGTTGATTACATCATGATATTTCCTTAAATGTTATTCAGATTGATTAATTGTTCTTCTTTTATGGTTGATACTACTTATGATTTATTTGTCTGCTTGACCTCACTGTTTCATAAAAGCAGAGTTGGTTTAATGAAACAGTTAGTTGAAAGCACATCATTTTAATGCTTAGTGCTTATCATGCTTAGTTCAATGAAATGACCCATGCTAGCATTTTTATAGATAAAGGCAATAACTTTTGATGGACTTCGTAAGTGATAAAGGAAGGAAATAAATTTTATGATGTATTGGTTGCTTAAAAGTCTGGACCATTTATAGAGAATTCTGATTTATTATTGAGATGTATTGAAGGAAGAAAAGTTGTATTCTTAAATGATCTTGATGTTGTTGACATGAAATATGTCAGTAATGCATAGTCTTGTAAAATGTGTATTTATCATGATGAATTGAAAAGATTGAAGTTACTTAAATTGATTATGTCAATTCTCTTGTTCATAATATGAAGGAAATTTATAATCCTATCTTTGATGTTGTCATTCATATCTGATTGGATCCTTATTTCTGTTGTCATTGAATAGGTTGGATAAATGGGAATTAGTACAATTTCCCTTACTTGAATGCAACTTACTAAGTTGCATGTATTGTTGTTCTTTACCTAATCTTGTATGGTTTATTATGATGTTATGAATGTATAGTTAAAATATCAGGATGTGTGAATTGGATAAGGGTATAATAAATCCTAATACTTAACCATAATGAGGAAGGTTCTCCTCCTCTCAAAAGGATACAAAATAAATGAATGGTATATGAGTTCGATAACCATTTAGACTTCATATCTATGAAGTCTATCATAACAGAACCTATTTTGGTTCTTATACATTCCTTGAATGGTTGAGACACATTAATTAAATTCTATGATAGATGTTGTTTCTGTTTTGTATTAATTACATGTTAAGGAAAAATTAATGAACATAAAAGCAATCATAGGTTATGAGGTTTCATATTATTTAATCAACTCAAATAAGGATGGAAAACTTAAGGATTGTTGGGATTAGGGTTATGCAAGGTTGTTGTGATTTGAATCTTAATCCAAAGATAATTAAGTGGAAATGACCTCTTGAGGTGTGTAAATCATGATGAAGTAGTTCTGTCGGATGTTGGCACATGCCAACTACAGAATGGTACCTTTGTGAAGACTTGGGTCTTCATGAGGATACAATGTTGCAGTTGACATGTTGCAACACCCTTCAACATTGGTTCATCTAGATCTACTCAAATCTGGACTTGAACTTAGTTTCTCTCTAGATCAGGCTAAGGATATGATTTAGCATAGGAAGTGACTCTCAATGACTTAGGGTAACTTGGCACATTCAATTGACTTAGGTCGAATGAGTATGCCCATATACCCTAGGTCATCGTGAGTGGTTCCCTATACCAAATTATATCAATAACCTGGGTTAGGGTCAAACCTTGGACAAGTGGACTGACAGAAGTCAGTAAAGACCATTTTAGATAACAGATGAGTGGGGTGAAGGATGTATTCTGATTAGATGAGTATGTCATCTAGGAATAGTAACATGAACAGTATGTTGGAAATCTTTGGCCAAAGTATCGCAAGCTGCTGGTTGTGTTGTCCTATGTCACCTAGTTTGAGAAATGTGATTTCAGATGAATATGGTAACAAATATTCAGATAGATTTCTTAAACAGAACACTCAAATACCCAAAACAGGGTAAGAGAACCAAGTATACATAGTATACCCATAGTATTCAATACTTAAGTTAACATGAGAGATCGGTTGGTAACCGAGTCATGAAATGAGAGATCGGTAGTTCACCGAGTCATTTACAGCTGCATATGGTTATCTGTTATGAGATTGATTGGCATGGAATGTGTGTTCTAAATTATGATTATTTAGAACAGAGAACATTATGTATAAAAAAAATTTTTTTCCCTTGTTTCTAAAGTCTTAAAATGGGAATTAGAGGGCAAGAAGATTTACCACCTTCACTATGGGTGCACAAGCTCTATTTCACCTTGCGAGGCTTGTGCGTGCATGGTATGTCTATGCAGAGTTGAATAGAGAGATAGGGAATTGGAAAGAACTGATTGCAGGTATGATTAAAACCTTTGACTATTTTTCCACTAAACCTCTAGTGAATGAAGTGTTATAGGTTATGAAGCACTTGACTATGGGAGATAGTGTAAAGGTTGAGGAACTTATTCAGGAGTTACTAGGTGAGTCAGACATGGAGGCATGCTTTGAAGAAGAAGAGACAGATGTAAAACAACTTGGGTACACCTTCCTAGAAAAAGAAAAGGGTAAGATGGTCTATGTCATTGATGATGAAGAACTGGAGAATCTAGATGCTGAGCATACTAAGGGTACATGTGAGGTCTTAGATAGTGTAGATGAGAAGGTGTGCACATACCATGAGCTAATGAGAATGAAGAAGGTCAACATTGGAACAAATGTTGAACCTAAGGAGGCCATCATTAGAGATTATTGGTCTGACTCTGAGGTTGCTAAGATAATTGAGTTGTTACGTGACTTCCAGGACTTGTTTCCTAGAGGATATCATGAGTTGAAAGGGGTGCATGAATCTTTAGGTGAGATGAGAATCAAGCTAAAGGAAGGTGTGCGCCCAGTTAGGAAGAGGCCTTACAGGATGAATCCTAACCTGCACGTCAAGGTAAAGGAAGAAATTGATAAGATGCTAAATTCTGGAATCATTGAGCCCATTGAGGAGTCAGAGTGGGTTAGCCCTATGGTGATTAGTATCAAGAAAGATGGAAGAATAAGAATTTGTGTGGATTATAGGGAGTTGAATGTTGCATGTGTAATAGATCCCTTTCCCACACCATTTATAGAGGAGATTCTGGAAGGCGTTGTAGGGTGTGAGATTTACTCCTTCACTGATGGATTTTCTGGATATCATCAAGTAAGAATAGCTAAAGAGGATCAAGAGAAGAAAAATTTCACCACTAGAAGTGGGGAATTTTTAGATACACGGTTATGCCCTTTGGATTAAAGAATGCGCCTGCAGTCTTTTTGTGCATTGTTGTGTAAGAATTCCAGGAATTCATTCATAAGTTTCTACAGGTTTACTTGGATGATTGGATAGTGTATGGGCTAGTGAAAGATCATTGTGATAATTTAAGGATGATGTTTGAGAGGTGCCGGTAGTTGAGCATCTCTTTAAACATTAAGAAGTGCATTTTTACTACACCTTTTGGGACTTTTCTGGGGCATATTATTTGTAAAGAAGGCTTGTTAGTGGATCCTGCTAAGGTTGTTGTTATTTTGGGCCTGGAGGAACCTACTAACTAGAGTGAGGTGCGTGGATTCTTGGGGCACACAGGATATTATAGGAATTTTATCAAAGGTTATGCTAATATTTCCACACCTTTAGAATAATTATTGAAAAGTAAAGGAAAGTTCCATTGGGGTGAAGTGCAACAACGCATGTTTGAGACACTGAAGGAAAGGCTTACTACAACACCTATTATGCAATTTCCTTCATGGACCAAACCTTTTCATGTGCATGTGGACACCTCTGGCATGGCCATTGGTGTGGTATTAGCCCTTCCTAGAGAAGGGATTTTTGATCATCCTATTTTCTTTGTAAGCAGGAAGTTGACCCCAGTAGAATAAAACTATACAACTACAGAGCATGAGGCCTTGTCTATGATTTACATGTTGCATAAGTTTAGACAATACTTGCTGGAAACACCTTTTATTTTCTATACAGATCACATGGCATTGAAATACTTGGTGAACAACCCATTTTACAGGGGCACATATGTCGTTGGATTCTGTTATTTCAGGAATTTGATTTTATATGGTGGTTAAGCCAGAAAGAGAAATTCTTGGACCAGATCATTTATCAAGGATTAATACAGGAGAGGATGTAGAGCATTGAGGATACAATGTCGGATGCACAACTTTTTAGATAAAACCACGCACCCTATGACTTAGAAGATATTTTGTCTTTTTACAAACAGGTGTGGCACCTGAGGGAATGAAGAATATAGAGAAAAAATAACTTGTATAGCATCACACCTTACATGTTGATTAGTGGAGACTTATACAAACTAGGCTAGGATGAAGTTTTGCACCGGTGTGTACTTAAGCATGAGTGTGAAGCTATTATGGAAGAGGCTCATGGTGGTATTGCAGGTGGACATTATGCAGGAGATGCTACCGCATGCACAAGATTTTATTGGCAGGCCTATGGTGGGAAACATTGTATAAGGATTGTAAAGAATATTGTAAGGCTTGTGACCATTGTCAGCACCTTGGAAATCCTGGGCATAGAGATGAAATTCCTTTAAGGTTGATTGCTAGTGCAGAACCTTTTGAAAAGTGGGAAATTGAATTTGTGGGTCCTATTTCCCCACCCACGCGTAGGATTGGATCACGCTACATTATAACTTGTACAAATTATCTTACAAGGTGGGTAGAAGTGACACCTACAAAGGATTACATGGTAGCTACAATAATAAGGTTTATGTGGGAAACCATTATCAACAGGTATGGATTCCCATTGAGTTTGATAAGTGATAGGGGTACTCATTTCCTTAATGAGACCATTAGGATAATGTTAGCAGAATTTATGGTGGCACACCATAAAACAACACCCTATCACCCTCAAGCTAATGGAACTGCTGAGGCCTTCAACAAGATATTGAGCCACACATTGAACTAAAATTTGTGATGTTGGAAGGAAGGATTGGGATGATAAAGTCTATGTTGTACTTTGGGCATACAGGACAACTTATAAAAGATTGAACAAGGCCACACCCTTTCAGTTGGTGTTTGGCATAGAGGCTGTTCTACCAGTGGAATTCATGTTACCTTCTCTATGTATTACATGCAAGGAGGTTTGGCTGATGAGAAAGCACTTGAAGAGTGCATTGAAAAATTGATGCAATTAGATCAACGACACACTATAGCATGATGGAGTTAGAAGATAGAAAATTCTAGGCAGAAGGCATGACATGATAGGCATATTAAGGATAAGAAGCTTGAAATTGGACATATGGGCCTTCTTTATGATTCAAAGTTCTTGTGCCACCCTGGAAATCTTAAAGTGCATTGGTTGGGACTATATGTTGTGACTTATATACTTGATTCATGCTTTCCAGTTAGAGGTGCACTGGATGGAACATGGTTTCCTGGTTATTTCAATGGGAGTAGGCTGAAGCCCTATTATAAATAAGTCTTCTTGGTGTTCGTAATAAGGTAGTATTGTCATTAGTTTATATTTATTTAATGCAATTCCTTTATATGTGTTTCCTTCATCATTGTCTATGCTTTGTCAATTTAGTTCAGTGTTTTTTGTAATAAGTGTGCTTGCGTGCCAGAAGCTGATTACTATCTAAGTGTTTTCATGCGTAGAGGACCATGCATATACCCTTAGTGTGGGGTGGAGTATATACAAGGTACATGGACCAGGTTTGAATGTTCTCTAAAGATGGGTATGCATAGAGATATGTGTGCAGGTGCTTGAAGTAAAGGTGTGGATAGAGAAATATTTCTCATGAATGAAGACCATGTATGGATGAATGGATGCACAATGTAACGTGAGGTAGGTTGCAGTAGTAGAAACTACTTAGTGAAAGGCACAGTGGATAGGTACTTTGGTGCATGAAGGCATGTGAAAGGAGGTATGTGGCCAAGGAGTAGAAGGCGCACCAGAAGGTTATGACTGTGGCATGGAAAAATCAATGTGGAAAAGGAAAGAAATGCCAAGTTAATGCAAAGTACGGTGGTAGTTGGAGAGAAATAAATACAGATTTTTTTTTGAAAATATATATAAGGTGGTGTTGGGAAATCATATTTACCTTTGCAATTGAGAGAATTTGAGTTAAAGAGCGAGCTATGTGTAAGTGTGAAGATATTTTTTTCAAACTGAACCAGACAGATTTTAGCACGAGATTGGTCAATGCTCTAGTAGAGAAGGTGTTTGAGTGAAACAAAGACATGTGGAGAAGAATCGATAGTTAGGGTTTGAGTTTGAGCTAGGGCATGTGGAATCAAGCTAGGGCACATGGGTTTGAGTTACAGAGCTCGAATCACTTGAAATAACACACCTTTATTGTTCCTATGGCACCTAAGAGATCACCCTGGAGTGGCCACAAGGGGAAGCAAGTAGAAGGAAGTTGAGGTCAAATTAGAAGACTCCCCTGAAAGCCATTTTTCTGAGATGTAATATCCAGAAGGGATTTTTATGGGTCGCAATTAGGAATCACATGTTCTTCGTTGCAAAGTAAGTGATTACAACCACAGAAACAAAGATAACAAAGATGGATTGGATAAGTTGCTAGTGGTAAAGACAACAAAGAGAACAACGGATGACATGGCTGTGTATGATGATGTAGGTGAAAAATTGTTGAAAAAGGTGGGAGTTTTGTAATTATATGAACTCCCTTACTTTGGAAAACCAGAAAATTTGTACCAGTGGTTGATGAGAAGAGTCCATGAGGACTTCTTCTTTTTTTTGGGCAACAAATGAGGCTCACCACACACTTGATTAGGAGTTTGATAGGACTAAGGAGTTCAGGTATTGAATTAAGAAGTGACCTCACTGATAAGGAGGGTATAGAAGAAACAAAGAAGGCACTAGGATATACAAAGGGAGGGCATGATGGACATCCCTAAGTTATAGAAGTATCTAGTCATTCAGGAGCAGCACACCTACTTACAAAGTTGAACAATCAAGAGCATTGGTTGTAGGTAAACAAGGCCTGGTTGCATGTGGTAAAAGATACCAAAGGGTGTAGTTTACAATTTTTCTAGTTACATTGTTGAAACCATCATTGAGGAAGCACACCAAGGTGAGAAGATAAGTTTCAGCATGATTCCTTTTGTCTCTTGTATTTATAGAAATTGGAGTGCCCGATGGGCCAAAGGATAAAATATGGCAGTACCCTGAAGAGAAGAAATATCTTGCAGAGATATTTTCTAAGTATACTTGTGATGGGACCATGAGTGGACCCTTTAAACAGAGGAAGAGTTGTGGTATGAGTGACTTGCACCGTGTTTGAGGAGGAATGGAGAATACCCAAGGATCTTCCTTTGGTATTAGATAAACAAGTACAGTTTGTGGTGTATCAACACTTTTGTATAGGGCGCTTTGGAATGAAGGATGGGAAGTGGAGATCTTGGTGTAAGCTACCTTATGCCTTCACCACACACTATTTATAGGAATTTGTACACAGGTTTTCAGACGCACGTGGGTTGATTTTCAATGCAGATAAGGTAGACTGTGACTACCACACACTCAAGAAGACTTATGTTTATCCAAGTAAGTCTGCATATATTGAGAAATTAATTTCAGATGATATTAACATGAAGGAAATGAGCTTGGCAATTGGAAATTCTGGGGAAACCCTGGTATATATTCACCTCAAGCCAAGGTTGGAAAATGGAAAGTATGTTGAAAATGAGTTTAAGCTCCTGGGACCACCCAAGGGGAAGCATACTGTGGGCACATTACAAGATGAAGAAGACACTTTTCCCCTTGGAGAGGAAGAAGAAGAAGGAGAAGAGGAGGAGCTTAAGGAAGAAAATGGTGGCCTAGAGCACAGGGGCAGAAAATAACCAGTTGTAGGAGAGAAAAGAGAGAGTGAGGTAAACCCTCCATTACAACAAGAAGATGAAGTGTTGGAAACAGACACTATGGAGATAGACATAGAACAGGGTGCCGAGGAGAAGCAGTTTAGAAGAGTGTTGAGGAAAATGAGAACTCAAGGCATGGGGCCATCACAACCCCTTAGGAGGTCACCTAGGACTTCCCCTATGAAATTAGAACAAAAGAAGAAGAAAAAGTGTAAGTACATCCCTAGGAAAAATGATGAAGATGAAAAATCTAAGGACAACATGCTGAACACTCCTTTGCAGACTAAGGATACAGAACAGCCTCAAGGAGAAGAAATGAAGAATGATGTAGAGGTAGAAACAGGTAAGGTAAGTGAGCCATCAGTGCATGCCTCATACTACACATTCCGGTGAGGAACCAGTGTTGGATTCAGGAGTGCACACCCCTAAAGGTAAGCACTCGAGGAAAGGAAAGGAGGAAGAAATTTATGAGATGCCAATAGTTGGGTATATTGATGACCCAAAAAAATCATATGTGTGAGGTTCCAAAGCACTTTGGAACCCAAAGACCTTTATGGTTGGGAGCTGATGGATGCAGACATGGCTACTACATGCACACACAAGTAGTTATCTTGGAGCATGCAGACTCATATGGATGAGCCTAAATTTGACGTATGTGAAGAGTCATGTGTTTCACGTAGATTGAAGAAGGCACCACACTCATGCCATGTCACTGTTAAGCCTACTATGATGTCAGATGAATAGGTAAGAAATGCATTAACAAAGGTATCTACCGAGGTTGTGCATAGGAACATAGACAAAGTGGAAACTATTCAGGAATTGTTAGATGATAAGAAGGATAAGGATACTAAAATCAAGCACCTGACAGAAGAAAAAGAGATAGCTGAGGTAATGATGTGTTTGATACTCAGTATGGCTGAACAAATTGGGGATGAGATTTTGAAGAAGAGGTCAGATTTGGAAGATAAACTTGCACAAAAGTTTCCATCTGCCTTACACTATTTACACACTTTAGTTCATATGGTGCTAGATGAGGGGCCACTAAGAATGCCAAAACCCAAGGATGCTGCAGAAAAAGCAACGAAGGCCAAGGCCACTATTTCTCGAAAGATTACGAGCTATGAGGCCTTACTATAGACTCTAAAGGATGAGATAAAGAAGGTAGATTTGGCATTAAATATGTGTGTGGCTCCAGATGTGATAATCAAGACAAGAACCATGGCAGAAGAGGATGAGGTTCAGAAAGTAGTTAAGAATGAGATGCTTGGGCATGTGGAGAGGCTTACTTTGATAACAGAGAAGTGCAACATTCTTGCAATAGCCTAGGACCCACACAAGGAGAAAATAAAGGACATTGGGAAATTGATAGCACAGAAAATGGATGTCATGGACATAATGGTCTCAAGCATGGCCAATGTTCTTAGGGTACTACAGAATGAAGGAGAGAACATGACACCTGATGAAATGGAAGGAGGTATTGTAGACATTCTGGAAAAGAAAAATAAAGCGTTAAGTGATTGGAATGACTTGGAGGAAGAGATCAAAAATGAATATCCAGAGTTGATCCTCCCTGTGGAAGAGTAGAGTGCCAAGTATTCTCTCATTCTTTTTGTGCAGATATTCTTTCATTATTTATTCTTTTCTCATGGAGAGATAAGTTATGATTACCCATTTTTGGGGATGGAAATGAAATTAGTGTGGGGTAATGTTGGGTTGATGAATTACAACCTAAGTGTGAAAGGTGCTTAATGGTTGGGTGCACGGACATAGGGTGCGTAGACGCACACGGAAACTATAGTGAAACAAGGCATGCTCAGGAAAGCATAAAATCAGGACTTAGCCATTTTCAGTGTGAGGCTAATTATAGACATGGAGTGTGGAGAACATTTTGTAGAAGACTTGAAGAGCACACAAAGGCTATTTTGGACAAGTAGAAGATCAAGCAACATGCATAGTTTTGAGGCTATTAATAGGATTAGACTGCAGTTGTATTATTAGATAATCTATTATTAGCGAGCTTGCATGCTTTTGTATTTATCATGTAAAGGTGCATGGATATTATTAGCATGTAGTATATTTTGAAGGTGCTTAGGCAGTGAAGGGAAAGTCCCCACCCCTATAAATATGTATTGATTTGCATGGTTTAGTAGTACCACTTTTGTAACAAAGTTATGTTGCTAATTTATGGGCGCATGACTTATGATGACAATATTATGTATGTATGAAGCTTATGTGTTTTGAAACAATTAATATAATGGATATTTGTGGCTGGATAATGGTAATTGATATAATTGAGCATGTATCTTTCATGGTAAATCTGATTATAGTTCTTGTTTGATTATTCTTACATATGGTAAAAAACTAGATCTAGTTTTGTACTGCAATATACTTAATTATTTGTTATGGATCTGGAATATTTGTATGATCATGCTAACTTCTTGAATAAGCTAACATAAAAGATTACTTGGTACCCTTTTGTGCTTTGGGTGAGCCCTCAGTTAAGGTTGATTGATGTGGCAGCGTGCCTTGGGCTTTTTATGGGTAAAATAAGACTACATAGCAATGGACTATCATGCATTGTGTGTCACCTTCTTGGATGAGTTTCACATAACTAAGTTTGAGCAGTAGAGTATTAGCATACTATAGGATATTAATTATGTCCTATCTGAAAGTGTCAGAGAATATGATGTGTAATTCAAGACCTTATTTTCTAAGATTTCTTATGATATTCATTAGAGCCAACATGTGTAAAGTTTTATAGGAGGATATTTGACACCATTCTAGAGAGTAATTTTACTTAATACATTCATTGATCTGTGTAAATCCTTGAAATTAACATTACGTGTAAACGCAGTAGGAAGTATAGACATATGGGTTAGTCCCTTGAATCCTAAATTGTAGCAATGGTTATTTAGTTGGAGAATTTTTCTTCCAATCTAGCACATGAGATGTGTAGTTGGTTATGATGTAATGATTGTGAGGTGGAACGAAATACAAAGGAAATATTCCCATGTAGGAATGTGTGCATGTTTTTGACATCCTATGAAATTTTCCATAAGAATCATGATGTTCGTAATCGTCCACTTTTACAATGTGTGACGTAGAAGAATGTGCATACGCACGACATAGCCAACTATTATTTCATCAATCATATCCATGAGACATATGAAATAGGGTCACACCAGACCACTATGAAAAGTATCTCATAGGCACAAGGACATACCAGTGAATCACACAACAATGGGAATGGAGGTTTTAGAGGTGGATTTAGAAGTAGAGGCTATGGTGATCATGGTAGGTTTATGTGTGGAATATGTTATAATTATGGATCTCCCGACCATTACCAGTGTAACCATGAATATGACAAGGCAATAATATTGGATATAGTGATCAATGGGTGGTATCCTCATAGATACATGCATGGAAGTTAATGTTCTCACCTTGGATGCTTGAAACTAGATGGGAAGGCCACCATTGGAGCCATATTAAAATGTGCTATATATGGCTAGGAAAACAAGTTTCGTTCCCATTAGGTGCTCAAGGATGCTTCTATCACTATTCAAGGAGCTAAATTTACATGTGATTTTGAGTTACTTGAGCTATTAAAAGAAGATAACTTCCCTACATTACTTATATGTCCCTAGTGTTATGCTAATAATGCAAACGTGCACTTCAAAAAAAGGTAAATCAATTTTGAAACAAGGATGAGTGAGTTGTGATACCCTTGGATGATGTGAATATTTCACCTTGTATGGATCCTTTTAATGAGAATTATCTCAACAAAATATATGCAGATATGGTGTGCGACCATGAGAATATGGAGACATCAAAGAGGGTGTGCTTCATTGGGAAGATGCACATTCAATTAGTGATACTACTAGTATGGCATATGAGAATTGGTCCCATGGTACTTATGAAATGGTGATTTGTGAGTTACATGGATGAATTATCATAATGATAAGGCCATGCACAATTAGACGGTTAAGTAAAACCAGCTTTATGAAATATACTAGGGAAGAGAATCCAGAATTATTCTTGCACGCAATGGAATAACAATTTCATAATGAATCTGATAAGAGAAATATGTTAGTGTACACCTTACAGGGATGAGAGTGCAGTAGTGGGAAACACACAGAGATAGTTTATTGGGTTCTGTAAAATTAGGGTATCCTTTTTTATAAGGCTTGTAAGGAGTAATCCCCCTTCAGCGGTACAAGATTATGTTGGGAAGACTCCCCCTTTAGTACATGTTCACAGTTGTGAAAGAGATTATACGTAAGGGAAATATTATTTTTCACTGTCTCTATGGGTACACAAGTTTTATTATACTTTCTATAGTTACGTGTGTGCCTAGTATGTACATGTTGAGTTGAAATGGGAGACAACGAGTTGGCATAACTCAAATGAAGGTATTGTTCACACTTTTGATAATTTTTCTACTAAGCCATCGGTACATGAATCCTTAAAGATAATGAGGCACATCACATTGGGGGATAGCATAAAGTAAAAAGAGAAGGGAAAGATTGTCTACCTAATAAATGATGAATATGTAGAAGATATAAATATTAAGCACGTAGAGGGTGTGTGTGAGGTGATGGACTCTACCAATGAGAAGGTGTGCACATACCATGTACCTTTTAATACTAAAAAGATGAATATTATGACTGAGGACGTGCTTAAGGAGGTGATTAGTGGTGAGTAGTGGTCTAAACTTGAAGTTGTAAATATTATTGAGTTGTTATGTGACTTTCAAGATCTGTTTCTTATGGGATATCATGAGTGGAAGGGCATACATCCATCTTTGGAAGAAATGAAAAGTAAGCTTACGTAAGGTACGTGATCAGTTTGGAAGAGGCCTTACAAGATGAATCTAAACTTGTGTTTGAAGGTAAAAGAGGAGATTGATAAAATGCTCAAGTCAAACATCATTGAGCCTATTGAGGAATCAAAGTGGATAAGCTCAATGGTAATTATCATTAATAATGATGAATAGATCAAGATTTGTGTTGACTATAGGGTACTCAATGCTTCATGTGTCATAGATCCTTTTCCTAATCCTTTCACTGAAGATATATTAGAAGTTGTTGCAAGGCATGAGATCTAATTTTTCACAGATGGATTTTTCGGGCCATCATTAGGTAAGAATTACATGTGAAAACTAGGAGAAGACAACCTTTACAACTAAATAGGGAAGCTTTATGTACATTGTCATCCCCTATAGACTAAAGAATGCATCAGTAGTTTCTCGCACATAGTTTTTCAAGTATTCCGATATTTTATTCACAAGTTTTTATAGGTTTACTTGGATGATCGAACTATTTATGGGCTAGTGAAAGATCATTATGACAACCTGTGGCTCATGTTTGAGAGATGCATGCAACTTAGTATCTCTTTGAACATCAAGAAGTGCATTTTTTTCAATTCTTTATGGTACATTACTTAGACATTTCATCTGTAAAGAATGATTTTTGGTGGAACCATCCAAGATTACATTTATTTTGGGGCTAGAGGAGCCAAATAATCAAAAAAAAATGTGTGAATTCTTGGGCACACTTGTTACTACATGAATTTTATAAAGGGGTATGCTAAGATTTTTACACACCTTTTCAGTTGATGTTTGTTGTTGAAGTATTTTTCCCATGGAGTTTATATTACCCTCCCTACGTATTGTGCAAGAATGCAGATTGGATGATGAGAAATCAATCAAAGATATTTTTGATAAAACGATATAACTAGATTAGTGGCACACGATTGCAAGATGGAGCCAGAAGATAAAGAAATATATACAGAAGGTCTTTCATGATAGGAACATTAATAATAATTCATTTGCAGTAGGAAAAATGGTACTCCTATATGACTCCAAGTTTTCGTGTCATCCTGGAAAATGGAAAGTACATTGGTTAGTACCATTTTTAGTAACTAAGATATTGGAATCATGCACATGTCAATTGTAGGCATTGGATGGCACCATGTTTTTGGGTTACTTCAATGGGAGTAAGTTCAATCCATACTATAAATAATCTTCTTTTGTGTTTTTTAATAAGGTAGTATTACCACTTAGATTAAGTTTCCTTTTCTATTTGTTTTGTTTTGGTTTATTGTAATAAGTGTTTTCGTGCACAGGAATTGATTACTCTATGTTATATTGATACGCAAGGAACGCACATACTTTTAGTATGCGGTGAAGTATCTGTAAGTGTGTGTAAAATAAGATGTGAAGCTAGTAATTTTTAGGAAGCTAGTATGTGCATGTGACAGTGTGAAAGAATGATGCACGATGGAAAAAGATATTAGTGTGGGAAATATGGTGCTATGAATAGCTACATATGGTGAAAATGTGCTTAATTATGTTGGCACTTAAAGAAAATTAATCAAATTGGAAACCACGTGAATAAATGGTAACACAATTTAAAGCAAAGGAGGAGATAGAAAAGTTAAACTACTTGGAAAGTGGTGCAGAGGAAGATTTTATATGGCGTAGGGAGGTGCACACAAGGAGGTATGCATTCTGGGAAGTAGTGGCATGCCTGAAGGTTACGAGTGACATGCACATAGGAGAAAAGTGTGAGAAAAAAAATCTCTTTTAAAGAAAAAAGTGGTGGTAGGTGAGGAGCAATAGATGCAAATAAAATTGGAAAAACTATAAATATTACACAATCAAATTCATTCTTATCTTGCCTTTGATGAACTTGTGCGATTAAAAGAGATAAATTGTGACTAAGTGCAAAGAGCTAGTGTGAAATAAGAAACAAGAGAATTGAAGTGAACCAGAGTTGTGTAAGAAACTATTCCTTCATTAGAAGTGGAAGCTAGGGAATAAGGTGTGGAAGAAAGAATGAGCTAGGGTTCATGAGAAGGAACAAAGAGATAGGTCTCATAGAGTTGAGATCCCTGAGCTTGGATTCACAGATCTAGGGCACAAAAATTCTAGAATAAAAGCATAAATTTGAAGTAGATAAGGGTTAGGGTTGAGAAAGAGAATTATAATTCAACCTCACATGTAAAAGGATTAAGCAAGTAAGTTAATTCAGTATCTAGGGCATGTATTTTCTAAAAATTCAAGGGTTGAGCATTTTAAAAGTTAAAAATGGCACAAAAAAGGGTTCCTACGATCAAGAATTCACCTAAGAATAAGAACAAGAATGTAGAGAAAGCACCTAAATACTGGCATTCTGAAATGCAATACCCACCAGAGGTGGTAGTAGGGAAATCATGGGTCTAAAACTTGACAAAATGCAATATAAGTGATTACAATCATTTCTCAAAGGCTTGTGAAGGAGAAATACAGACAGATGTAATGAAAAAACTAACTTAAAGGATGGTGGAAGGGAAACTAGTCATTGATGACAAGGTGAAGAAGGACCTAGAGAGCGCAAGAGTTCTGCAGCTGTATGAGCTATCATATTTTGGGAAGCCAATGAGCCTCTACAAGTGGCTTATGTCTAGGGTGCACGAGGATTTATTTTATTTTGCATGGAGAATAATGTGTATAATTTTGTAATTGATTAGAAAGGTAACTGGATTGTGTAGTATTGGCGATAAAATTGGGCTAGACTTAAAAGATGGTGTGGCAGTGTAATCCACAGCTACATAGTTCAACTATCAATGAGGGAAGAGTGAATTGCCAATCACAAGTATAATCGATCTATACATAAGCGTAACAATGTTCCTTGTAAGTTATGAATTGAGTGTGTCTGAACATTGATCAAAGTTGAATAAGAAGTGGTTGCATGTCATGTAAAATATGGAGTAAAATACCTGTTGTCAAAATTTTCCCCCCAGGGTAAATTTCGATAACATGCATCAGAGTTTTGCAGTTCCAAGCATGTAGATTGATCCAGGAAAAATCATAAAAAATGACTAAGTCCTAGTCCTAGGGGCAGTCGGGACATTTGGGACATCTAGGCGCGGATCGGCCGAAAAGCCTCCAGGCGTCCCGTGAAGCAAAGGGACATCTGGGACAGAAGTACGCGGCAGGAGCGAGAAGCCGATCCGGCCGAAAGAGGAAGAAAAATGACTAACTACTGAGCGGGACAGTTCGGGACAAGAGTACGTGAAGTACGCGAACCGGCCGGATCAGCCAAAATGAGAACAAACATTCCGGATTCAATTGGGACATTTGGGCCGTGATGACACGAACCGGCCGGTTCACCCGAAACAGAGAAAGTTCATACTGGGACATCCGGGACGAAGGGACGCGCAGGACGTGGATCGCCGTAGGAGCTGAAATCCAATCAAACAACGCCACGTGTCATCGACCAAATGAGGGACGAGGAAGCCCATTTCAGGCGGATCGGAAGTTTTTGGCCCAAGCAGTTTGGGACATCCGGGACATAAAGACGCGAAGGGCGCGAAGGAGCTGAAAGGGCCGAGAACCAACCAGATCACGACACGTGTCACAGGGGAAGAGTCCAAAGGTCAAAGGGCGAATTTTGAGGGGTCAGCCTGAGCCAATCAAAAGAGGACATGTGTCCTATGGAACAGGGAATGTGGAGCTTGGGAAGGAGTTAAAGAATTTGGCATGAGTTTTTGCCGAAAAGCTAAAAGCCAAGGTCTGCCCCGCGCCCCTGTCGGCCAATCAATGAATGCCATGTGTCCAAGTTTGAGGGGCCCACAAGGAAATTTCAAAAGAAAGCCTGCCAAAAGGTAGAGGAGAGAGAATCACGTGACCAATCAATGCATGCCACGTGTCATCCAAGTGGCAGAGTGCGGGAAAAAATTCAAACTTTTTCCCGCCGATCCGATTTTGGCCTGTTTTGTGCCCTAAATCTTCAGATCGCCATAACTTTCGATCCAGAGCTCATATTTTCACATTCTTTATATCAATGGAAAGCTAGTGAAATTCTCTACACGATTCCGAGGTCAATATTTTATTTTGATTCAGTTTTGAGAGAGAAAATCAAGGAACGTCTCTAGCGCGTGGTAAAGGCCAGAAGCTGACGTTTCAACAACCAGCTTTAATGCACATGGGTTACAATTCTTCTTCAGCATTTTTAGAAGTGATGTCTCAACCTACCGCCATTGTAATGAAGAATGAATTAAATGAGTCAATGGTTGGGGTAGATTACATGATTTCCTATGTTCTCTGTCTCCTGGGCTCGACTCATTCATTCCTATAAATTGCAAGGATTTGGCTTCATTTCTAAAAGGGGACATAACAAGTTGTTCATCTTTTCAGCTCTGCCCTCCCTTCTTTTCTTCTCCAGGGTTGAAAATGGAGTTCGAACCTCCTCCCCTACTCTGTAATGGCGTTTTTTGTCTTTTACCATTAAAATAATGCTCTGTGCAAACTTCTGAAGCAACAAAAAACGTGTTTCGTGATGCATCTGTCCCATCCTTGCTCGTTTTTCGCTTGTTTTCTTCTTGCCTCTCTTCATTACAGGTATTTGTGCATGTTTGAATGTTCATTGCAGGTTTGGAGCTGTGTTCATGGAGTTTTGGGACATTTTCTGTGTGAAATCTATCCTTGGGTCTGTGATGCATCTGTCCATCCTTCCCATTGCTCACCTCTCTTGTTCCATGGCAGTTTTGATAGATGTTCAACATTTTCCTTCTCTGGTGTATCACCGTTTTAGTGTAGGCTCTGTTTTTCCCTTGTTCTCTCTCTCTCTCTGTCTCCTTGGCATGGTTAGATTAGGATTAGATTAGCTTGCCTGCACTGGAATAGCTTGTGGCAGGTAGTTTAGGAAGAGGAACCAGCCTTCTCTGGAGATTCCTTTCTCATTTTCGCGAGGTCCCACACTTTGGAGAAAGGATTCAATGTTGTGCAATCACACTGGATGCCTAGAGTGATCAACCTAGAAATCCTAATCAACATCCAGGGGTGCTGTGATTTTGCACTAACAATACCCATTTGACTCACAACATAAATAAAATATTATATATCTCAATTAAAGGAATCTCTTCTTTTATTTGCCAAAGGTTCATCTGACTAAAATCATGGAATCATCGACTAGGGGGCATGACCAATTCTGACCTACTTTGATAGGTTACTGATATATAAGGAGTACCTACACAATCCCAATGTATAAGAAATGGGTCAAATCTTATTGGATGGGCTGCGCGTGAGATACCCATCTTGCAGTGTATAAATTATTTGTGAACTGAACCTCCTACATCAACTGTTCCATCATAAGGTTTCATTGGAAGTTGTATCTAAGATCAAACCCATCTACTATTGGTCAAAAATTGTATCATTCTCACTTGTCCCAAGGATCAATTTCCTTCTACTCCTTGGACCCTTTTGTAGTACATCGACATAGTGACCTTGTCATGTTCGTTACATACTTCGGCATCAAAGGAATCGGTCCTGTGTGACAATTGGGCACTACATGTGTCACTACTCATGATAAAATGCTTGTCACTTGTAGTAGTTTGAACATATCCCTTTAATCAAAGTCTCTTCATATTTAACAAATTGTTTATCGAAAGCATGCTCTATGTCATACATGTTAATTCTTTAGACTATCCTACATACCTTGTGCCTGACCCATATTTTCTATCCACATCTACATGTTCCTTATGTGGTCTACATGGAATCCTGACATAGTTATGACCCATGTGCCCCAACAACTCGGTCATAGATATGTTAATCGTGCACAGTTAGGTTATGATATCTATCTGAGGGGTCTCAACACTATTATCATGGTCACATTCTCATCAACATGTAAGACATGTAATTTCTCTTATCCCCCCTCTAGAAGATCACGCCTAGTGATGCTAACTCTATATTGGGCCATGATACTAAGATGGGTAAAATCCACTTAACATCAAACATATCTGGTGCTCAGACTGCTCTATATTGTGACATATGGTGTATCAAATTATTGTGAGTTGGGAGTGTGGTGCTAGCAACTTCTATACTCGTTACAAATTACTTCAATATTACTGATGTGAACTTGGGGCATACTCGAAAAAATGACTATCATAATCATCATAAAGTGAACACGAGGTAGGAGCTCATTCCATAATACCTTAGACCCATCCCCAAAATCTCCTAACATCTCTCATGTGGCTATAGAGTCTTGACTCTTACTTGTAATCATCATGTACTCAAGCTGTAGTGATTCTCCCCAATAGACTGAGGGAAAGGCCACCGGGGAAAAATGCATATGCATGGGTCTAAGTATGGTAAAAACACTAGAAATCTCCCCACTTCATGAATTTGCCAAGAGTTGTTTGTGAGTATTAGCACTACTTGGTATAGGCTCTCACACAAGGTTTTAATCACTATGCATATTAGGGGATTGTTCCCCTAAAGAAGAAGAAACAAGTTGTAAGAAATGTCCCTTGAAGTAGAAGATCTCTTCAATCTGGCACCTCATCCAAACCCTAGTGAAAACTCTTACGAGGAGTAGCAAAAATGGTTTGGTTGATATAACTGCTCTTGTTGGGTTACTATCATTCTAAGTATGCCTCATCCTCTTTGCATAACAAACACATCAAGCCAATCATCCTTGCTATTTTTCCTCTCATAGTAATTCTCCTTTGTGTCTTCTTGTAAATCTTTGATCTACAATGATATTCCTCAGTGTTCATGGGCGAACCATCATCAATTTACATGTAGTGCACTTTAAGACCATAGTGGAAAAGAACCTTAAGACCTATGGAGTCTCCCTTGGCCTATATGTGTCTCCACTATGACCCTATGGCCAATAACCAGTTGGCGTGTAGGACTAAAGTCTTGGCTTTGAATGTACATCCTTTAGGTATAACAAATTTTATCATGAGAGGTTATAGATGAATTACTGGCCTATTTGACTACACTTTAGTCCATGTCAAAACATGCGACTTTTCTGCAACTAAACAGTTATAATGAGATTACAATGGACTCATAGAAATGCTACCTTTGAACCTGAGGGTGATATGATTGCATCTCTGAACATGTGACACCTGGTGTCACAACTCAAATATCTATACCACAATGTCTCGTAATAACAAATGTCCAACAAATTCCTATGCATCACCTATTAGGCACTATTTACTATGATATATTAAATTGAAGCAGCTTGCCCACTTCCTTGAAAAACAAATTAGTATGTGCATAGTGGTCATTAGTCTTTTTACATGCAATAAAATGAGGCTTTTTAAAATATCTCTCTACCACTACGAAAAATAGAGTCAGGGCTCTTGTTCATCACTTCTTGGTAAACCGTCAAAACATAATAAGATCACTCAAAACATCCTTGTCTAGAATTGTCACCAAGTTGATGCAACCCTGCATTTTGATTTCTCCAATATGTGCCAATTGGCAAATCCTGCATCCCATTAGAAACATTCAAATCTCACATCTAGTATTATCCATCCTAGGCTCAAACTCTTACTACAACTTTCACTCTACACTATGTTATCTTTTCTTTTCTTTACAACTCAATGACTAGCTAGATTCGTTCCATCTATGATTCTTCTTAAGTGAAGGAGTCTCACACAGGGAATATCTAGTGTATGCACAATTGCGTACCCCCTCGAATTCAACACCTCTTCTTGGTAACAACGCCTCTTCTTGTAATACCAACTAATTCCAACCATAGTGTTCTATTTGTGCGCACTCACGTTCTACGCATGCTTTCCATGCATCGAAAAAATCTTCATTTTCCGCGTATAGCTCAATGTCATGGAATTAAATCCCATGACCTCCACGTGCATCTCAATCAGTGAAGCTACATCTACTGAGACACATATGCGACTCTATTCCAGAATTTCCACTTTTATGTTATACACATACAATAGCAGTAATGGTGGCAATGATACGTTGTTTCAACTTTTTTACTTATAGGTGTTTCATTTCAACTAAGCATTTGGCCCTACTTTAGTAATTGCAATATTATTTTTTATTAGATAAGGTAAAAATAGGGATCGGCTCCCAGGGGCCTTACAAAAGGAGGAACAAGAACCAACGAGCAAGAAAGAAACAGAAAATTCCTCAAAAGGAGTTAAACATGCTTAACTCATACAATGAAGATCAGGACTTTAACCAAAAAAGGACAGAGAGTAAAACAGAGAAAAGAAACCAGCCCTAAAACATCAAACTGCAGAAGTTCACCAAAAGTCTGCCAACAGTCCAGAAAACCCAGCTAATTTTTAGGAAAAACTTCACTACTTCCAGCATGACTTTCTTTGATCACAACACCCTCAGCACCCTTGTCATTCATGTCTTCCTCCAGCTCATCCTCAGAACTACTGATGCGCAAATTGAAATTCCTCCTTTTAGTGCCTTCCTCCATCCCTTCCAACCTATCACTCAACTTTTTGACCTGAAACTCCAGCTCCAGAACCTTTTGTTTGGACTTCACCTGGGCTGAGACAATTTTCTTTGAAACATTAATGACATCCAACATGGTTTCCCTTTGACCAACATTGGTTTCCTCCATCGCCTGAAGCACCCCCTCTAAATACTGCACCTTTCTACTCCACTCCTCAAAGCCCTTAAAATTTCCATCACAACCCCTCTTTCTCGAGGTGCTCGCTTCACCATGACCTTCCTCACTCTTCTCCTTTTCAGAATCCTC
Organism: Taxus chinensis; assembly: GCA_019776745.2. NCBI lineage: Eukaryota > Viridiplantae > Streptophyta > Pinopsida > Cupressales > Taxaceae > Taxus > Taxus chinensis. The sequence continues at coordinate 171,255 of JAHRHJ020003273.1, forward strand.
CCCCACATTTTTACATTTCCCAGCCTTCATCTTAGTAAGGCATTCCGCAAGAGTAAGATCATCCTCCTCCACCTTATCTTTCGGGGAAGAGTTCAGAATAGGTTTCCCATTTTCAAACAGGAGGATGAGCCCTTCATGCAAAGGCATCTCCACCTTCTCCTGCTGGAATGCCATCAAAGAATTTTTCAAAGACATAAACAAAAAAAAAGGAATGCTCATCATGACCTTATGTGAAACATATTCAGAAGGGTCATATGATGAGTATAGATTTTTTGGTATTTTCCTTCCAGAGTGATATACTTCATGATTTGAAGGCACACTTCTCTCCATATTCCCAGGATACATGACCTGGAAATACCATCAGTAAAGAAAGAGCACCTTTCCTTACCCACGAAGAACAACTCAATTTCATGCTCTCTGGGTTCTATCCTTAAATATTTTGAGCCCGTCCATTTTCATCTCCATCGCAAGGGAAATGGTGGACTCTGAAACCTCAATTTCCATTCCTCTGACCTTGAACTTTCCCTCTTTCCAAGCTCTGCCAAATTCCTTTGACAGGGAAGGGTCGTGACCATGTAATTTAGCAATGAAATTACTGAAACCCCCAATCTTAAGCTTGTTCCACAAATGTTGATTAAAAGCTTCAATGTTCTGGCTAGCCAGTTCAACCCTGATTCTATCACCACCCATCTTCACAAAACCAAACTTCCCCTATTCGCTAACACTTCTCAAATTCAGACCCCCTTTCATGCCAACAAAAACCGAGGAATAAATCTTTTTATGTAAGTTGTCACAGTACCAGAGCTCACTTGTGCCAACATCATCAAACTTAGTGCCCTCTATCTCTAATAATGACTTCATTAATGTCCATGGGAAAATCATCTCCTTTACACCAGATCTTATAATCATGACTATGAACTCCGTAATTAGCCATCTTATCCGCACACTTATTTCCTTGACGCAAAGTATGATTATAAGAAACCTTTACAAAATATTTTAAAGTTTCCTTAACATCATTGAGGATATTTCTTAAGGGCCAATTAATGGATCCCTTATTGTTAAGAGCATTAATAATGATGAGTGAATCACCCTCAATCTGGATGTCCTTGAAACCTTTTTCTTTGGCCAACAAAACCCCCCAAAGGAGAGCTCTAGCTTCCGCCATATTGTTTGTTTGCCATCCTAATGGACCAGCATAAACAAACAACCAATCACCTTCACTGTTTCTTAAAATTCCACCTCCCCCAGCTTGACCCAGATTCCCTTTAGATGCCCCATCAAAATTTATCTTAACAACATTTTCCTCAGGCCTGATCCAAATGGAGCTCTTTCTAGGTTTGTGTAATTCCACCGGTCCAAGGGTGAACTTATCAAGAACTTTCTGCTCCCCTTTTGGGCAGGGTTTCTTTGCCTTACCTTTAAAGAGTTTGATATTTTCCTTGATGGCTGCCAAAAATTTTTCTTTTAACTTTCAAGAGAAGAGATTTCTGGTCCCGGAAGATACAATCATTCCTAGCCTTCCATAAACCCCAAAAAAATGAGGGAGGGAAATATTCCAGGCCCAGACCAAGATGGGAAAGTAGAAGGGACTCTCCCATTGAAAACAACAGTCCTCAATAGTCAAAGGAAAAATCCATTGGATATTGAACAGATCCAGAATGGAAGCAAAAACATCATGGGAGAAGGAGCAGTGAAGGAGAAGATGGTTGACATTTTCCTCCTCTTTCCTACAAAGAGAGCATCTATTGGGAAGCTTCATTCCCCTTTTCCTGAGATTGTCCACAGTCAGAATTCTATTTTGGACAGCCAACCAGTAAAAGATATTAACCTTAGGGATAAGATCCTTCACCCAAAGCTTACCCCAATAGTCTTTTTGCAGATCATCCTTGAAATTTAACATATAGGTAGATTTGACCGAGAAAATTCCTGAATCTTCCTCTTTCCATTTAATGGAATCCTCCTTGGTCTGAAAAATGGGGATATGGAAATCCCTTAATTTCTTGTTGAGAACCTGAAAGGGTTGGATATCTCCATCAAATTCTAGAGGAGGATCAATGGTTTCCCACCTGACAGTATCCTCCTGAATCCAGAAGTCTCTTATCCAGAATTTTCCTTTTTCCTCATAGAACTGAGCAACCCTTTTCCAGATTGCCAGGTTAGCTAAGGGGAAATCCTCAATCCAACTATCATACCAGAAACTGATTCTATTACCTTTTCCTATCTCCCACATAAGTACCTTTGGTTAAGATTTCTTTAGAGGCCACAAAAGAGTTCCAAAAAGAAGACCCTCTAGGAAGATTGTCTTGATTAAAAAAGGACTCCATTCTACCTATATTCTGCAAATATTTCATCTTTATGATTTCCACCCAGAGACCTTCCTCTCTAGCAATCCTCCAACCAGCTTTGGCAATCAAGGCCTCATTCATAAGTGAGATATTTTTTAACCCCAAACCCCCACAAAGCTTTGGTTTAGTGACTTTTTCCCAAGCCACAAGAGGGAATTTAAACTTCTCCACAACACCCATCCAAAGGAATCTCTTCTAGATTTTCTCCAAGGACCCAATAATTTTAGCAGGGAGCTTGAAAAGTGACATCACATAAATGGGAATACCTTGAAGGGAGCTTTGAAGCAATTGAATCTTACCAGCCTGAGAAAGCAAGAGACCTTTCCAAGATGAAAGTTTACTATTTACTCTTTCTAGCAGAGCATTCCAAACTGAAATGTCAGGCTTCTTTTGGATCGGGGGCATACCCAAATAAGAATCCAGAAAATGCTTAATCCTACACCCCAGGATGCGTGTTAATCTAGCTTGAACCTGATTCTCCACATTGATGAAAAAAACAACACTTTTATGGAAGTTAACCATCTGTCCTGAAACCAATTCATAATCATTAAGAGCCACCTTAAAATTGGAGGCTTCATGGACAAAGGCCTTACCCATCATAAAATTATCATCCACAAACTGATTGAGACAGATAGAGGGGAGACCATTAGATATTTTTATACCCTAGATACAGTTAGAAAGCATAGCATGTTGACAGATTCTACTCAAAGATTCAACCATTATAACATAAAGGAAAGGTGAAAGAGGATCACCTTGTCTCAAACCTCTACATGCTTGGAAAAAACACTTCGGTTTACCATTCACCAAAACCAAATAACTAGCAGTGGATATGCAGGTCATTATCATATTTACCAGAATGTTATCAAAACCAACCTTTAACAGGATAGCCTGGAGGAAAGACCACGTAATCCTATCATAGGCTTTATGCATATCCAACTTAAGAAACATAGCCGATCTACCAGAGCTTTCAATGGAATGTATGGCTTCTTGAATCACAATAATGTTGTCAGTGATTTTCCTTCCCAGAACAAAAGCCCCTTGATTTCCTGAGATGAAGTTTGAAAGAACCATTCTAATCCTACCAGCTATGATTTTAGTCAATAATTTATAACTGGTGTTACAAAGACTTATTGGTCTGAAATCCTTAACTTCTTTAGCTCCAACAATTTTCGGCACTAGGACCAGGAAGGTGTTATTCATTTTCCTCAGAAGATGACCATTGTTGAAGAATTCTTGGACCATTTCAATGACCTATTACTTTATCACCTCCCATAATTTTTGAAAGAAGAAGGCAGGGAAACCATATGGGCCCGGAGATTTATCTAGTTCCATATCAAAAACCGCAAAATGGATTTCCTCCTCCGAAGGACTCCTTAAGAGATCTCTATTTTCAAGGGGGGTGATAACATTCTGGAATAGATCTAGGACTTTATTCTGAACCAACTCCTCCACCCTCTGCCCCTGCTTAAAAATCTCCTTGAAGTAATTTATTATAGTCATATTGATATCCTTACTTTCTGAGTAAATCTCACCATTCTCACTTCTTATCTCATTAATCTTAAGGAGATTAGCTCTGGAGGTGGCAGAGAAATGGAAAAATTTAGTATTCCTATCACCCTCCTTAAGCCATTTCACCCTTGATTTTTGTCTCCAATAAACCTCTTCTTTAGCCAGGATCTCATGGTACTCAGACAGGAGTTTTTGTTCTTGATCCTTGAGAACTGTATTAAGACCATCATTCTCCATAAGTTCCTCAATATTTCTTAAATCCTCAGCAATTCTACTTTTTTCCTGGAAAATATTTCCAAAAGTCTCCTTATTCCATCTTTTAAGGTTACTTTTAATATGCTTCAGTTTTAAACACAATCTGAAACTAGCAACCCCAAAAACCTGAATGTCCCACCATTCTTGAATTCTGTTGAAAATATCAGGGTGATCTAACCACATCTTTTCAAATCTGAAGGGTCTAGATTTTTTTTATTGATTCATCCCCAAATCAAGAAGAATGGGGTTATGATCTGATCCGATTCTGGGGAGAGTTTTTAGAGAATATAGTTGATTGATCATACAAAGATGACTCACCACAAACCTGTCCAATCTGATCTGGATGAGCTCAGGTCCCATCCTCCTGTTTTCCCAAGTAAACTTGGATCCCTCCAATTCTAAATCAAACAGACCATTACTGGCTAGGAAATCAGCTAAATCCTCCATACTCTCAGAATAAGAGATAGAACCCCCCTTCTTTTCACCAGGGGAAAGGGGGGTATTGAAATCTCCTCCAATAATCCAATCTTTATCTTTAAACAGTTGTCTAAAACTCGAAAGATCCCTCCAAAACTTCCTTCTTTCACTGAGTTTATTGGGAACATAAATATTAGAAACATACCAAGATTTTTTAGAGACAATTTCCATGAAACTCATGACCACATGACCAGGGGAAGAAAGGATCAGAACACCTTGCACAATTCTAGGATCCCACAAAGTGACAACACCTCCTGAGGCTCCCGAGGAGCTACACCCCTCCCAGCAACTTTCTTTCCAAATAAACCTACCCACCTCTTTAAATCTGTCCATATTCATTTTGGTTTCTTGAAGCATGAAAATATCTTGTTTGTTTTTAAATCTAAGATCCTTAGCAATTCTGTGTTTACTGGGATTATTCAATCCCCTAATGTTCCAAGAGAGAAGGATCATTTAACATTTCTTATTACGAGGAAAAAACTTCCCCAGAGTACTCTGAATACCAGCATCCACTTCCCTCCTAGAATTAGTCTCCCTTAATTCCTTATTACTCTTCCTACCCTTAATAGTTGAATCTTTACCAATATCAGCTCTAGAGTTACTACGAGTAACAGTTTTAGATTTACTTACTGGAGTCTTAGGAGAGGCTTCCATATCATATGTATCAGTAACATAGTCGACTAAAATCCCAAAGACATTAGACATGGGGAGGGCTTCTTCTTGTCTTTGGCCAAAGGAACTATAGCCAATAGATGAAACCTCATCCAACGAAGGTCCACAGGCCACTTGCAGAGAAAAATCATTACCTTCTGAATCATGGCTTTCCACTTCCTCTGTTTCTAGAACCACCTCTTCCAAAACCAGATCTTCATTTTCATTTTCATCTTCATATTCATTTACATTTTCTTGAAAACCAGAAACAACCAATTCCTTGCAAGGGGTATTAAGATGAACCAAGGGTTCCACTTCTTTTACAGCCTCATGGATGATCAGATGATCCTTAGCTTCTACAACTCTTCCATTTTTCCCAATCAACCTCCATTCCTTAGCCTCCTTATTAGTTTGTCCTTTGAGGATTGACAATGGGATCAATCTTTTTTTTCTGAAGAGGACAATTTCTATGATCATGACCCACCAGCTTACATTTTCTGCAAGCAAAGGGAGATGGATCATAGTCAAATCTCTACACCCAGACTCCCTCAGAAGTCAAAAGTTTGATATTACTTTCCAGAATAGCATCTTGACCCATATTGACACAAAATATGGCATGAGTAAGTCTAGATTTAGCCTTAGTGACTGGATCTAGAGCAATCGGCTTACCCAAGCTTTTTGCAATGCCAATAAGGACTTCCGGCTCCCAAAATTCCAGGGGTAATCCCAGAAGGTTGACCCAGATTGGGAACTCAGAAACAGATGTCACATAAGGGTTAAAGGTTGGTTCCCATTTCTGAACAACCACATGAGATTTTCCAATAAACCATGGCCTCCAGCCAAAATCTTCACCACATGGTCTTTACTAGGCAAAGAGACTAAGAAGAAACCATTTGCATATGTTGAAACTTCAATGGCACCATTAGTCACCCATCTCCTCTTGACCCATCCTCTAAAATAATCAATATTTGGTCTAGAGCCCAGGCACTTTGTAAATAAAGCACCTTCCATGGAGGCTTTGGTTCTAGCCATAAGAATCTCAGGAATTTTAAGGGATAAATTACCTTTCTCTTTAGACTCCAAAATCCCCTTGTCCAAAATTTTACTGACCAAACATTCTACACCCACGTGCTCGCCACCCCCTCCTTATCCTTTTTTTCCTTGGGCTCAATAATCACGTGATCCTTTACCAGGTTAGGCTTTGTTGTTAAGTGTTTAAATAGAATTTTTCCTAAACATGTGTTACTTTATTTTGGGTTCCCAAGTGGCTAGATGTTATTTTATAAGACTCTTCAATAAGAAGAGGTCAAGGGGTCGAATCCCCCTCCACATATCTTTTGGTAGGAATTTTATCGAATCCATTAAATTTAGTGGTAAATTTGAATTTAGTTATAACTAGGTAAATATAGCTAGAAAACCCTACTTAAACCAAAATTTTCAAAAGGTTATTTTTTAAAATATTGTAAATATATATATATATGAATAATTGCCTCACTTTTCAAAAAATAGACACAATTTTTTCTTGTACATGATGTTTATAGTGAGGGGATGCATTATAAGTTGAATTTGACACCAAGGAAAATTTTGTAATGAGCTTAAAAGCTACATTTGCTAACTAAGTAGCATCATAGATGGAGGTTGGAGGAAACAGAGGAAACAGAGGAAGGAGGCATTTTAGTGACCTCTCGTCAGGCACCATTGATAGGGCCATGATACTACTTTGGTGGCCATTTTTTTCAATTGTGTTTAGTGTGTTTACTTTCTTCATGTGTAGTAGTAAATAAAGAACATAACAATAATTCATTTTCATAGTTAGGAACATATTTTCCTATATATTATTCTCTTTTGTAAAATGTGAGTGGGGAAACATGTACACTTATATGGAGTGGTTAGTGGTTCCACTAGAAACCTAATTTGTGAGTTTGTGAATTTATTTGTAAAACACATACAGTGGGGTTGATGGTTCCACTTGAAAACCATTTTTGAGTTAGTGGTACTCTTTAAAAACCATCATTTTGTAGATCATGAGTAGGTACTATACAGAACTCACCCATGTTTTCACTAAGGGGGTGAATGTTAGGAAATTAGTGTTCTAGTGTGAACATATACATTTGAATATTATTATTATTTAATATTTAAATAATACATGAGTGTGTAAGTAGTTGTAATGCTCAACTCATAAGAGATAGGGGGGTGTTGTAAGGGATATTCATTTTTTGAAGCATCCTTGTGCTAAAAAAAAGAGTAAGAGAATTTAGAGAGTGTGGTTATGGAGTGGTTTTACACTAAAACTGTAATCACTAACTGATTAAGCTAAATATGTAAATAATAGCCTAATCTGAATGTTATAGTAGCAGTAAATGAATAAAAATTAAGTACAAAAATGAATACCCAAGAAACTAAGTGATAAATAATGAAATCCTAATTGCAAAAGAGAGGATAAGAATCCTTTGTTGGTTCAGCAGAGTTATGGAGAAGTGCATAAAGTTTGAAAACTAGAAAATGCAAAGCACAAGATCGTCACACTGGAGCACATAGAAAAATGCACAGGTCCAAGGATTTAGGTCTAGACTGGGGTGCGCTTGGAGAGGGACAAGGGGCACCTCGTGGGCATCCTAGACCTGTTTAAGGGTGCTTGAGTCTGCAGAAATGCTTTAAAAATGTCCTCTAAGGTGTCACAAGGTTTTTTCCTTTAGTCTACTATGATCGCTCCGAGGGGTGTGACCAAGACCGCCAAGGTCGCTGGAAACCTGTAATGAAAGAATAGACCTACAAAATACTCAAATAGACATCAAATCCTGAAGAAAATAAATATGTAAAATGAGGGGTCAGATTATCCTCGGCTACCATAATGATGGACTTACGAACTGAGCATTGCACTACATCTCAAACCTAATGTAGTTATTTGTGTGTGCAGAATTGTGCCCTAGCTTGCTCTTGTGTGTGTTGAACTTGGATAGCAAGCAAGTAGCTAGATGTAGAATGTAATAAATGTGTGCATGGAATAAAATGAACTTCCCTCTTATGAAGTGTGATGTAGAAAACCAACCTTGTGTCCCTTGTGATGGAGTTAGATGGATGCAATGGAGCTCGTAGATGCCTTTGATGGATGCAACCTTAGGTGGTGATAGATAGATTCTTAGTTCATTTGGTCCCTTATTACGATCACATAACTTTATATTTATATGATTCCTTTTCTTGAATTTCATAATTAACCCTGAAAAGGCTGACTACCAAAAAGATAAGATGCTCAAACGACTATAAAGGACCCAAAAAGTGTGAGTAAAGTACAAAGGGGACAAGAGGTGCCTAGAGGGGATGAGGGCACCTGGCACTGGCATCATGGCTGGGTGCTAGTGTCCAGGATGAAAAATGTCGAAGATTAAAAAGTAAGACTGAGTAAATAAAGGTGTAAGACTGAAAGTAAGAGAATAGAATGCAAAGAAAGGTGGCCAAATACATGGGTTAATTGGTACTTTTCTTACTTAGGAATCATATGAATAGTAGTATGTAATCAAGACTAGATAATTACCCAAAGTTTGTGATTGTGTGTCTACTTATGAGTCACTAGCGTTAAAAGTTTGTGGTTGGTGTCCTTGATCTTCCTAGTAACAGTCATGAAGTGACAAAGTGCCACCATGACTGGTGTTATCAAGAAGGGGTATGGACTTACCAAGATAGTTAACCAAGGTTGCATAGAAAAGAGGCCAAGTAAGTACATGATGGTCATTGATTCAGTTACTTTTCACTCATTATAGGAATCATATGAATGCAAGTATGTGATTATGATTCAAGAAATGTACCCAAGTGTGATGACCCAATTTTGTAGATCTATAGTTTCCCCCATTGAGAATGTTGTTGAGTCAATGCTTGATTCACATCAAGTAGCATTTAATAGATGCATTACCTGATAACCACTTGTGAAGGCTTGGAAGTAGTTAGAAAGTGTGCTGAGGAGACAAGAAAAATCATGAAGTGCATAACAAATGCTTATTGTTGTGTCTTAAGACCTAATTTAGAGGAAGTGACTCATGAGAATCAAGAAGATTGGTCGTATAGAGACATGTCATGTTATATGTTGTTTGAGCCGTTGTTGCTGTATATGATTGTGGATGACTGATAGACATAAAGTGATTGCATTTATGTGAGTCCCATAAGGATGTACCTGCAAAGAGACATGAGAAAAGAAAGATCATTGGTGGCAGGGTATGCGTATATGAAAAATTTGATAGCACATATGTAAACATGAATTTTTGTGATAGAAATGTCATAACAGGAATTGGCATGAAGAGAAGGAAGATGTGCACCTGAAGCAGAGATTTGATTTTGGTGAATTTTATAGCAATGGCAGTACCCAAATTTCACCCAAAAATCCCATAAACAATAATATGTCCCATCTGAATTGCCAAGGAATTTCCAATCCCAATGTATATTTTTATATTAAATCTCCGCATTGCCAAGATTTGAAAACATTAATGTTTCACCAAGAAATCGATGCACCGGGATTTGAAAACATTAATGTTTCGCCAAGAAATCAACGTGTCGGGATTTGAAAACATTAATGTTTCGCCAAGAAATTGACTTGCCGGGATTTGAAAACATTAATGTTTCGCCAAGAAATCTATGGAACCTTATTTGGCTAAGAAAACATTCCCAAAATTTTCCCGATATATACACAAAGGTGATGTTTTCCCATGATTTTCCAATTTGCGTATTTACAAAGTAGTAGAAAGGGATTTAGCAAATTGGCATATTGCAATTTGCTTACAAAATTTCAAATAAATCTAGGTCTTTCCAGGGCCCAGCTAGTGTGTTGCAGTTTACATCCTAGAAGCACTTACTGCAGGTGAGTCCTCAGTCTATTTGAGACCTGTTTTCTTTCATGTCACATTGCTTTATCTGTGATTCCGCCTTTGTAAGTTATTACAAATCCTGAACATCCTCATCCTCATAACCACTATGATTTTTTATGTCATCTAGAATAGTCCTCCGCTTGCAGAGAATCATAACTAGTTTTCCTATCTTAGATACATCTATATTCTAAATATAAATATAATATATATATATATATATATTTAAAATCACTTCATACATCTCCACGAGTTGTTGCTCTGTATATTCCTTGCTTTATCAGTGTATCTTCTTTGAATCTTTTTGTTAATGTTCTCTCTCTTCTACAATATATATATATATATATATATATATATATATGTGGTTATCACTTTACATTTATTCCACGACCATACATACACCATGACATTCATACATTGTCCATACATACATACATATTACACTATGGTGTTCCTGGGAAATCACTTTCCATTTATTCCACGACGAATACCATGACCTGTTTATCACTGTCCGCTGACACTACCTCGTCCCACAGTGGACCCAAAGGATATATAAAATGTGGTACATTCCGCAGGTTTCACATTTTCCAGGGGCATTTCCTTGGGAGACTGATGGAATGACGACGCGTGACATAGACCTCCCAGGATCCGGGACCCACTCTGGACCAGAAAACTTATCAATTGCGGCTCATTCCGTGGGGTTCACGTCCACTGGGAGGATTTGGTTGGGAATGGGAGGTTAACGGAATGCTGACAAATAATAATGTATGAAATAGAGACCATACAGAGATGTCCAAAATGAAAAATTCAAGAAATGCAAAAGGGAAAAAAGTTACAACAATGAACCAAAAACCAGATAATTAGCATTTGGAAAAACAAAAGACAGAAAATAGCAGTTGTGGGAAAAGTACAGACATCTTGTCACAAGCATGCTTACTTGTTACCACCATTTTCCTCACTGTGATGTACTTCAAACTTTTTAAACCATGGAAACATAATGTATTGAATGTACTCCAAGCATGGATTTCCTTCAACAATCTGAGGAGCACAAAATGCTTTCTTTATCTTCACATTCACTTCTAGCACTGCCTATGAAAATAATTGTGTTATAAATCCATCAGAAACTATATAGTAATACTAATTCACTTTTATTAATGTTGAGGCAAAGTTGGAATCTATCTCTCCACAACAAGAATTTTCCAAAAAATAATGTAGGGGTTTACACCACCTCTTCTTCCTCCATGAAGATTGCAGAAGTGGGATCACTCTTCGACATCTTTTCTTGTCCTTGTTGTAGCATGCTTACTTGTTACCACCATTTTCCTCACTGCGATGTACTTCAAACTTTTTAAACCATGGAAACATAATGTATTGAATGTACTCCAAGCATGGATTTCCTTCAACAATCTGAGGAGCAAAAAATGCTTTCTTTATCTTCACATTCACTTCTGGCACTTCCTGTGAAAATAATTGTGTTATAAATCCATCAGAAACTGTATAGTAATACTAATTCACTTTTATTAATGTTGAGGAAAAGTTGGAATCTATCTCTCCACAACAAGAATTTTCCAAAAAATAATGTAGGGGTTTACACCACCTCTTCTTCCTCCATGAAGATTGCAGAAGTGGGATCACTCTTCGACATATTTTCTTGTCCTTTTTGTAGCATGCTTACTTGTTACCACCATTTTCCTCACTGTGATGTACTTCAAACTTTTTAAACCATGGAAACATAATGTATTGAATGTACTCCAAGCATGGATTTCCTTCAACAATCTGAGGAGCACAAAATGCTTTCTTTAATTCACATTCACTTCCTGGCACTTCCTGTGAAAATAATTGTGTTATAAATCCATCAGAAACTGTATAGTAATACTAATTCACTTTTATTAATGTTGAGGAAAAGTTGGAATCTATCTCTCCACAACAAGAATTTTCCAAAAAAGAATGTAGGGGTTTACACCACCTCTTCTTCCTCCATGAAGATTGCAGAAGTGGGATCACTCTTGACATATTTTCTTGTCCTTGTTGTAGTCCAGATCAACATGTCTATAATATTTAATATAAAGGAAAAACATCAACATCCGGGGATATTTTTAATTCATGCATCCTTCAAGTTTCTTGAACTCATTCTCCAAGTAGGAACACGACAGTATACAAAGAATACCCTTATCATGATTGTATCATATGTGAAACATCAGATCAAAGCATTCAAGCTTCTCTCAAGAATAATGATACTTTAGCTGGCTTTGACACATTGACATTTCATTGTCAAGCCAAAGAACCTTGCATACATTCTCAACCTTGAATTCATAGTCTCATACCACAATGAGTCATAGATGGAAGACCATATATTCTGTCTCAGCTCCTTTGAAATGATGAACACTCTTGGTAATTGGATCTTCTTATGACAAACCTCATACCTCTGATGAATCAATAATTTCTTCATGAGCAGATGCACACCTTATTTGGCTTGATGACAACATTTAGAACCTCTATACAACAGGACAAACCTCTATACATTATGACAGAGCTCGGTCATCAAGACTCCTTCATTAATCAACTAAAGACAGATCATACCTTGGATGAATCAATGAACTCAGAGTCCTTCATGAGTAGATACATACTATACTTTGATTTCAAACTGAGCACAGACCTTGAGATCACCTATTTCATGTTTGATTAGCTACAATAGAGACTTCTTATCACTAGAGTGTCTTATCATTAGAGTGTCTTTGGCTGCTCAACAAATCATTTAAATTGTTTGTTCTCTTCTCAAACCTCTGATACATCTTTATTTTGCTTGATGTATTCTATAATTATTATTATACTAATGTAACACTCTTGCAAAAAATTAGTACATGTTAGCTACACAAAATATCATTTTCATTTATACATATTTCTCATGTTGAGATTTTGTGCACATATCAATATCATTTAGTCTAAATGTTGTGATCTTTTTTTCTTTCAATTCTATAAGATTCACCAATTCAACAAAATGGAACCTAAAAAGGGAAGCTCAGCCTTCTCAAAAATGATATTCCAACCCCTCAATGGTAGTGGTACCATGAAAATTCAAAAAATAGCATCTTATTTTATAGAAACCATCTAAGGAAACCCATCCTTCTCACAAGACCATATATCCAATCAAGGGATAATGATTACATTCAAAATGAAATTCAGAATGAGAATGTGTTCATTTTTTATTTAAATCTTATGTTGTCAATGAAACAACAATGAAATGCCTCCCCTTGAAGACATTCCATTTAATGATGTTGAGTTTGACATTGTACCACCTAAGTCCAATTGAATGAAGATGACAAGGGATTATGTCAGTGCCCAAGTGAATGTTGGAGGTGAAACTTCTGGCATGGAAGTCAAAGGAATTTAAATTCCACCAAGGCAAATACTTAGCAGACACCTATTTTTGGAAGAAAGAGAAATGAAATAAAATGGGACTTAGGAAGGAACTTTTGAGTGGGTTCACTAAGCATAGAGAAAATACCTGATTACCTACACTTTTTGCAACTTGTTGAATGCTTTGGATTCTTCTCTTGGCTGAACCTCAAAGAATAAATCCAATATTTTTGGAAACCCTCTTGGGCAAACAAGACAATGAAATTAAGTTGGATAATCTGAATTGAGGAAGATCCTTGATCCTCTGATTCCAGATGTATATGATTGATTCAAAATACAGATGGATTGATTTGATGAATTTAAAAGAGTAAAAGGGGTAAAGTTTCAAAGATATGCAGAAAATTGAAGGATAATTAGCTCAGATTCTTGCAGATGCTTCAAAGAGGATTCAAGGTAAGTTCTTGTCATGCAAATTTCAGAACAAACTCAAAATTCACAACATAAAGAATATCCTGGATAATGTTTCTAGATCTGAAATCAAGCAAATAGAATAAAACATTCAATTGAAAATTGTCAGGTTAGAGCTTGCTATCATTTCAATGATTGAAATTCAAGCATTACAACCCTCAAAGAGGTAAAGAGAAAATTGTTACAATTTGGAGAGGTCTACAAGATTCATAATTATGAGTTGATGGAGGTTAAAAGATGTGATTAGCACCATAATTAATTATCCAACCCTGATTTGGAATGAGCCAAATCTGGTGTTTTAGATTATGGTAGGTGACCTCATAGATGATTATTAAATTCCTATAAATGTTAATATCCACACTCTTAATAGGGATTAAAATGGCATAAAAGAACCTTAAAACCCATACCCTGGGATTGATGATGGATTAAAGGGGAAAAGAATATTGGATAATGATAAATAATGGTAAAGGAGAAAAGTCATTCATGGATGAAATGAATCAGAAAAATTTAATTAATTTTGGATTAATTACCAAAATTCAAATTGGTAGTGGATATCAGGTGAGAGAATGAAAGCTTTCATTTGATATAATTAATGTAGAAAATTAGTTGTGATTTCATTTTATGGTGATCTATCCATTTAGGAGCAACAAACAGCTGCAGGAAAACAATTAGAGACAATTGAAATCTTTTGTCTGCCAATTTTGGATCTCACTGATTGCATATTTAGTGTTTTGAGAACTGATATATGGATATTGAAATCATCTTTGTAATCAATGTTAACGTGGCACTCATCAATGAGTTCCTCAGAAGATGCTTCGAACGATGAATTTCTGACTTTTTGTTGTCTTTCTACACGTGTCAAATTCATTGAATGCATTTGCAAGCTGTAATATTTTTCTTTATACATATTTCTCATGTCCCAGATGTTTGTGCACATATTAATATCATTTAGTCTAACATGGTTGTATTCTTTTTTTCTTTCAATTCTACAAGATTCACAGTGATTCATGGGACAAATTGGCTTAAAAAGGGAAGCTCAGCCTCAGGAAAAAATGTTATTCCAACCCCTCATGGTAGTGGTACTACATTCAAAAAATAACATCTTATTTTGAGAGAAACCATCTAAGGAAACCCATCCTTCTCCCACATGTCCCAAACCATCACAATCAAGAGAGAGAAATGATAATGATTACATTCAAAATGAAACTCAGAATGCCCCGAATGTGTTCATTTTTTATTTGCCTGGTGTTGTCAACAAAAAAAATGAAATTCCTCCCCTTGAATACATTCCATTGAATGATGTTGATTTTTACACTGTACCAACTATCCAATTGAATGCAAAAGATGACACTACATCACCTATCATTGCCCAAGTGAATGTTGGAGGTGAAAATTTCTGCACCAGGAGAGTGGAAAATCAATGAATGGGTATAAATTCCACCAAGGCAAATACTCAGTGGACACCTATTTATGGAAGAAAGAGAAAGGAAATCGAAAATGGGATTTTGGAAAAGGAGTTTCAGGTTAGAGTGGGTTTGTTAAGTTTCCATTTATTGAACCTATTGAAAATGAGAATAAAGATTGAACCTCCCAAAGAATGAAAATGTACAATTTGTAGTTGGAAATTGGGTAGGGACAAGACAATGCAACTTAAGTTGGATACTATTGAGAAGCATGTAGGAAAGATATATGAAAAGATAATTGTAGATGGCGTTGAGAAGAATGTTTCCAGATGGAAAACTGTGGATGATTGTTTGCATATTAGGTATGAAAAATAATTTGAAGAGCACAAGAGAAATGAAAGAATAGTTGCAGCGAATGGAGGGACAATTACCTCTCAATTCAACAAGATCATTCAAAACAGTCTTTTGGGTAAAACAATTCAGCTAGCTACTGTTTTTCACATTTTGAAAAGAGGTCGTCCTATAACAGATTTTCCTGAACAAAAGAAGATGTTGTCTTTTCTTGGTGTCCCACACTTTCCTCATTCTCACTGGTCAAAAAGTAGTGGTTGGGATTGGGAAAAATGCCTAGCTATGGTTGAGAAAGAAGACTTGAAAGAGAAACTGAAGTCTGCACGATACATATCTTTGTCTATTGATGAGGTTACAACAGTAGATAATACTGCTTGGGTCTGTATACATGTGTATATTGTTGAGAATTCCATGAGACAACCTCACTTACTTTCCATTCACAAGATGAGAGAGAACTCCAATGCTGAAAACCTTTGTGAGTTGGTGATAAAAAGTTTGAAGGAGATCAGTGACATGGATGATGCTGCAATTGCATCAAAGTTGGTATGTGTCGGGGCAGATGGGGCATCTGTAATGCAAGGTCATCGTAATGTCCTGTGTGTAAGACTCCAAACATCTCATTCCCTTATATGATTTACATTCATTGTATGGCTCATAGAATGAACCTAGCTTACAAAATAGTTGGCAAATTTAAAATTGTAGAAAAAGTTGAAGACCTTGTTTGAGAGGTGCATGCTTATTTCTGCCGTAGTCCTAAAAGGTTCATGGAATTCCAAATATTTGCAGAAGGACTAACAAATGGGCATAAACTGTTAAAATATGTCGACACCAAGTGGATCTCATTGTACCAACCTGGTTCGTAGGGTGTACGAAGAGTATCAATCCTTATTAGGAGTGATGTGGCAGAATCACATGGAAGTGGACAAGGCCCAGGATTTGATACATCGTTTGATTGATATAGAGTCATTGCTGATGTTGTGTGGTCTCCTTCCCATGTTGGAAGAAATGCATCATTTAATTAAACAAGCACAAGAAAGAACTATCTATATTGTTGATTTTTCTAGTTTGAGGAAATGAGTTTGTATGACAATAGAATATTTTTTTCTCAATGAAACTGCTTTTACAGGTCCAAAGTTTGATGGTTGGAATGATTTGATAAATATTGGAAATGCAAGTAGCTTTCTGAAGCTCAACTTGTTTGGGGAAGTATGTGCTTCTGTACGTGGATATGAGATACCGATGTACATGTTTAAAGTAGTAGCCGGTAAGGTTGAGGAGGTAAAAGTCACAGGGCCATTGTTTGATAACATTGTATCATCAACAAGGGCAAGGTTAAGAGAAATTTTAGTGTCCCTACTAGAAGAAATAAGGGAGTGATTTAGAAGGGATGTTTTACTTGAAGCAATGGCTGTAGTAAATCCCACCTTTTGGAATCCTGTCCAAAATGAAAGACATATGCAGGAAGACTACTTCAAGAGGTTGACTACATTGATTCAACATTTTTGTAAGCCTGTTGATATCAATGGAATGAATATTCCAGGTATTTTAAGCAAGGACAGTTTGATTGCTCAATCTCATGAATTCAACACTACAATGATTCAACAATTCAAAGATTTGGATAATCCCTTAGAGTGTGGAGCAATAACCCGGCTATGGAAAAAAATTGGGGTGAGTACTATTTTACAGCAAACCATGTCCGAGTTTTTCTCATTGGCTGATCTATGTCAAACAATGATTTTGGGTTCAGTTGAAGATGAGAGAATTTTCAGTGCCTTGGCCTTTATAAAGTCAAAATTGCGAAACAAGCTTGACAAAAATTTGGAAAATTGTTTGAGAATTTATACATCACGGTACGAAGTGGATAACTTTCCCTATGACAGGGCTCTAGCAGTATGGAAGTCAATTACTAAAAGGAGAGGGGCTGAAAACAATGGCACAAATACAACAGATGACCCTATTGCAGCAGTTGACTGTCAAGAAAGAGAGAGTCAGTCTCAGAGATCTGGTGAATCAAATGATAGAGATGATCCAGGTCCATCAAGTTGGAAGCTTCCATTTGTGGATATCCCATGATATAGATGTTCATATAATAATTAATATATTCAAATATTTCAGTACATTGTTCTGAATCTCAAACAAGGATTAACACTCACCCCAAACTTACATGTGCCTAAAGGTAATCATATTGATTCCATTTCCATTTTGATTGCAGAAACATTACAAAGTCATGTTTTAATGAGTATTTAATATATTTCACATACAATGTTGTTGATCTCTTTTATAGAAAGCATACACCATGGACTGGTTGGCTATTAAATCACAATGCATTTACATTATTATATACTTTAGGCATATAAGAGTTGTGGTGCTTAATTCTGAGATAGAATAAGTGGCTTTGATTAAATCATTACTGAAATGAAAATTTAAAAATAACACTATTCCTCATTCAATTTGCTTGAGACATGCCTTGTATGAAAAAATTGAAGATTTTCATTGCAACAAATAGAACAATTTAACAAAGATTAAATTTCAAAATGGATCTAAATACACTAAAGAGTAAATCCATGCACATATATATATAACTTGTGCACCTCTTTGTAAAAGTTTTCTTTAACCACAAGCAACCTAAATATCACATGTTTATTAATACAATAAACATAAAGATAACTCTAGTCTATTAATAAGACAATTTACTATTTTTATCCATGACCATGATTTCCTCCCAAATAATAGAAACAACAAAACCAAACTGCCACTTCAACTTGGAATCAGGCTCCACAACTTTAACAAATTATATCATCTTCTGTAACATGCTCCACTCTTCATCTGTTGGAATTGTAATTTGTTGTAAATCAGAGTGACTGACATGTAACTTTGTTAGCAATTCATAACTGATAGTGGAGCTTTCCTCTACTGTTGTATGCAAACTTACTGACAAGGTTATCAATGGTTTAACAGAGTCAAAAAAAGTTTTTCTCATCTAGCTTCTCAGGAATTCGGTCCTTCTCTTGAGTCATTTTTTCTTTCATCTTCTTCTGGAATGCATCCTTTGTAATGAATTGGCATGTTTTGTCAAAAGGCATTGGAAAACCAAGATTTGTGAACTCATGTACCTTTCCATGTAGCTCCTGTAACATTCTTTGACACTTATTCAACAATTCCTGTGCTTCACCCAACATCACACACTTCCGAATGATAGATGATACCTTTATTGAGGCATCAAACCGGTTCTGAATTCCTCTGGATGTCAGTTCTGTGTCACTGAATTTGTAGATAGCTTCCAAAATTTTCTTTGTTGTATCCTCTCTTAAAGCCATCACTTTTCTGCTACCTATTACGTATTCATGGAGCTTATCACAGATTCTCTGTAGATCAGTCATGAATTCAAACAATCTAATCAAATCATCAATTTTTTGGTTTATTTTCCCCCAAACATTATCCGTCATATTAATCAATGCCTTTTTATGAAATCCAGATAGTTTGATGTTGGAAGACTGTATTTCCTTTTTTGCTTTCGCCAATTCCTGTTGCAATATTTCATTTTTTTTTCTCATCATCTAGGCTTTGTTCCCATTTTTTGACCTTTTCTTTCTCTTCCTTCACAACCTCTTTCAATTCTCCCAATGTTTTTTGTAATCTATCATTCTTACTCATTGTTTCCTGTAACTTTTTCTTCACCTCTTCTAGTTCTACATGTGCCTGTTCATTCACAACAACTGCAGTCATAGAGGTAGATGATTTTATCTTCCTCTCCAACTCACCTGTCTTATTAACTGCTGCTTTTCCTTTTGCTTTCTCATTTGCCAGGTCTGCCTCTAACTTTTGAATCTTATTATTCAACTTATTGTTCTCCCTCTCTGCCTTTAGTAATGTTGTGTAAACCACATCATTGTTCCTTTTTGATACATTAATTTTTTCAGAAGGTTTCATTGCCTTAAGATCCATTTGAAGGGAGGTCACCTCGTAGTCACTGGAAACCATTTCATTCTCTGGTTTTACAACTTTGGGCACAACATACATGTATTCCAGGGTATCTGTGTCTGGGTTATATGTAGGAAATACCCTCATTGTGGCTGGATCTGAAGTTCCAGTAGCCTGTAGAATTTTCTTCTTGTTTCTTTTATCTCTTTTTGATTTATTATCAAACTCGTCTAGGTAATCAAAACCTGAGGTGTTTGTAGGAATGAAATGTTCCACCTTGAATGGAGAAGGAGTAATTTAAGTTTGGGGAGAATTTCCCTGTGGAATGGTAGTTTGTTTAGGGGTGGCAGTGGCACCACCTTCTATAAATAGTTGCCTTGAGCCAAGAGTAATTGTACCTGTGTCTGCCTCTGTCTTTTGCCTCTTCTCGTTTCCTTGTTGGAAAATAGCCCTAACAACTTCAACTGTCTCTATTGGCCTCTTTAAGTTTCCAATACTTTGTTGACTACTACCATCATCACTAGAACCACCAACATTAGCAATAGTAACAGATTCATGGCCAACTTCTCCTCTAGGATTTTCAACATGTGGCTGAACTGTTTGTTGAGGATTTGACTCTAGAGTAAATTACACTGGATTAACACTTGTACATGTTGTAGTATGCAGTGGTCCTTTCTCTGAAGTTGAAGCTCCAAGGCCTGACCTGTCAAAAAATTTTCTAGGTTGTGCCTCTGGTGGAAGCCAAATGCCTTGTCCTGTTGAACCCAAACCACCACCACTAAAACCCAACTTTTCAACAATAACTGCTCATGTAGAATATATTTGTTTCAAGCCTTCATCAAGACTTGGTTTATATGTGCTAGGGGGAGTGTGTAATTCCTCAGAGGCAGTGTCATCATCACTACTTGCCTCTCCAGGATGCTCTTTCATTCCACAATTTGCTGAAATCTGCATCTTCTGGAATAGAATCATAGTCTTCTACAGATTTTGGATGGCCTAGGTCCTGCCTCATAGACCAAAAGGCATCAATTTTTGACCTTGTCCAATTTCTATCTCACAATTCTTGATGTAATTCCTTTGGCATGCTTTTAGAGGACTTTTTATCAGATTTTGCATAAAATTTGGCAGATTGAAAATCCTCGACTTTTTTTGTGGAGGCTCAGCCAATCCAAAAATTGTTTTGACAACTCTTGAGAACTAATTCCTTTCTCAACAACAATTTCATTCATTGTTATTTGTACTTCATCCCAAGAGTTCTTGTTTTTCAATTTTTCTAGCAAGGGTTTGCTTTCATGTTGAATTTTAGTGGCAGAGTTCTTGTTTGCCACTACCCTTGCTTTAATCACCTCACATGGGTCATACACCCAGTGAGAGTCAACATCAAACTTAAAAATCTGTAAGATTTCATGTGCCACATAGAATGCTTTTCTTTCAAATGTGAACCCTCCACATGAGAACGGTAAGGAAGGAAATATGCTCTTCTTTTGCTGAGTAACAAAATAGAGATTATCTGTGCTTTCCATCTGTCATATATATTCCAAGGAAAAAACTCTCTCTGTCACATGTATTGGAAATTTGTAAGGTTGTACTCCTGATCCATAAAACCTTAGCACAATATATTCCTCCATGAAGTACCAGTCTGCTAACTGTATTTTGATCCCAGTTGAATGCAATCTCTACATTTCACAGGAAATCTAGGTAATGTACTTTTTGTAATTGCTTCATAAATTGGAGCCCAAAAATAATCCACAAATTGATTGTAGTCCCTTCTATTATCATACATCCTTATCTTGGGGGTCCACTCAGTTAATGGACGCATCATTTTGGCTGGACCTCAACATTATAGGGCTCAATTGCAAGTTTTTTTTTTTCAAACCATTCACAAAACTGCCATAGAATTAAATAGCACAAGTAGGTAGTGAACCTAAAGGTCTTAGTGTCAGAGCCTTCTTTGATTGTTGATAATTGTTTATGCATAGATTCTGCAATGTACCCAACAAATATGTATTGACAAGGTGGAGAAACGAAATGGATATTGTATACCATTTCCAGGAGGGTTTCATCCACTTTCTCATCGCTATCGAAGCCAAGGAAAAATACTAGCATAGAAATGGTATCCCTGACCCATGGTTTAAACATGTCAATTGCATGTGGAGCCTTCCCTTTTGGTACCGTTGCATCAACTGTTAATTTTTACAAAAACTCATCTCTATCTTTTTGACTGGTGGCATGATAATCGCTAGCAATTTTTTCTAGGTTTATGTTGACGGTTCCTAAATCTTTTCTTTCAAACCCCAATGCACAACCAAGATTTTCCTCTGTAATGGACAAAATTTCTGCTCCATTGCCCTTTGCAACAATTTCTTTTTTTGTCCCATCGTAATTTTGGGCACATATATTGACAAATTCAGGGCAGGGTAAAACCTCATGGAGCATCATGCATCCCAATCCATATCCCCATGTTACCCAACCTTTAAATTTACCTGATGGGTCCATACATCTACTTTTAATCATCTTCGTCTCAGACGTGTATCTAAGCTGTGAAGCTTTTGTGCCAATTACAGGATCATAAATATCATGATATTCATTAGTAAAACCACTACCAGGGGTTTTACTTTTAAGTAGTTTGGCGTATGGGATTTGGGTTTTACTTTTACTTTGGGATCCTGTGGAAGTAGACATGCTTGGAATTTTGGATTCTGTAAACCCTCAACCCTAATTTCTCAACCCTTATATTGAAATATTTCAAAGCGAAGGCTTATACAGTGCTACTTATAAAAATATAATATTTAAAGAATCAAGATTCAAATGCAGGATGACACTTACTCGAAAATATGAAAATTTTGAGTCTTACACGGTCCGCAACTTCTATGAATCTATTCTGCCTTCTGTTGCAGTATGCCTTCTAGAAACAGAATTTCAATTGCTTAGTGGACGTTTAATATCACCTCTTAGCTAGGTCCACATCACTATAAATGATTATGTCTTTCAATGTACTTTGTAGATGTCAAATTTAGCCTCCTTATCAGATGGCCATGTGGCAGGATTCCAAGCCTCCTCGAGGCAAAGGCATTCCCCAGACTCCAAGCCCATGGAATGAACTGATTCAATAAAGTTTTGGGTCCGTGGTGACAGGTGTGGGCATTTAATGACTTGGTCATTGAAATTTTTGTGGGCCGTTGAAACATTTTAAACCCCCGCTTTTTCCCATGCCACGTGGAAGAATTCCATGGATTTCTTTTTGCCTTGCCCCCACGGACGTGAACCTCCCGGATTTAGGCGGGATGAATTATAATTTTGGGTCCGGGTTTATTTGTTCATTGTTGGTCATGGACATTGGAATTGGAATATATGATGGGCCCCCTATACATATATATATAGTGTTTACATTATTGATTTCTTAAATTAGATTCTTTCTTTCTTAAATTAATTTAAAGTTTTCAATAAATTAAAAAGCTATCACCCCCACTTTTTCCCATGCCATGTGGATGAATTAATATAATTTAAATACATTATATTATTATTTTATTTTTTATTGTTAAAGCGGGTTGAAGGGTCTCATTCCCTTTACAAAAGAGAGAGGCCGAACCTTAGATACAACATGAAGATGCAAAAAACTTTGTCAATCATGACTACTGGGTATATCGAGCAAAATCCAACCAGAAGGAAGGAAGACTATAGCTATACTATACTATAGACATTACAACATATATTTAGATCGAGGATTAATCCCCTGAATCAGAAGACACAGAAAAAATTACAACTGGAGATCCCTGCCTCTCAACCACACCCTCCTCAGAGTCCTGAGTAAAAACTTCATTGGCCCAACTGTGTCAAAGATGATTATAAGCTTCCCCTGCAGTTTCACAGATTTCCATCCACCAAAGTGGCACTAGCTCAATGGGAGAATTGAGGGTAGCCAAATTAGGGAGTTTGAAGCACGTCCTTCCAGCATTCTTGTCATGGTTGAACACCGCCATCTTCTCTGTGAAGGCCATCATCTCCCCATGATGAAATTCTAGTTCCCTGAAGATGCTCAAATCCATGCCACCTTAGAGCTTCGCCTCCTCCCCGGCTACCCATAAAGCAACATTACACTTTTTCACTTCTGCAACCAAATTTCCAGAAAGATGACCGAACCCAGTGGAGAGCAAGGTTGACCATCAGGCTTCGATGTCTCAATAATCAGAAGATTTTCCACAAAAACTGAGGCCACACTACTATTAACCCTACACCATCCATCCTCAAATAGATATTTTTCCCCCAAAACCAATTTAATTGCCTCCAGATTGCTACCATTACCAATTTTGAAGATCCGTCGTAGACGATTATCGGATATAGATGACTTGAAATCCATTTCCCTTTTATTGCAAAATAAAGACAACAGGGGAACTCGAGGGGAATCCATAGGTGCTCACTGAAAAAAAGGATGAAAATGAAAAAAATGACCCACAATAAATAGGCAAAAAACAAGGCCCTTCACATGCTCGAAAAGATTGGCGACAACATATATTTAAGGCCCTTCCGTATTTAAGATGATTTCGAGACCATCCCAAATTCCAATATATATATATATATATATATATATATATATATATATATATATATATATATATAATCATATATATATATATATATATATATATATATATATATATATATATATATAAATTATTGATTTCTTAAATTAGATTCTTTCTTTATTAAATTAATTTAAAGTATTTACAATATTTCTTAAATTAGATTCTATCATTAATTTCAAGTTTTTAAATTAAAAAAATACAAAACCAAATATCCATAGATCTAAGATGAGAATAGATCAAAGAAAGTCTTTCTAAAGAAAATGAATATGAATAAAATCAAATGTTGCTTAATATTATTTACTATTTGAATTGAAATAACTAACGAAAATGTTGTTTTTAAATAGAATTCAGAATTGTTGATGTCATTACTGATGAAATATAGTGTTTTCACATTTATATAGTGTTTTCAAAATTATTTTTAGATGTTATATATTTCATAATTTTGACATTTTTCATATTTATTTTATTCAAATTAATCAGATATATATTGAAAGAAAATTAACATTTTCATTTTTTTCTGTTGAAGGGTAATGTGTTTTCTAATATCTCATTTACGATGGGTAAAGCTTAACCTAGCCAGTCAAATTAAAGTATGGGGAGCCCTTCAAATTTGATCACTGAATGCAATGATGGCCATTTCAATATATTTTGCAGGCAAGTGCCCTTTTCATAAAGCTTAGTAACTTTTGAATATACATGACAACTGAAATATGTCACTTCCAAATTTCTAAAATATCATTTCTTATATTTTATATATGTAGTTAGTTTTTTTTTTTCCAAACGTGTCTCCTCATATATGTGATGAAATCTAAACAAATCTAAAAAATACATCAATCAAATGCTACTACAACTGTGAGCAATTATTCAACAATATTCTCATAACAAAATGGGGTTCTATTTTAGGGGCCCCTGCCCTTGAAAGTATATATATATATGTATATGTATGTAGTATATCCATATACATATATATATATATATATATATACATATATATTACAACATACATATTACATATGATACACATTATATTACAAAATACATATTACAAATTTCTTTATAAAGATAAAATATAATGGTCATTCTTCTGAAGACACAGATTCATCCCGAAACACTGGAGCACATTTTAGCAGCCTGTCCCTGCGTTGGATAAACACGTCTTTGTACACTGCGCTGAAAATGAACTGGATATCTCCCACTAAATCCTGTGACATGCCCATATTTAGCAGCTCCTAGACTCCCACCCGAGGCCCATTCAGTATTTCGGTGAATTCTCTTTTCCTTTTATGTGAGTTTACCCACTCAGAAAGAGAGTCTCCCCCTCTTATGTATCCTTTGGTTTTCTTCCCTGAAGAAAGTCGAGCTACAGGGAATTGACGAATTCTGCTAGTGCCAGAAGAGCCCTCCCTCATGATCCTCCTTTTCTTGAGAGGAAAGGTGTGGGTGCTTACCATGGACCATACTTTGGCGAGGGTGGTTTCTAATGTTGTCAACCACTTCTCTGTTTCATTCTCTGGAAAATTTGGGGGTTGTTCTTCCCCCTGTTGAGTAGGTAGTGAGCTTGGTATTGAGAGCTCTGTGGTCAATAAATGAGGTTTGTAAAAATCTAGGTTGAAACCCCACTGATTGCCTAAGACACAGGGCAGTGGCGTATCTAGTGGTTCTTTAATTGTTTGGTGTTCATGTGATAATCTGGGTGAATCAGGTGGAAATGGAGAGCTTGGAAAATAGGAAATGAAGGACATAATTCAGACAAGTGATGCAAGAAAGATAAAAGCATGTCCTCCAGAGAGGAAATATTGGGAGAGTCGGCCCTGGTGTCTGGTATGCTGAGAATGTGGTGGATGAGGGCCTCATTCGGCCCTGTCAGCTGGAAACACTCACCCAAATGGGTGAGTTTTGCATTAAGAGGATTCAATTCTGTAGATGAAGAAGACATGGACGCAGGACGGTTGATTGAAAGCAGATGGTGGAGGATGCTTGGAAAAGTTATGTGGTAAGTTGGTAACATGTCATCACCAGGTTTAAATAAGCATGTCTTTTGAGCTGATGTGTGAGGGAGAAATCATTTCGCCATCAATGCCATATCCTCCCAAAATCGATAACCTTGGCCCTCAACCTGAATTTTAATTGAATTTAATACCCTATTCATGTAAAGTGTGCCGCCAGAGATTTAATCGGCACCCTCGCAGTTAAGAAATGTCTTATCAAATTTAATTCTTGGTCACGTTATATTTTCTAGGATGAAGGTCCAGGAAACAAGATATTTAATAAATATGGAAAAGATGTTTTTCATAAAAGTGACATATTTAATAAATATGGAAAATACTTTTTCCATAACTTTAGTCTTTAAAGTGATGCATTTAAATTTTATTATTTTTGATGTGACACATTTTATCGACTACTTTTGTATCAAATTTTAAGTGATAAATTGGCAAGTACTAGTCCCTATCTTTAGTATTTACATCTACCCTCACCAATACCATTATAATTTATTGGTCCATGCTCGACGATTAGCTCCTCTCCCTTAATATATTGCTCGAATCTCGATATGTCTATCCTTAATGATATTTTATTCATCATGATAAAAGGACATTTATTTAACTTTAAAAGGCGGAGGCACGTGGGATAGTGACGTCGGTTTAAAGGCAAAAAAATTTCCATGACCCACGATTTGCATTTAATATTAACTGTCAATACATACCTAGGTTTGGTGGACATGTTTCAAGGTCCTATTCAAATAACTCACTCGGAAATTATAAATTCAAGGCCCATGGTCATTTTCTGACACTTAGTTTCTTTTGCAAAATCATGGGGGACCAAATTGAGCGCATCAAACCAGTATCAAGCCATGAATACGTCATGGTTTCTTCTAGTTCTGATACAGACTCAGATGAGGTTATTGTTGGGAAATCCTTCACCCTCTCTACTTCTAGTTCTCCTTCTGATGGTGCTTCCACCCCCCCTCTCCTGGCCAGTCATCTGCTACCACTGTTTCCCTTCATTCTCTTGGAACTTCTCCTGCAGAGCTCCAACTGGATTCCCTGTCTGAGCAGCCAATTCCCGAAGTATTACAGGAACTCTCTATTCTTTATCCAGAATCCTAGAGACCCAGAACCTATGGATTCTCCACATGCTGCTACAAATGATGTGGATATGGAAATTGATGGCAATCTAAATCAATCCCCAGTGGTGACCCCTCAGATGGACAGTCATGTCGAAACGGTGTCTTCCATCCTTGCAAAGCTGCAGTGAGCTTTTGAAGTGCTTAAAACCTGGAAAGACTTAACAGACACCAACAAAGCTATCATTGATAAAGAATGTGTTGGGATACTAACCCTGGCTGACACTCTGGTGGAGAAGATTGATACTGATGCAGTTAGGAAAGTGGTACAAGAACTGAGAAATATATTATGATATGTAATATTTATGTTATAATATAGTTATAGGCTTATAGATTTTTTGGTATGCCTATGTCACAGTTACCAAATACGGTGGATTTGGAGAAATTTACCATTTTTTGTGTTTTCTTCCATCCACCGTATCAAACACTGAAATTTTTGAGATTTTATAGTTTAAAAATAGAAAAAACAAAAAATCAAAACCTGCATACTCTTGTTTATGTTAAAAACAATTTTTTTTTGAGATTTTATAGTTTATGATATGTAATTTTTATGTAATGTAATGTTTATGTTTCAAAAAATATATGAGATACTCTTGTGGATACTCTTGTTTATGTTTCAACAAATATATTTTTCCTTGCCAACACATGTTCTTGTGGATACTCTTGCATTGCTACAGTGTTGCGCCTTTTGATTTGTCTTCTCCTTCTTGAAACACCAAGAATTAGTTCTTCATTTTAGTTTATTTCCAATGTAGCATGGAAATCGTGTTCTGTGGGATCATTCACTACCTCAAGATGTTTGGGAAAATGTATTGCTTTGGCTTCCATTAGAATCCATATGCAGGTTCTCTCTAGTTTCTAAGGAATGGAAAGCACTCATGACTTCCACCAGATTCTTCAGGCGTTACAGTGAAACAAGGAACAAACATCCATGGATACTTGTAAATCATGATAGTGGTCATCATTGGATGAGATAAAAATTTTACAGTAGAACATGGAAAATTCTCAACTTTTCGTGGTTATCATGCTTTGATTGGGTACGGTTTGAAGATTCACATCGAGGGATAATCTTATTTTGTTCATGTGACAGTCATGTTTCAAGGGTATGTAATCCACTGAAGCCGGGAACCTCCTTCAAGCTTCCTCAGATGTTATCAGCTCAACTTAATGGATGACACTTTTATATTTATGTGTGGGGCATTCTGGTGGCGGATGACAACAAGGGGTACAAAGTGGTTCAAGCAGGCGCTAATAGATCTGGAGTTAATGCAGGCTATGGTACTATAGAAATTTATGATTCTTCTATGGGGACTTGGAGGATTGTGGCACGATTGAGAGATTGTTTCTTCTATGGACCCATTGTCTTCAACAACAATTTTTTCTTCTTAATGTCATATGAACCTGTGTTGGGTGTGAGAATTTATAACAGTCAAGATTATGCTACTGTGCATTTTGTGTTGTTACCTGTAAGATATGGCAGAGACCATTTCCCTCACTACAGACCAAGGTTGGTTGTATCTGAAGAAAGGGTGCTACTTGCAGCACCAATTGTAGATGGGGACCATTTGAAGGACATAATTGTGTTTGAGCTTGAGCTTGAGTTTGGAAGGAGGAGAGGCAATGTTTGGTCTTGGAAAGAAATTGCAAGGATGCCCCACGTAATGTTCCAGTGTTTTTCTGTGAGGAAAAGGATGTTCTTATTTAGTTGCACTACGGTGGGAGAGTTCTTGTGTTTCAGAAAGGTGCTTTCCAGAAATATCCTCATCCTTTGTTTTCATTTAAAGCAAGGGTCTTGGTCGTGGCTACCAGAATATATAAACACAACTGGCATGTGTTATAATAGTGGCATCACCTTTGAGCCCAAGCTGATTTGAGACAACTACTTGGCTCCTACTATATATCCATATATATATGTATGTATGTATATCTGTAAATATATATCGAGCTTTTGTTTGTCTTTGCCAAAGCTTATAAGCAAGAGTAATCATTGAATTGTCTATTTTTTTAAAGTAGAAGAACCTGCAATCAACTATGGGAATAACACCAGAGAAATAATCAGTCACAAAATTTAAATGACATGAGCCTAAGACATGATAACTTTTCCTCTGCTACATGTTATTTCCTGTGAGATCACAAATTGCCAATGTGTTCCTTTGAAATAAATTCATCTTCTTGGACTTGAATTAAACTTAAGTTTCAAAATTCAAAATCTTGATCATGTTTCTTGGCACACACATGTACAAATACCAGTGTAGAAATCTGCTTCACATGTTGCGAGCACTACTTCTCCACATCATTACATTTACCCCTTGCCTATTATTAAAAAAACACATTCTTACTGTTGCACATACCAGACATAAAAAAATTAATAGCAACCAACGGACGTATCCTTGATTATTAAATATAAGTTATTTTTTCCTTATTATTAAAGTTATCAATCCTTCCCTACCCATCAGACAGACACGTGGTAGGATTCCGGGCCTCCCCAAGTCAAAGGCATTCCCTAGACTCCAAGCCCGTGGAATGAACCGATTCAATAAAGTTTTGGGTCCGCGGTGTCGGTGAGGCAAGGCAGAGTGGCAGTGAGCAATCAGAAGATACCATGTGTCATTTTCCTATTCCTCCGAGTGGCCAAGTGTCACACATTCTAGGAACTTGAGCATAAAGGTAAGGCATGCAAAAGAAATGAAAATTTTTGGGCCTCATTACAGTCAAATTTGATAGAGGGTATTCGCCAAACAAATTACAGGAGATTCGCCATTCGATTTCCAACTATTTTTAAATATTTTTTACCATTTTTTCAAAAAGAATGAAATAGGTTACATGGATATTTTCCAAAACCATGAAACTAGTTATAGATATATTCTCCAAAACCAAGAAACTGGTTACAGGTTTGGGCATATACCCCCGCACATTTAAACACACTTGAAAATATTTTTAGAATGTTACTTTGAGCTAGAATGAGGGTGAAACTAAGGACAATATGGATAGAGGAATGGTTAATAATTACTAGGAGAGGAAATTTTTAAGTGTGGGCTTAGTTTTCATAGCCAAAATCTTAAACTTTTCATGCTATACATTTAGCATGACAATAGCTAGCTCTAGCTTAAGGAAATTAGAATATAATTGTTAATGAATAATGTCAGGTATATCATGGGGTAGTACAACCAATACCTTGTTCATTGGGTCATAGAGACACCATACTGAAAAACAAGCAAAGCTACAAACATAATCAAAAAACAAAAAAAATCAAACACATGACAAGGAAAGGAAACACACAACAGGAATGGAAACACATTAAAAATAGAAACCATGATATAAAAACCTAAATCACCTATGGTAGATGTGGGGGACAACCCACTTTTACTGTAGCACCAATTTTTCACTGAATGTTTACCCATGCACATGTATCGCCAAAAGCCTTTGTTCAACAACTCCATTACTAGGATCACTTAAATATGACCCATTTCTCAATTTCTTGAGAAATTTTTCATGATTGTTCTAATAAGTGAGGGTCCACAGACAAGTAATTTCCTTTGTTGCTTTGACATTGTGCTTCCTTGTGCGCATTTATTTTCAAAATTATTACAATTTTTTATTTTCCATTACTATTACAGGAATGAGTTTTGATCATACAAATCTTACTATTTTCAAACTAAGGCTTATGATTTCTAATTGTAATTTGACCTTTAATTATCATTTACTTCATGATTTGTTTTTCAACAGATGTTTCAATATTTTCAACACTATCACAAGCCTCTTGGTGTTCTATGTTTACGAGTTGCTCCAAACGGTCTTCTTTCACACACTAGCTCATTTTTGACTTGTAAACTATGGTGTGACTTGTATAGTTCTTCATCGTATTGAAAATAAAATGAGCACGAGGTCAGACATGAAAAATGAAAACTATAATCTTCTCCATCTTGGCCATTTTGAGCCTCAAAATTTGACTTCATAATAAAACCATCCTTCCCTTGAGTGGAGTCAACCTTGAAAGGTTCAAGAATATTCTTATTCATACATTCTTCATTGAGAA
This sequence comes from Taxus chinensis, assembly GCA_019776745.2. Classification (NCBI taxonomy): domain Eukaryota; kingdom Viridiplantae; phylum Streptophyta; class Pinopsida; order Cupressales; family Taxaceae; genus Taxus; species Taxus chinensis. The sequence continues at coordinate 202,582 of JAHRHJ020003273.1, forward strand.
GGTATTCATATTTTTCAAAGGACAATGAGCACAAAGTTGGGACTGAAATATCAAGATCATCATTTTCCCAATCTTGACCATCGTGAGAATGGAAATTCATCTCCATGATGAAGACATCCTGTTCTTGAGTAGATTCAACTTCAAGAGGCTAAAGAATCTTTTCATTTATGCATTCCTTCTTTAAATATTCATCTTCTCCTAATGGGAAAGAGAGAGATTCATATTCACAATAATGCTCATTAAACATGTATTCATTATGAACCTTCAGAGCATGATTGGAAACATGTGAATTTTCTACAAAGAATTTGTTTGATATCACTCCTTTTTTATGATCTACATTACTCATCACCTTGGGATATATTTTTGTATGTTAATATTTGCATGATTTTCATCACTATTAAAAATATAATTTACATGGAATCATGATATATTACAAAATAATGGTAAAAAAGAGACAGATCTAATGGAATCCAAAGTGAAGGTTATGTGAGGATCGTTCCCTAACTATTCACTTCACAGGGAGGATTTTAAGGTGGAGGTGAGGTTTGAAATGGGTGGGAACAATAGAACAGGGAGTAGGAATATAGGGCGTGGAGCTTTTGGCAGTTAGGGCACAGTGCATTCACCTATGTTGTCTGCATTCAAGGACATTTTGGGTAAAAAAAAGTGGCAGTACTCCTAAAAACCAGGCTTACCTGGTAGATCTTGTTGAGGACATCCCTTTGATTATTTTATACAATCTTGAGGTGGAGGACTATTTTAAGTCCCTATCTCAATATGTTTTGATTGGATGTTTCAATGGTTTATGGCCTTCCTCTTCCACCCTTTATCAGTGGGTTTTTGAGCGCTAGTTTACCATGTGTGAAATCTCTCTCTGTTCCAGGGGTTTTTTTATTTTACATTTTAGACAGCCAAAGGACTATCAGTGTTTCTTGTTAGAAGGCCCATGGTTTTGGGGTAATGTTGGTTTATTCTTGACTCTATGGTTTCTATATTTCAATCTGAATACTCTTTCGATCACCAAAATGCCTGTTTGGGTTAGGTTTCCTAACCTTCCTCTACATCTCTAGTATGTCCTGGAAGATATCAAAAAAAAAATTGGGCAATTTGATAAAGGAATACATTGATAGAACACATACAGGTCTGTGCACCTATGCATGTATTTGTGTAGAAATATATTTGAGTAAAGAATTTCTAGACCACATCAATCTAAAATTTGGAAAAAATTTAGCATTCCCAAGTTTTAAATTATGAAAAAAAAGGAATTTTGATGTAGGTCCTGTAGAAGCCCTAGTCATCTATAAGCTTTATGTTCTCTTATTAAAAGTCCTAAATCTATCAAAAAGGGTGGTTCAGCCTCTTCTAGTAATTGGGGGTTTTTGGATGTGGATTTGGTGTTTACCTCATCTTTTAAGGAGGATCCTAGAAAATTCAACTCCGGGGATACAGATGTTGAAATTGAGGGAAAAGAGAAGATGGATCTAATGATTGGGATGAAGGATAATAATGTTGTAGTGGGTGGAAATAAAAGAGGACATACTTCTAAAAAATAAAATTCAGACCAGGATTCTTTATCTGACAATGTGGTAGCATCGATTAATATCAGTGATCTCATGTTGGTGGTTTTGTCTAATAATGGTAAGTGGCATGAAGTGAAGAAAAGGAAAGGTAAAAAGGGTTGCATGAGTAGTATTGAGGATTATTTCACATCTTAGGGTGGGAAATAACTTGTGTTTGGAGAAATAAATAGTAAGCAATCATGTCCTTTCTATGTTAGCATAGCTTTTCTTTATGGGTTAGCCCATATTTTGAATTATAAAGGAAATGGGCCCCTTCAACCCACTTTAACAATAAAAAAAGATAATTTGCATCTATATCTAATGAGAAAAAAACACTATCAAATTTTGGATCCATTAGATCATCATTATACTTTTCAACTAGCTCTACCACACTTAGGTGTTCTTCTATCAACAAGGGAATCTTTGCATATTTCTCCAAAGTTATGAAAAAGTATTCATAGCTTGAACCTTGAAATAGTATGTCTACCCTTGGGTCATCAGGTTTTTGAACCGTGTATTTATTTTTCCTAATAGGGAGGAGCTTCTTCATTTTTCCATTGACTAGAATAATATCATGTGACCAATCCATCTGTATATCTCCACCAACATCCCTATAGAATCTTCAACTCAACAACATACCATACGAAGTTGGCATGTCTACTACAATTATTTTCATCATGCTCTTCTTGTCAAGAAAATGTGTAAATGTTACTTGAGAATCCTTCACTTTTCCAATGAGAGGTACTTATTTGATTTCCATGGAGTAACAATGGCTAGTAGTGAGAGTGGGAGTGATACCAATAGCTTTAGAAAAATTTATGAACATGACATTATTAGAGGAACCAGAGTCAATAATACAATTATTCAGTTTATATCCATTGACTAGCAAGGATGGATAGAAAGGTTCTACCTTCCCTGAAGTGGAGGATGTGGAAGTAAGAAAGTTCTAAGAAGGAGTGGTATGAGAAGTGAGAGGTATTTATTTGGTAGTGGAACTTTTGGAACATGAATTTTACTACTTCCTTTGATAAACTAGACAAGTTTATCAAATTTATCGGGATGGTTTTTTAAGTACTTAAAATCATAAATATTATATTTATCTTTCTTGACATGGTCAACGATGTCAAAGGGTGGAGAAGTAATAGGCACATCAGGAACAATGAAATCCTTAAAAAAGAGTAGGATTTACAGGATTAGGATCAATAGAGAAAGAAAATAATTTGATAAGAGGATATGAAATAGACTTAGTCAAAGAGGTAAATTAATTCTTGACTAAGGTCAGGATTCTTCTTGGATGACTCCATGGAAGTGGACACTGATGATCCTCCTTTTTTTTCATATAGATGTCATTTGAGGATTCAAATTCTTTGCTTGGGCAAAATAATAATAAGATTCTTTTTCTATTTACGAGTGAGTGAACACTACACAAGAGTATCTATCTAAGGATTCTTTAAAATATTTTTCTGGTGATTATTTTAAAATACCCAATCCTAACACATCCATATTATTCTTCTTCAATTTTAGATTCACCAATTTCTTCTCCTTCATCATCACAGGTTCCACATATTGCATTAAATGGTGGAGCTTCCAAGGAAATCTCTTGAGGTGCTCCCATAATTTTAATCTTATTCTAGTTTTTGTATGAGGTATGTTGGGTAATTTCTTTCTTCAATGCAGTCAAATCATTGAGTAATTGTTTGCAGTAATGGATCATCTCTTTCATCTTAAAAACATTGGACCTTATCCTTTGTTGAATAGTTGTTTTGGTGTGATTCATTTTCCACATCATGTGGCATGTCATCTCACTTAGGTGAGGTCATAAGTATAGGTTTCATAGGGGTTTCATAGGGGTAACCATGAGATTACTTATGTTTCATTACACATTAGTGCATCATATGTGTTATATGGGAGTTACCTCCCATTTTGGGAATCTAAATCCCCTTCTCCACTTAAGAGGTCATGATTACAAGCACTAGGGGTTACACAATACCCTCTATTTATACCTCTTACCCTTTTTAGATCTATAAGGATGGTTTATGAAATTGTCCCCTTTTAAATCCTTTCATGTAAGTTAATGGTTGATGATCAATCCTCCATGAGACCTCGTCACATTTTCAATGTGCAACTCGATCAATGTTCAGGCCATCCTGCATGATCCTCATGCTTCACGATTTTACATTCTTTTTCATGGTATCAAATCACAGGTTATGGAATTTGTGCTACTTATCTTTTATCATTGCTATCTTTCCCTTTGTTCATGTTTTTTGGGTTTTATTTCATAATGGTTATTCCATCCATGCTCTACTTGATTTGATTCAGGGTTTCAATCTTTGTTCAGGTTTTTTGTGGTTCTTTGATCATGTGCTCATATTTTCTAGGTTTATATGTATTGCAAGTGTGTTTCAGAGGTGTTTTGTAGGTTATGTTTGTTGTTTTGAGGTTTCAATTCAAGGGAATATGTGCTGGTTTTGTGCATTTTTGAGGTTATTAAAGTTATCTTTGGGACCAACTAGACCCCAACTTGCCACCTTGGTCACTGCTCCATCTCACCCATGTTTGGTTTTTGCTTCAGGTTTTACGTTTTTCTTTAACCAAATGGATTTGCATGGTGGTTAATCATTTGATTCAACTCAGATCAACTCCACCTTGTTATGTTGGTATTGTTACATTCCATCTACCACCTTATCTCTGTGGGTCGAGCTCACCTTGGACATCTCTGGTATTTACATCTTGGGCCCTCTATTCTGCTTCACTTTGCATGCCTACATTATTGGCCCTCTAGCTCATGCTCATCCTTTGGTTTACTCCTCATCATGCCTCGATCCTTTATACATTGCTTATTTGTCATGTATCATCTATTGTTCATGTTGCTTGTCATGGTTCATTGTGCATTTTTCCTCCGTATTTGGCTTTGCATCCTCTATTCCAAGATTTGTCTCTATTTACATGAGATTACCCTTGTTCGACCTTGATCTCTATATCAGTTTGGCTCTCAAGTCTATGACTACCTCAGATCCTTCATTGATCCTGTTCGGCTCCATGCTACTTCTCGCATTCCTTTCTTTTGTCTTCATCATTTTTTGTGTTAGTTATATGTTTTCTTCCAACTCCAATATCTCACCTACATAACCGTTCAATAACTTACCACCTATGACACCCGTCCCAACCACACCTTGACCTCCACATCCATTACATGGTTGATTCGACATGTGGCTCAACATGGACCCTCTCTCCACCATCTAACTCGGTGACATGTTGACAACCATCATTTTGACCGACTCGATGTGGACTAACCTCCCTAGGCTCCCCACTTGGTGTTGACTCCATGTTTAACCGACATCCCAACTTGAATCACCCTCTGTGACCAACTTTATTAGCATGTACCACTATCAACTCACCCATCCCAATGTCTTGCCCTCTCAGCTTAGTACTATACTGAGCTAAATTTCCCATCTGAGCTCCCAACCACTTCACCAAGCAGCTCAGCAGAGTTGTTACCAAGTTGGCCATTTTTGGCCTGAGGAACCTTCTAAACCCCTCCCCTTTGTATTTTTATGCAATTTTCCTTTTTCAACTTGTATAAATAATTTAAAGGGGAAAAATATTAAAAATTCATTATTTTAAGGGGGTATTTTTTTGGGCTCCGTGTATAGGCTTATTGGGATTTTTGGGTTACATTTTCTAGCTCACTACATTGTAATGCTCCTCTTCCCCTGTGACTATTGAGCACCTCCACCACATACTTATAGAAAGAGAGCCTTATTTTTTACATTCTAAAGACGCCTTCTCTCACACTTAGAATTGTTTATACCCTTGTGTTACTTTCTTCATTTTATGTCTGATTGCGTGTCGTTCCTCTACTTCTGACTAGGACTTATTGTGGCCTCCACTCTCACATGAATTGTCACTTATTATGAGGTGAGTGGTCAATTTTCTAACGCCACACAAACACACCCTATTATAAGAACACACTATTTATAAAGTTCCATAAACATGGGGGTTATCATTGTTCTTCTTAGGTGTCATATTTCTTGTAGATTCATTCTCAATTGATTTTGATGTCTTAAATTCTTGCACCCTTCTTATCGTGCACCTTACACTTTTTTATTCCATGTCATGTAAGATAATATTTCCATACTTGAGCATTACAGGATCACTTTACAACCTCCACCAGTTATTTTTGGGAGAGAGAAATATGCATCATGGTGTTTTTATATAGAACATTACTTTTCATACGAGGGTCTTACACACTTTTTACTTGGGCTAGTTCCTACACACTGATATCAGTCATCTTGAGGAATTTCTTGACACATGTGACCATTTTTTTGGTCATTTGATGTTGTATGTCACCATACCTCTCCGTATTCACATGGAAGACTCAGATCCTACCCATCGCATTTGGAGTATTTTTTAGTCCTTGTTTGGAGACCCTTCACATACTACTTCTATTGCTATTATTGATGTAATTGTCTCCTATTCTTCTTCATGTGATGACAGTTCCACTGACATAAACTTTCTTGGTTATACTTATGATTGTGAGGATTTTTCTTCTAGTTTTGATGATGAGATTACTATTGATGAATCTTCTCCTCTTTCTCTTGACCCTATTCTAGAGTGTGTTAACACTTTTCAATTCTCATCACACATCAAGAATTCTTGTTCCCAACCTCATATAGTCATTACACTAGCCTCCTTTCCACTTCTAGTGTGTAATTCCCTTTCCACTCCTCTTCATTTACGCATGGATGACTTATACATTTCTGACATTGTTCTTTTTTTTTATCCCCTCATTGGGATGAGTATCTTCCAGACCTTGTCTATCTTTTTGTAGTGACTAATTTTGATGCAGTACAGGTTTATCATCCTTCTACAAGTGTTTTGAAGGATTATTTCATTTCCTTTATTGGGAATCCCCATTCTGATACTCTTATCACTTCCACTTTTTAGGAGGTCTTCATTGATCCTCCCTTGCTTGTGGATCCTCTTTATTTTTGGGGGGTTATTACATTACCTTCACTCCACTCAAGAATCATTTTGGCACATGTTCATCCTTCACATTCTGAAAATTCTATACTCTTAGCATTACCTTTGGTTCCTTGGCACTCATTTATTAGACCTATGTTACACTTTCATGGACCAGACTAAGAATTCTTTGTACTACTACCTTCAGCGTCCTTCACAGAGTGTGTGGTCATCCATTACTTCATTTATTTCCTTCCTAATGGTAGGCATATGGTTTGGTACATGTGGATCTTATTCAATCCAAAGGCATAGGACCACATCATTGACACTCTTCTAGGAGACTTCCTAGAGTTATAGAGTTCAAATCCATCTATGGTATCTTTGGTGTTCCTCTCATCTCTTTCTTCTCCTCACTTATTCTTATTTTGGTTAGATTTCCCTTTAGTACATGGGTACCTTATTAGGCTCCTTAGTTGTCAAGATCCATTTGTGACATATTTCTTAGATTAGAGAGTATTTTTCATCTCTTTTGGTGGATGTTTTTTTCATTGTGTTTTCCTCTATTGCTTGAGATCCTTTATGCATGGGTTCCTCATTAGGCCTTAGTGTCAATACCCATTTCTCATTTATGACTTCCCACCTCATCCTAAGTTATCATGAGAGGGGGTGTTGGTGTGATTCATTTTCCACATCATGTGGTAGGTCATCTCACTTAAGTGAGGTCATAGGTCAAGGTTTCACAGGGGTGTCATAGTGGTGATCATGATATTGCTTAGGTGTTAATGCATTGTATGTGTCATATGGGAGTTACTTCTCAGTACAGGAATGTAACTCCCCTTATCCACTCGATACGTCATGATTTCAGGCACTGGGGGTTTCACAACACCCCCTATTTATACACGTTATCCTTTTCATATCTATGAGGATGGTTTATGAGATTTCCCCCTTTTGAATCCTTGCATGTATGTTAATGATTGATTCTCACTCCTCCATGATACCTCATCATGGTTTAGATGCATAACTTAGTCGATGTTCACACCATCCCGCATGATCTTTTTGCTTCACATTTTTCACATTCTTCATCAAGTTCTCAATCTTCCCTAACATGATAAGATCATATTATACTTTAGTGATAAGTTCTTGAGCATTGTCTAAAGTATTTGGTTGAGCTCTCCATAGTATGAAACCAAATTCAGGTAACTGAGCATTCACAAAGAACCACTTCTGATTAACTGGAGTAGGATGAGCACCAATAGGAATATTTTCTATCAACTTATTAAATTTTTCGACCAATTCTCTCATGAGATCTTGTAATTATTTCTTAATCTAGGCCAATTGAGCAAGGAGGCTATGTGCACCTTTCAAAATTTTAAATATTTCTTCAAAAAAAAATTTCACATCATCTGAGTTAGTAATTAAATGTAATGGTAGGTAGTAAAACCATTCGGAAATGAGATCATTCAATGACTCAATGAATATTCAAATGAAAACATATTCATGTCCCACTCCAATAATTCCAAAAAATGTGATTGAATTTTTAATGACATCATCTAGAAATTACTTTCCATCTCCATAAAATTTGGGAAAGTTATTTCTTGATCCTTTTGATGATTCATGAAGTGGTGGAGCCAACACTAGTGTACTATTGTTTTATCCCAATGACACAGGTGCAGCCATCTTTGGAGGAAGAGTATTAAAAGGTTGAGGAGACAATGGAGATGTAACCAAGCCAATAGGTGAAGACTCGAGTACTTTCCATGGAATCCATATGGGAGTAATAATGAAATCAACTTATTCGTGTAACTCAAATATGGGATTGTGAAATACAAAAGTATCACTTGCTTAGTATTTGTTGATGAATATCTTTTTCAATGAACCGTAAGAGTTATTGGATACCTTAGGTTAGTGGAACATGTACCCTAAGGTATCATCCAAATTTTAAAGAAGCTAGATCTTATTTGTTATGTGAGATGGGGGTCAAAGAAAAATGAAACATAGAAAAAAACTTAACAGAAGTGATGCACCAAAAAAGAAGAAGTTAATCAATAATCTTACTGCCTGAAATGAGAAAAGGTGAACAATGAAAAGGGTGGACAAAATTTACCACTGGCTAGAGATAAATTCACATTTAACTCCATTTAAAACCTAGTAATCACGTCCTTTGAAAATTGCAATGAACATTAGAAATATGCACAATATACCAACAGTGAAGTAAAGGCTATTAGAGACTATAAAAACATGTAAAGGATGGATGAAATGCATCACAGGACATCTTTATATTGCTCCAAAAGTGTGCATAGTACAACAATCAATAAGTAGGATGCAAGGAAATGCCATTACAGAGTTCCTAGAAGAAGGCTTCAGTTCCATGTTCCTTCCCTAAGAGTAGAAGAAACAAGGGCCCAAAAAAAAATACTAACTCCTCGGAGATATTCTGAAGTCTCTTTTTTTTCTAGTCCCTGGATTACAATATATAGGATATGGAGGAGAGGAGAATAATTTTTGAAACTCTTCTTCCAACCACTTCCTATTTGTAATGAATGAAATGAAGTGATAGAAATAGATTTGCAAAATCTATCTCACACTACCCCATGATCTGTCATCAAGGAATAAGGTCCATACTCATTTATCACTCTCTCAACTTCCTGCAACTACTTTCTTTTAAGTGGGATCACTTTTAAAGGAAT